>CAMRHE010000629.1:167500-761807 GCA_947044405.1 Leptodactylus fallax
TTTTTTTACCAGAATATGCCGGACTGTTGATTTGGCCCCTCCTAACATCTCTCTGATTTTGATCGCTGTGTCACTTCCTTTGAGAGCTCCTTTGACCACATGTTGTGGGTTAACAGCAACAACTTCCTAATGTAAATGTCACCCCTGGAATCACCTCCAAGCCTTTGACCTGCTTATTGATGATGGATTAAGGAGGGAATAGACCTTGCAGCCCATTACATAGCCTGTGAGACCATTGTCCAATTACTTTTGGTCCCTTAAAAAAGAGGCAGAGCTGTAATTCCTGACCCCGTCCTCCTCATAGGATGTGAAGACCCTCAGAGTACAGCTCAGAGTCTGCACTGTAAGCCCAGATGGATTATACAACTGTATATATAATAGGTTTTAGTAAAGAGCTCAAATGCAAATTCTTGTGTCTCTGGACCTAAGTGCATAGTGAGTTATATCATGGGACATTATAAACCACAGGAGCTGACAATCACCAGATCCATGGATCGTCGTCACCTCCCGGCACTGCTTCTGATCAGATGAGGGCCGCGCTCCATTTTTATATTTCCCAAAGTTTACAGAACTCTGCACTGCCTGGAAAGGAAATCAAACCCTGAAAACGGCGACTCCAGAGCGACGCTACATAAACAGCCCGGAACATTCTCCTCGTCTCCGAGCAGCCGGAATGTTTGGCAGAAATATCTTGTTTTTTTATTCCTACCTTTTATATACTTATCCTGCTCTGATCTTATCTCATAGTTTATACTCTAGTCACTTCTAGAGCTGAACCATTCTGCTAGTACATCATGTGTAATGCTCCAATCACATCCAGAGCTACATTTACAATGCTGCTGTTACATATCTCTAATGCTCCAGTCACATCCAGAGCTGAGATCATAACTCCACTGATATATCATGTCTTATACTGCAGTCACTTCCATGTAATAATTCTGCTGTTACAACATGGCTAATGCTCCAGTCATCTCTGAAGCTGCTACCAAAATCCTACTGTTACATCCTCTCTAATGCTCTAGACACATCCAGAGCAGAAATCACAACTCAACTGTTATATCATGTCATATACTCTAGTCACATCCTGAGCTACAATCACCATCTTGTTGTTTCATGATCGCTAATGCTCCAGTCACTTCCAGAGCTGCATTCACAATTATGTTGTTACATCATCTCTAATGCTCTAGTCATATCCATAGCTGCATTTGCTATGTTGTTCTTACATCATGTCTTCTATTCCTCTCAGTTTCAGAACAGCATTTACCATCCTGTTATATCACATCCAGTGTTCCCCAGAGCTGCACTCTCAATTCTGCTGCTTTCCTTTAGCTCTCTGCCTGCAGGCTCTAACCACTTCTCTATGACGGTGAGCATGCTGTGCTGCAGTGCATTGTAGGTGATGTAGTGTGCACATTACAGTAATGCAGATTGCAATACATTATGGGGTTTTGGATTGTTAGGGGCGTGTCTGACAGCACAGCGCTGACAGGCTCCAAGTATCAGACCACAGAATTGGTATTAGAAGGACTCTGCATGGCCCTAGTGTCAGTCTTGTGCAGGCAGTGGTCAGTCCTGCGGTCATCATTATCCCCATCATCTCTTATGCCTTTCCCAGGTCTGTGGATGCTGGGAGTAGTGAATCATTAACCCTGCTTCCCCTACTGTCCCCCGAGTCTGTGCGTCAGCCGTGTGTCAGTGAAATGTAGAAGTGATATACGAGGCGAGCGCCTGCGTCACCGGAGCCGATAACAACTACCCTCATGTGACATTCCAGGGAATTACCCTGATATGGGGAAGTGAGATCTGACTGGACACCGCCGTGGGTACAATTTACCAAACCCTCAGCTGTGATAAGGTCAGGTTATATGTGGCTGCCTTCTGCGCCAGCCTGTAGTGTAATAAGGTAGAATATTACAGTTGACCTGGCTGGAGATCTCTGGTGACATTGGCCGGTCCTTGGTGCTCATCCGTCTGCGAGGACAAATCGTAATAATAATAATGAGACAATATGAGACAGCCAGAGGGGTCGCCATGCTGGGGGGCTCCAGATATGTCATACAGCCGCCACCTAGAACATAACAACATGACACTACGTAGACAAGTATCGCTGCGAACGTGTTTTGCAGATCCACCGAGTCTCGCTCCAGGATGAATGAGGTCTAGTTATTTGTAAGAATCAGGAAGTCTTGGCGCAGTCTCCATGTGAGGGGCGGAGCGGTCATCTACTGACAGGACATGGCGACCAATAGGTGGAAAATGTGCGGAATGTAATATGTGCTTATACGCACTGTCTGTGCAGTAGATTGCCAATGTATGGTAGTATTAAGTGTTCTCTGTATGGCAGTATAACCTGTTATCTGTATTGCAGTACTATATGTGCAATGTATGGTAGTATTACGTGTTCTCTGTATTGCAGTATTATTTGTGCTCTATATGGCAGTATCATATCATTATATCTGCTATTGCTTGTGTTTGTATAGCCCTGTTATATCTGTGCCTGTAGGATAGTATTATTCGTGCTCTGTATGGAACCGTCATTTGAGGACTGTATGGCACTATTATATCTGCAATGTATGACAGTATTATTTGTGCTTTGTGGCACTGTTGTATGTACACAGTTTGGCAGTAGTATCCATGCCTTGTACAGGGTATGGTACGGTTATTCCTGCACTATATGGCGGTATTGTCTTCATACTGTCTGGCACTGTAATTCCGCTCATTATTTACTGCTATTTTTCCTTCCAGGAAACAAAGAGGGCGCAGCATAATGAGACACACGCATAAATCTGCCTCTGGTGTGACCAGGTGTAGGAGAAGTTACTGCTGTAGACTATGCTGTGGACACAACAAACGCCGCACGTGACCGTCTAGAGGTGCGTCCACTGCAATTCTAATCAGATTCTTGGTGAGAAGGGGCTTCAAGGGTTAAACACCGGTCTCTGCTTTTGCTCTGGTGGTTGCAGTGAAGGGGCTCAGATCAGTAATGTCGTATAAGAGGTCTGCGTTTGTTGTCATGGCAACATGATACGGTTGTTTTTATAGATGTCGTAGGAATGATGCAGAGAGACCCAATAATAGAGAGACTGTTACAATTCAGGAGGGAGTGGTCACCTTCAGAGCTGGGGTCAAGAGTCATGTAGATCACATGATGCTATATCCGGGGTGCAGGGACGTCTCCTCCCTATATTCGGGGTGCAGGGACGTCTCCTCCCTATATTTGGGGTGCAGGGACGTCTCCTCCCTATATCTGGGGTGCAGGGACGTCTCCCTCCTATATTTGGGGTGCAGGGACGTCTCCCTCCCATATTTGGGGTGCAGGGACGTCTCCCTCCCATATCCGGGGTGCAGGGACGTCTCCTCCCTATATCCGGGGTGCAGGGACGTCTCCTCCCTATATCCGGGGTGCAGGGACGTCTCCTCCCTATATCCGGGGTGCAGGGACGTCTCCTCCCTGTATCCGGGGTGCAGGGACGTCTCCTCCCTGTATCCGGGGTGCAGGGACGTCTCCTCCCTATATCCGGGGTGCAGGGACGTCTCCTCCCTATATCCGGGGTGCAGGGACGTCTCCTCCCTATATCCGGGGTGCAGGGGCGTCTCCTCCCTATATTCGGGGTGCAGGGACGTCTCCTCCCTATATTTGGGGTGCAGGGACGTCTCCTCCCTATATCTGGGGTGCAGGGACGTCTCCCTCCTATATTTGGGGTGCAGGGACGTCTCCCTCCCATATTTGGGGTGCAGGGACGTCTCCCTCCTATATTTGGGGTGCAGGGACGTCTCCCTCCCATATCCGGGGTGCAGGGACGTCTCCTCCCTATATCCGGGGTGCAGGGACGTCTCCTCCCTGTATCCGGGGTGCAGGGACATCTCCTCCCTATATCCGGGGTGCAGGGACGTCTCCCTCCTATATTTGGGGTGCAGGGACGTCTCCTCCCTATATCTGGGGTGCAGGGACGTCTCCCTCCTATATTTGGGGTGCAGGGACGTCTCCCTCCCATATTTGGGGTGCAGGGACGTCTCCCTCCCATATCCGGGGTGCAGGGACGTCTCCTCCCTATATCCGGGGTGCAGGGACGTCTCCTCCCTATATCCGGGGTGCAGGGACGTCTCCCTCCCTATATCCGGGGTGCAGGGACGTCTCCTCCCTGTATCCGGGGTGCAGGGACGTCTCCTCCCTATATCCGGGGTGCAGGGACGTCTCCTCCCTGTATCCGGGGTGCAGGGACGTCTCCTCCCTATATCCGGGGGTGCAGGGACGTCTCCCTCCCTATATCCGGGGTGCAGGGACGTCTCCTCCCTATATCCGGGGTGCAGGGACGTCTCCCTCCCTATATCCGGGGTGCAGGGACGTCTCCTCCCTATATTCGGGGTGCAGGGACGTCTCCTCCCTATATTTGGGGTGCAGGGACGTCTCCTCCCTATATCTGGGGTGCAGGGACGTCTCCCTCCTATATTTGGGGTGCAGGGACGTCTCCCTCCCATATTTGGGGTGCAGGGACGTCTCCCTCCTATATTTGGGGTGCAGGGACGTCTCCCTCCCATATCCGGGGTGCAGGGACGTCTCCTCCCTATATCCGGGGTGCAGGGACGTCTCCTCCCTGTATCCGGGGTGCAGGGACATCTCCCTCCCTATATCCGGGGTGCAGGGACGTCTCCCTCCTATATTTGGGGTGCAGGGACGTCTCCTCCCTGTATCCGGGGTGCAGGGACGTCTCCCTCCTATATCTGAGGTGCAGGGATGTTCCATCACTATATTAGGCTCATATTCTGTTGAATTGTCTGGTACCAGAGTCACGCAGATCTGTGCAGAGCACATTTGTCGGATGATCAAAATTTTCATATCATTTAAAGAAATTTCAATGAAAAATAAGATTTTATAAAATATTTAATTTCTAGAGTCAAAAAACAGTCCAACTATTATCAGCTAATAAGTAAAAGACGGAACGTGTCGATGTGACTGGAGCCTTCAGGGAGCATACTTAGCAGGCCGCTCCTGTTCTACTACTAGTCCATAATACCCATGAAGATCTATAGCGCCTCTTACTGGATAAGCTCAGCGCCCGCCACATGGTGGATCATGATTGGGTGGCTCCTTACAATAGTATATATAACCGCCAGGTGCCTTATACAATACAGCAGTCTCCGCACACGTGTTACACGGTCATCACCACAGACAATGTCTCTATCACTGCTCTCTATGACATCTCCAGTTCTGTTAACAATGATATCAGGAGCTCGCGCCCCCGGCTGCCACAAGCTCTGACAACGCCATTATTTGTCTATCTGTTTAATTATTGGGATACCGAACAAATCCATTATTTCTGACCAAGGAGCGGCTCCGATACAGAGGATTAGTCACAGGTAATATCCAGCGCACAGGACACACAGCTGCACCAAGGCTGAAAGGCTGCAAGACTGGGGCAAAGATACAACTAAAACAAAGGAAGGTGAAGAATCTGCACCATGATGTCTGCACTACAACAACCAGCGACAACTGACAACCCAGATAATACAACAATGGAGCATAACAATAGATCAGAGCAACAAAATATCTGCAATCACCACAAATGTCAGGACATCAATAATGTAAAACATTGCAAATGTTCTCACTGTGTACATAAATTACATTAGTTATCTTCAAGCAGAATAGTGAGCGCAGCTCTGGAGTATAATACAGGATAAGTAATGTAATGTATGTACACAGTGACTGTACCAGCAGAATAGTGAGTGCAGCTCTGGAGTATAATACAGGATGTAACTCAGGATCAGTACAGGATAAGTAATGTAATGTATGTACACAGTGGTTGTACCAGCAGAATAGTGAGCGCAGCTCTGGAGTATAATACAGGATGTAACTCAGGATCAGTACAGGATAAGTAATGTAATGTATGTACACAGTGACTGTACCAGCAGAATAGTGAGTGCAGCTCTGGAGTATAATACAGGATAAGTAATGTAATGTATGTACACAGTGACTGTACCAGCAGAATAGTGAGTGCAGCTCTGGAGTATAATACAGGATGTAACTCAGGATCAGTACAGGATAAGTAATGTAATGTATGTACACAGTGACTGTACCAGCAGAATAGTGAGCGCAGCTCTGGAGTATAATACAGGATAAGTAATGTAATGTATGTACACAGTGACAGTACCAGCAGAATAGTGAGTGCAGCTCTGGAGTATAATACAGGATGTAACTCAGGATCAGTACAGGATAAGTAATGTAATGTATGTACACAGTGACTGTACCAGCAGAATAGCGAGCGCAGCCTGGAGTATAATACAGGATAAGTAATGTAATGTATGTACACAGTGACTGCACCAGCAGAATAGTGAGCGCAGCTCTGGAGTATAATACAGGATAAGTAATGTAATGTATGTACACAGTGACTGTACCAGCAGAATAGCGAGCGCAGCTCTGGAGTATAATACAGGATTAGTAATATAATGTATGTACACAGTGCTTGTACCAGCAGAATAGTGAGCGCAGCTCTGGAGTATAATACAGGATGTATCTCAGGATCAGTACAGGATAAGTAATGTAATGTATGTACACAGTGACTGTACCAGCAGAATAGTGAGCGCAGCTCTGGAGTATAATACAGGGTGTAACTCAGGATCAGTACAGGATAAGTAATGTAATGTATGTACACAGTGACTGTTCCAGCAGAATAGTGAGCGCAGCTCTGGAGTATAATACAGGATGTAACTCAGGATCAGTACAGGATAAGTAATGTAATGTATGTACACAGTGACTGTACCAGCAGAATAGTGAGCGCAGCTCTGGAGTATAATACAGGGTGTAACTCAGGATCAGTACAGGATAAGTAATGTAATGTATGTACACAGTGACTGTACCAGCAGAATAGTGAGCGCAGCTCTGGAGTATAATACAGGATAAGTAATGTAATGTATGTACACACTGACTGCACCAGCAGAATAGTGAGTGCAGCTCTGGAGTATAATACAGGATAAGTAATGTAATGTATGTACACAGTGACTGTACCAGCAGAATAGTGAGCGCAGCTCTGGAGTATAATACAGGATAAGTAATGTATGTATGTACACAGTGACTGTACCAGCAGAATAGTGAGCGCAGCTCTGGAGTATAATACAGGATAAGTAATGTAATGTATGTACACAGTGACTGCATCAGCAGAATAGTGAGCGCAGCTCTGGAGTATAATACAGGATGTAACTCAGGATCAGTACAGGATAAGTAATGTAATGTATGTACACAGTGACTGCACTAGCAGAATAGTGATCGCAGCTCTGGAGTATAATACAGGATAAGTAATGTAATGTATGTACACAGTGACTGTACCAGCAGAATAGTGAGCGCAGCTCTGGAGTATAATACAGGATGTATCTCAGGATCAGTATAGGATTAGTAATATAATGTATATATTCAATGGGCCCAGTTTATTAGGACTGACACTTTGTAAACCATCCTTCCTTGCTTTTCTACACTGGCACGCCGTGTTGCAGCCTCTTAATAATTCTGACACACCACACGAGGGTCCGCTGAGCCAGAAATGTTTGCTTTCTGGCTCTGGTGGGGTCTTCTGGTATATCTCAGAAGTTTTCTTGCAGGACTTTGATGATTTTTCCCCCTCCATGCATTATTTTGAAAACCAGTGAATGGGAGAACAAAATAGGAAAAGTTGACATTTTTGCTTTATGACCAGCCATGTGCCAGTGTGACTTTTCATGCCTTGATATCTGGTGTACAAGACATGACAAGTTGGCCCTGCTCTGACTGTTTCCACCTCACAACAAGTTTTAGATTTACAAAGTGTCTCATTGATGTCAATGACAAGTGTATAAGGTTGGATTATTGTGGACCCTCTGGATGGAAATAGTGCTGGGTATTGACCCCCTCACAGGAGCCAGGGTTACCGCAAGGCTCCTCACCAGCTTCCAATCCATCATGGCGTCCCTTAGATCCCGTCAGTCTTGTATAGGAGTGGGGGGGGGGGGGGTTTCTCATGATACATTTTAGTAATAGTTGCAATGTTTTCCCCTATAAGATTCAGAAGTTGGTAAATGATCACCCTCAACATCCGCTTTATGACTACCTATACCCCGTGCAGCTGACATGTTTGATGTTTTCTCATCTTCTTCCTTTTCTCTGTAAATTATTAATAAATGAAAACCACAAAAGACAAACAATAACAAATCAATTACACGAAAGCTTCAAGGAAACGGCCGGGTACACGAGGAACGCTCCGCCAGATGGGTAATCTGGGCAAGTCTAGTGAAGGCAGCGGTCAGCACAAGATATTCTCTTTGACAATAACTCTCAACATCCACACACAACAACCATGTGTATAGAACTCTGTACAGCTGTATTCAGATTGTATCACCCCTCCCCCATTAACTATGTCATAGAGGAATGCCTGGGGTAGGAAGGATCTGCCGAATACTCCATGTAATATGTCTAAACACTGGAGTAGATATTGTAATACATTAGAATGGTTGCGGTGTTATGTTGTACTACAATGCTCGGGGTATGATGATGTACTACTACAACACTCGGGGTATAATATGATACTAGAACGCTCAGGGTATAATATCACACTAGAATGCTAGGGGTATAATGCTAGACCAGAATGCTTTGAGTATGTATAATAGACTACAATGCTCCAAGTACCACTATATATTACACTATTAGGCATCTTATCTAGTTATTACACTAGACTAGAACGTCCTGAATGTTACACTAGACTAGCACGTCCTGAATATTACACTAGAATAGAACGTTCTGAATATTACACTAGACTAGAACGTTCTGAATATTACACTAGACTAGAACGTTCTGAATATTACACTAGACTAGAACGTCCTGAATATTACACTAGACTAGAACGTCCTGAATATTACACTAGACTAGCACGTCCTGAATATTACACTAGACTAGAACGTTCTGAATATTACACCAGACTAGAACGCTCTGAATATTACACTAGAATAGAACGTTCTGAATATTACACTAGACTAGAACGTTCTGAATATTACACTAGACTAGAACGTTCTGAATATTACAGCAGACTGAAAAATCATGAATATTACACCAGACTAAAACGTCCTGAATATTACACTAGACTAGAACGTTCTGAAAATTACACTAGACTAGAACGTTCTGAATATTACACTAGACTAGAACGTCTTGAATATTACACTAGACTAGAACACTGATTATTACACTAGACTAGCACGTTCTGATTATTACACTAGACTAGCATGTTCTGAATATTACACCAGACTAGAACGCTCTGAATATTACACTAGACTAGAACGTATTGAATATTACACTGGACTAGAACGTTCTGAATATTCACCTAGACTAGAACGTTATGAATATTACACTAGACTAGAACGTTCTGAAAAGTACACTAGAACACTGATTATTACACTAGACTAGCACGTTCTGAATATTACACCAGACTAGAACATTCTGAATATTACACTAGACTAGAACGTTCTGAATATTACACTAGAACACTGATTATTACACTAGACTAGCACGTTCTGAATATTACACCAGACTAGAACGCTCTGAATATTACACTAGACTAGAACGTACTGAATATTACACTAGACTAGAACGTTCTGAATATTACACTAGACTAGAACGTTCTGAATATTACACCAGACTGAAAAATCATGAAAATTACACCAGACTAAAACGTCCTGAATATTACACTAGACCACAACGTTCTGAATATTACACCAGACTAGAACGTTCTGAATATTACACTAGACTAGAACGTTCTGAATATTACACTAGACTAGAACGTTCTGAATATTACACTAGACTACAACGCTCTGAATATTACACTAGACTAGAACGTTCTGAACATTACACTAGACTAGAACGTTCTGAATATTACACTAGAACACTGATTATTACACTAGACTAGCACGTTCTGAATATTACACCAGACTAGAACGCTCTGAATATTACACTAGACTAGAACGTACTGAATATTACACTAGACTAGAACACTGATTATTACACTAGACTAGCTCGTCTGATTATTACACTAGACTAGCATGTTCTGAATATTACACCAGACTAGAACGCTCTGAATATTACACTAGACTAGAACGTACTGAATATTACACTAGACTAGAACGTTCTGAATATTCACCTAGACTAGAACGTTCTCAATATTACACTAGACTAGAACGTTCTGAATATTCACCTAGACTAGAACGTTCTGAATATTACACTAGACTAGAACACTGATTATTACACTAGACTAGCACGTTCTGAATATTACACTAGACTAGAACGCTCTGAATATTACACTAGACTAGAACATCTTGAATATTACACTAGACTAGAACACTGATTATTACACTAGACTAGCACGTTCTGAATATTACACTAGACTACAACGCTCTGAATATTACACTAGACTAGAACGTTCTGAACATTACACTAGACTAGAACGTTCTGAATATTACACTAGAACACTGATTATTACACTAGACTACCACGTTCTGAATATTACACTAGACTAGAACGTTCTGAATATTACACTAGACTAGAACGTCTTGAATATTACACTAGACTAGAACACTGATTATTACACTAGACTAGCTCGTTCTGATTATTACACTAGACTAGCATGTTCTGAATATTACACCAGACTAGAACGCTCTGAATATTACACTAGACTAGAACGTACTGAATATTACACTAGACTAGAACGTTCTGAATATTCACCTAGACTAGAACGTTCTCAATATTACACTAGACTAGAACGTTCTGAAAATTACACTAGACTAGAACGTACTGAATATTACACTAGACTAGAACGCTCTGAATATTACACTAGACTAGAACGTCCTGAATATTACACTAGAACACTGATTATTACACTAGACTAGCACGTTCTGAATATTACACCAGACTAGAACGCTCTGAATATTACACTAGACTAGAACGTACTGAATATTACACTAGACTAGAACGTTCTGAATATTACACCAGACTGAAAAATCATGAATATTACACCAGACTAAAACGTCCTGAATATTACACTAGACTAGAACGTTCTGAATATTACACCAGACTGAAAAATCATGAATATTACACCAGACTAAAACGTCCTGAATATTACACTAGACTAGAACTTTCTGAATATTACACTACACTAGAACGCTCTGAATATTACACTAGACTACAACGTTCTGAATATTACACTAGACTACAACGTTCTGAATATTACACTCGACTAGAACGTTCTGAATATTACACTAGACTAGAACGTTCTGAATATTACACTAGACTAGAACGTTCTGAATATTACACTAGACTAGAACGCCCTGAATATTACACTACACTAGAATGTTCTGAATATTACTCTAGACTACAACATTATGAATATTACACTAGACTAGAACGCTCTGAATATTACACTAGACTAGAACGTCCTGAATATTACACTAGACTACAGCGCTCTGAAAATTACACTAGAACACTGAATATTACACTAGACTAGAACGCCCTGAATACTACAATAGACTAGAACGCCCTGAATATTACACTAGACTAGAATGTTCTGAATATAACACTAGACTAGAATGTTCTGAATATTACACTAGACTAGAACACTGATTATTACACTAGACTACAACGTTCTGAATATTACACTAGACTAGAACGTACTGAATATTACACTAGACTAGAACGTCCTGAATATTACACTAGACTAGAATGTTCTGAATATTACACTAGACTAGAACATTCTGAATATTACACTAGACTAGAACGCCCTGAATATTACACTACACTAGAACGCCCTGAATATTACACTAGACTAGAACACTGATTATTACACTAGACTAAAACGTTCTGAATATTACACTAGCATGTTCTGAATATTACACTAGACTAGAACATCCTGAATATTACACTAGACTAGAAAGTTCTGAATATTACACTAGACTAGAACATCCTGAATATTACACTAGACTAGAAAGTTCTGAATATTACACTAGACTAGAACATCCTGAATATTACACTAGACTAGAAAGTTCTGAATATTACACTACACTAGAATGTTCTGAATATTACACTAGACTACAACATTATGAATATTACACTAGACTAGAACATCCTGAATATTACACTAGACTAGAACATCCTGAATATTACACTAGACTAGAACGTCCTGAATATTACACTAGACTAGAATGCTCTGAATATTACACTAGACTAGAACGTCCTGAATATTACACTAGACTTGAACATCCTGAATATTACACTAGAACAATGATTATTACACTAGACTAGAACGCCCTGAATATTACACTAGAACACTGATTATTACACTAGACTAGAACGCCCTGAATATTACACTAGACTAGAACGTCCTGAATATTACACTAGACTAGAATGTTCTGAATATTACACTAGACTAGAACATTCTGAATATTACACTACACTAGAACGCCCTGAATATTACACTACACTAGAACGCCCTGAATATTACACTAGACTAGAACACTGATTATTACACTAGACTAAAACGTTCTGAATATTACACTAGCATGTTCTGAATATTACACTAGACTAGAACATCCTGAATATTACACTAGACTAGAAAGTTCTGAATATTACACTAGACTAGAACATCCTGAATATTACACTAGACTAGAAAGTTCTGAATATTACACTACACTAGAATGTTCTGAATATTACACTAGACTACAACATTATGAATATTACACTAGACTAGAACATCCTGAATATTACACTAGACTAGAACGTCCTGAATATTACACTAGACTAGAATGCTCTGAATATTACACTAGACTAGAACGTCCTGAATATTACACTAGACTTGAACATCCTGAATATTACACTAGAACAATGATTATTACACTAGACTAGAACGCCCTGAATATTACACTAGAACACTGATTATTACACTAGACTAGAACGCCCTGAATATTACACTAGACTAGAACGTCCTGAATATTACAATAGACTAGAACGCTCTGAATATTACATTAGAACACTGAATATTACACTAGACTAGAACGCCCTGAATATTACACTAGACTAGAACGCCCTGAATATTACACTAGACTAGAACGCCCTGAATATTACACTAGACTAGAATGTTCAGAATATTACACTAGACTAGAACGCTCTGAATATTACACTAGACTAGAACGTCCTGAATATTACAGTAGACTAGAACGCTCTGAATATTACACTAGACTAGAACGTTCTGAATATTACAATACACTAGAACGTTCTGAATATTACACTAGACTAGAATGTTCTGAAAATTACACTAGACTAGAATGTTCTGAATATTACACTAGACTAGAACAATCTGAATATTACACTAGAACACTGATTATTACACTAGACTAGCACGTTCTGAATATTACACTAGACTAGAACGTTCTGAATATTACACTAGACTAGAACGCTGATTATTACACTAGACTAGAATACTGATTATTACACTGGACTAGCACGTTCTGAATATTACACTAGAACACTGATTATTACACTAGACTAGCACGTTCTGAATATTACACTAGACTACAACGTTCTGAATATTACACTAGACTAGAACACTGATTACACTAGACCTGCACGTTCTCAATATTACACTAGAATAGAACGCCCTGAATATTACACTAGACTAGAATGTCCTGAATATTACACTAGAACACTGATTATTACACTAGACTAGCACGTTCTGAATATTACACTAGACTAGAACGTTCTGAATATTACACTAGACTAGAACACTGATTATTACAATAGACTAGAACACTGATTATTACACGGGACTAGCACGTTCTGAATATTACACTAGAACACTGATTATTACACTAGACTAGAACGCCCTGAATATTACACTACACTAGAACGTCCTGAATATTACACTAGACTACAACATTCTGAATATTACACTAGACTAGAACACTGATTACACTAGACCTGCACGTTCTCAATATTACACTAGAATAGAACGCCCTGAATATTACACTAGACTAGAACGTCCTGAATATTACACTACACTAGAACGTCCTGAATATTACACTAGACTAGAACGTCCTGAATATTACACTACACTAGAACACTGATTATTACACTAGACTAGCACGTTCTGAATATTACACTACACTAGAACATCCTGAATATTACACTAGACTAGAACGTTCTGAATATTACACTAGACTACAACGCTCTGAATATTACACCAGACTAAAACACTGACTATTACACTAGACTAGAACGTTCTAAATATGACACTAGACTAGAACACTGATTACACTAGACTTCCACGTTCTCAGTATTACACTAGAATAGAACGCCCTGAATATTACACTAGACTAGAATGTCCTGAATATTACACTAGACTAGAACGCCCTGAATATTACACTAGACTAGCACGTTCTGAATATTACACTAGACTAGAACGTTCTGAATATTACACTAGACTAGAACGTCCTGAATATTACACTAGACTAGAACGCCCTGAATATTACACTAGACTAGCACGTTCTGAATATTACACTAGACTACTACGTTCTGAATATTACACTAGACTAGAACGCCCTGAATATTACACTACACTAGAATGTTCTGAATATTACTCTAGACTACAACATTATGAATATTACACTAGACTAGAACGCTCTGAATATTACACTAGACTAGAACGTCCTGAATATTACACTAGACTACAGCGCTCTGAAAATTACACTAGAACACTGAATATTACACTAGACTAGAACGCCCTGAATACTACAATAGACTAGAACGCCCTGAATATTACACTAGACTAGAATGTTCTGAATATAACACTAGACTAGAATGTTCTGAATATTACACTAGACTAGAACACTGATTATTACACTAGACTACAACGTTCTGAATATTACACTAGACTAGAACGTACTGAATATTACACTAGACTAGAACGTCCTGAATATTACACTAGACTAGAATGTTCTGAATATTACACTAGACTAGAACATTCTGAATATTACACTAGACTAGAACGCCCTGAATATTACACTACACTAGAACGCCCTGAATATTACACTAGACTAGAACACTGATTATTACACTAGACTAAAACGTTCTGAATATTACACTAGCATGTTCTGAATATTACACTAGACTAGAACATCCTGAATATTACACTAGACTAGAAAGTTCTGAATATTACACTAGACTAGAACATCCTGAATATTACACTAGACTAGAAAGTTCTGAATATTACACTACACTAGAATGTTCTGAATATTACACTAGACTACAACATTATGAATATTACACTAGACTAGAACATCCTGAATATTACACTAGACTAGAACATCCTGAATATTACACTAGACTAGAACGTCCTGAATATTACACTAGACTAGAATGCTCTGAATATTACACTAGACTAGAACATCCTGAATATTACACTAGACTTGAACATCCTGAATATTACACTAGAACAATGATTATTACACTAGACTAGAACGCCCTGAATATTACACTAGAACACTGATTATTACACTAGACTAGAACGCCCTGAATATTACACTAGACTAGAACGTCCTGAATATTACACTAGACTAGAATGTTCTGAATATTACACTAGACTAGAACATTCTGAATATTACACTACACTAGAACGCCCTGAATATTACACTACACTAGAACGCCCTGAATATTACACTAGACTAGAACACTGATTATTACACTAGACTAAAACGTTCTGAATATTACACTAGCATGTTCTGAATATTACACTAGACTAGAACATCCTGAATATTACACTAGACTAGAAAGTTCTGAATATTACACTACACTAGAATGTTCTGAATATTACACTAGACTACAACATTATGAATATTACACTAGACTAGAACATCCTGAATATTACACTAGACTAGAACGTCCTGAATATTACACTAGACTAGAATGCTCTGAATATTACACTAGACTAGAACGTCCTGAATATTACACTAGACTTGAACATCCTGAATATTACACTAGAACAATGATTATTACACTAGACTAGAACGCCCTGAATATTACACTAGAACACTGATTATTACACTAGACTAGAACGCCCTGAATATTACACTAGACTAGAACGTCCTGAATATTACAATAGACTAGAACGCTCTGAATATTACATTAGAACACTGAATATTACACTAGACTAGAACGCCCTGAATATTACACTAGACTAGAACGCCCTGAATATTACACTAGACTAGAACGCCCTGAATATTACACTAGACTAGAATGTTCAGAATATTACACTAGACTAGAACGCTCTGAATATTACACTAGACTAGAACGTCCTGAATATTACAGTAGACTAGAACGCTCTGAATATTACACTAGACTAGAACGTTCTGAATATTACAATACACTAGAACGTTCTGAATATTACACTAGACTAGAATGTTCTGAAAATTACACTAGACTAGAATGTTCTGAATATTACACTAGACTAGAACAATCTGAATATTACACTAGAACACTGATTATTACACTAGACTAGAACGCTCTGAATATTACACTAGACTAGAACGTCCTGAATATTACACTAGAACACTGATTATTACACTAGACTAGCACGTTCTGAATATTACACTAGACTAGAACGTTCTGAATATTACACTAGACTAGAACGCTGATTATTACACTAGACTAGAATACTGATTATTACACTGGACTAGCACGTTCTGAATATTACACTAGAACACTGATTATTACACTAGACTAGCACGTTCTGAATATTACACTAGACTACAACGTTCTGAATATTACACTAGACTAGAACACTGATTACACTAGACCTGCACGTTCTCAATATTACACTAGAATAGAACGCCCTGAATATTACACTAGACTAGAATGTCCTGAATATTACACTAGAACACTGATTATTACACTAGACTAGCACGTTCTGAATATTACACTAGACTAGAACGTTCTGAATATTACACTAGACTAGAACACTGATTATTACAATAGACTAGAACACTGATTATTACACGGGACTAGCACGTTCTGAATATTACACTAGAACACTGATTATTACACTAGACTAGAACGCCCTGAATATTACACTACACTAGAACGTCCTGAATATTACACTAGACTAGAACGTCCTGAATATTACACTACACTAGAACACTGATTATTACACTAGACTAGCACGTTCTGAATATTACACTACACTAGAACGTCCTGAATATTACACTAGACTAGAACGTTCTGAATATTACACTAGACTACAACGCTCTGAATATTACACCAGACTAAAACACTGATTATTACACTAGACTAGAACGTTCTAAATATTACACTAGACTAGAACACTGATTACACTAGACTTCCACGTTCTCAGTATTACACTAGAATAGAACGCCCTGAATATTACACTAGACTAGAATGTCCTGAATATTACACTAGACTAGAACGCCCTGAATATTACACTAGACTAGCACGTTCTGAATATTACACTAGACTAGAACGTTCTGAATATTACACTAGACTAGAACGTCCTGAATATTACACTAGACTAGAACGCCCTGAATATTACACTAGACTAGCACGTTCTGAATATTACACTAGACTACAACGTTCTGAATATTACACTAGACTAGAACACTGATTATTACACTAGACTAGAACGTTCTGAATATTACACTAGACTAGCACGTTCTGAATATTACACTAGACTAGAACGCTTTGAATATTACACTAGACTAGAACGTCCTGAATATTACACTAGACTAGAACATCCTGAATATTACACTATACTAGAACGTCCTGAATATTACACTAGACTACAACATTATGAATATTACACTAGATTAGAACGTCCTGAATATTACAGTAGATTAGAACGCTCTGAATATTACACTAGATTAGAACGTTCTGAATATTACACTACACTAGAACGTTCTGAATATTACACTAGACTAGAACGTACTGAATATTACACTAGACTAGAACGTTCTGAATATTACACTAGACTAGAACGTTCTGAATATTACACTAGACTAGAACGTCCTGAATATTACACTAGACCGTTCTGAATATTACACTAGACTAGAACGTCCTGAATATTACACTAGAACACTGATTATTACACTAGACTAGAACGCTCTGAATATTATACTAGATTAGAACGTCTTGAATATTACACTAGAACACTGATTATTACACTAAACTAGTACGTTCTGAATATTACACTAGACTAGAACGTTCTGAATATTACACTAGACAAGAACGTTCTGAATATTACACTAGACCGTTCTGAATATTACACTAGACTAGAACGTCCTGAATATTACACTAGAACACTGATTATTACACTAGACTAGAAAGCTCTGAATATTATACTAGATTAGAACGTCTTGAATATTACACTAGAACACTGATTATTACACTAAACTAGTACATTCAGAATATTACACTAGACTAGAATGCTCTGAATATTACACTAGACTAGAACGTTCTGAATATTACACTAGACTAGAACGTTCGGAATATTACACTAGACTACAACGTTCTGAATATTACACTAGAACACTGATTATTACACTAGACTAGCACGTTCTGAATATTACACTAGACTAGAACGTTCTGAATATTACACCAGACTGAAAAATCATGAATATTACACCAGACTAAAACGTCCTGAATATTACACTAGACTAGAACGTTCTGAATATTACACTAGACTAGAACGTTCTGAATATTACACTAGACTAGAATGTTCTGAATATTACACTAGACTAGAACGTTCTGAATATTACACTAGACTAGAACGTTCTGAATATTACACTAAACTAGAACGTTCTGAATATTACACTAAACTAGAACATTCTGAATATTACACCAGACTGAAAAATCATGAATATTACACCAGACTAAAACGTCCTGAATATTACACTAGACTAGAACGTTCTGAATATTACACTAGACTAGAACGCTTTGAATATTACACTAGACTAGAACGTTCTGAATATTCACCTAGACTAGAACGTTCTGAATATTACACTAGACTATCATGTTCTGAATATTACACTAGACTAGAACGTACTGAATATTACACTAGACTAGAATGCTCTGAATATTACACTAGACTAGAACGTCCTGAATATTACACTAGAACACTGATTATTACACTAGACTAGCACGTTCTGAATATTACACTAGACTAGAACGTTCTGAATATTACACTAGACTAGAACGTTCTGAATATTACACTAGACTAGAACGTTCTGAATATTACAGCAGACTGAAAAATCATGAATATTACACCAGACTAAAACGTCCTGAATATTACACTAGACTAGAACGTCTTGAATATTACACTAGAACACTGATTATTACACTAGACTAGAACGTTCTGAATATTACACTAGACTAGCACGTCCTGAATATTACACTAGACTAGAACGTTCTGAATATTACACTAGACTAGAACGTTCTGAAAATTACACTAGACTAGAACGTTCTGAATATTACACTAGACTAGAACACTGATTATTACACTAGACAAGCACGTTCTGAATATTACACTAGACAAGCACGTTCTGAATATTACACCAGACTGAAAAATCATGAATATTACACCAGACTAAAACGTCCTGAATATTACACTAGACTAGAACGTTCTGAATATTACACCAGACTGAAAAATAATGAATATTACACCAGACTAAAACGTCCTGAATATTACACTAGACTAGAACTTTCTGAATATTACACTACACTAGAACACTCTGAATATTACACTAGACTACAACGTTCTGAATATTACACTAGACTACAACGTTCTGAATATTACACTCGACTAGAACGTTCTGAATATTACACTAGACTAGAACGTTCTGAATATTACACTAGACTAGAACGTTCTGAATATTACACTAGACTAGAACGCCCTGAATATTACACTACACTAGAATGTTCTGAATATTACTCTAGACTACAACATTATGAATATTACACTAGACTAGAACGCTCTGAATATTACACTAGACTAGAACGTCCTGAATATTACACTAGACTACAGCGCTCTGAAAATTACACTAGAACACTGAATATTACACTAGACTAGAACGCCCTGAATACTACAATAGACTAGAACGCCCTGAATATTACACTAGACTAGAATGTTCTGAATATAACACTAGACTAGAATGTTCTGAATATTACACTAGACTAGAACACTGATTATTACACTAGACTACAACGTTCTGAATATTACACTAGACTAGAACGTACTGAATATTACACTAGACTAGAACGTCCTGAATATTACACTAGACTAGAATGTTCTGAATATTACACTAGACTAGAACATTCTGAATATTACACTAGACTAGAACGCCCTGAATATTACACTACACTAGAACGCCCTGAATATTACACTAGACTAGAACACTGATTATTACACTAGACTAAAACGTTCTGAATATTACACTAGCATGTTCTGAATATTACACTAGACTAGAACATCCTGAATATTACACTAGACTAGAAAGTTCTGAATATTACACTAGACTAGAACATCCTGAATATTACACTAGACTAGAAAGTTCTGAATATTACACTACACTAGAATGTTCTGAATATTACACTAGACTACAACATTACGAATATTACACTAGACTAGAACATCCTGAATATTACACTAGACTAGAACATCCTGAATATTACACTAGACTAGAACGTCCTGAATATTACACTAGACTAGAATGCTCTGAATATTACACTAGACTAGAACGTCCTGAATATTACACTAGACTTGAACATCCTGAATATTACACTAGAACAATGATTATTACACTAGACTAGAACGCCCTGAATATTACACTAGAACACTGATTATTACACTAGACTAGAACGCCCTGAATATTACACTAGACTAGAACGTCCTGAATATTACACTAGACTAGAATGTTCTGAATATTACACTAGACTAGAACATTCTGAATATTACACTACACTAGAACGCCCTGAATATTACACTACACTAGAACGCCCTGAATATTACACTAGACTAGAACACTGATTATTACACTAGACTAAAACGTTCTGAATATTACACTAGCATGTTCTGAATATTACACTAGACTAGAACATCCTGAATATTACACTAGACTAGAAAGTTCTGAATATTACACTAGACTAGAACATCCTGAATATTACACTAGACTAGAAAGTTCTGAATATTACACTACACTAGAATGTTCTGAATATTACACTAGACTACAACATTATGAATATTACACTAGACTAGAACATCCTGAATATTACACTAGACTAGAACGTCCTGAATATTACACTAGACTAGAATGCTCTGAATATTACACTAGACTAGAACGTCCTGAATATTACACTAGACTTGAACATCCTGAATATTACACTAGAACAATGATTATTACACTAGACTAGAACGCCCTGAATATTACACTAGACTAGAACGTCCTGAATATTACAATAGACTAGAACGCTCTGAATATTACATTAGAACACTGAATATTACACGAGACTAGAACGCCCTGAATATTACACTAGACTAGAACGCCCTGAATATTACACTAGACTAGAACGCCCTGAATATTACACTAGACTAGAATGTTCAGAATATTACACTAGACTAGAACGCTCTGAATATTACACTAGACTAGAACGTCCGGAATATTACAGTAGACTAGAACGCTCTGAATATTACACTAGACTAGAACGTTCTGAATATTACAATACACTAGAACGTTCTGAATATTACACTAGACTAGAATGTTCTGAAAATTACACTAGACTAGAATGTTCTGAATATTACACTAGACTAGAACAATCTGAATATTACACTAGAACACTGATTATTACACTAGACTAGAACGCTCTGAATATTACACTAGACTAGAACGTCCTGAATATTACACTAGAACACTGATTATTACACTAGACTAGCACGTTCTGAATATTACACTAGACTAGAACGTTCTGAATATTACACTAGACTAGAACGCTGATTATTACACTAGACTAGAATACTGATTATTACACTGGACTAGCACGTTCTGAATATTACACTAGAACACTGATTATTACACTAGACTAGCACGTTCTGAATATTACACTAGACTACAACGTTCTGAATATTACACTAGACTAGAACACTGATTACACTAGACCTGCACGTTCTCAATATTACACTAGAATAGAACGCCCTGAATATTACACTAGACTAGAATGTCCTGAATATTACACTAGAACACTGATTATTACACTAGACTAGCACGTTCTGAATATTACACTAGACTAGAACGTTCTGAATATTACACTAGACTAGAACACTGATTATTACAATAGACTAGAACACTGATTATTACACGGGACTAGCACGTTCTGAATATTACACTAGAACACTGATTATTACACTAGACTAGAACGCCCTGAATATTACACTACACTAGAACGTCCTGAATATTACACTAGACTACAACATTCTGAATATTACACTAGACTAGAACTGTGATTACACTAGACCTGCACGTTCTCAATATTACACTAGAATAGAACGCCCTGAATATTACACTAGACTAGAACGTCCTGAATATTACACTACACTAGAACGTCCTGAATATTACACTAGACTAGAACGTCCTGAATATTACACTACACTAGAACACTGATTATTACACTAGACTAGCACGTTCTGAATATTACACTACACTAGAACGTCCTGAATATTACACTAGACTAGAACGTTCTGAATATTACACTAGACTACAACGCTCTGAATATTACACCAGACTAAAACACTGATTATTACACTAGACTAGAACGTTCTAAATATTACACTAGACTAGAACACTGATTACACTAGACTTCCACGTTCTCAGTATTACACTAGAATAGAACGCCCTGAATATTACACTAGACTAGAATGTCCTGAATATTACACTAGACTAGAACGCCCTGAATATTACACTAGACTAGCATGTTCTGAATATTACACTAGACTAGAACGTTCTGAATATTACACTAGACTAGAACGTCCTGAATATTACACTAGACTAGAACGCCCTGAATATTACACTAGACTAGCACGTTCTGAATATTACACTAGACTACAACGTTCTGAATATTACACTAGACTAGAACACTGATTATTACACTAGACTAGAACGTTCTGAATATTACACTAGACTAGCACGTTCTGAATATTACACTAGACTAGAACGCTTTGAATATTACACTAGACTAGAACGTTCTGAATATTACACTAGACTACAACATTATGAATATTACACTAGACTAGAACGTCCTGAATATTACACTAGACTAGAACATCCTGAATATTACACTATACTAGAACGTCCTGAATATTACACTAGACTACAACATTATGAATATTACACTAGATTAGAACGTCCTGAATATTACAGTAGATTAGAACGCTCTGAATATTACACTAGATTAGAACGTTCTGAATATTACACTAGACTAGAACGTTCTGAATATTACACTAGACTAGAACGTACTGAATATTACACTAGACTAGAACGTTCTGAATATTACACTAGACTAGAACGTTCTGAATATTACACTAGACTAGAACGTCCTGAATATTACACTAGACCGTTCTGAATATTACACTAGACTAGAACGTCCTGAATATTACACTAGAACACTGATTATTACACTAGACTAGAACGCTCTGAATATTATACTAGATTAGAACGTCTTGAATATTACACTAGAACACTGATTATTACACTAAACTAGTACGTTCTGAATATTACACTAGACTAGAACGTTCTGAATATTACACTAGACAAGAACGTTCTGAATATTACACTAGACCGTTCTGAATATTACACTAGACTAGAACGTCCTGAATATTACACTAGAACACTGATTATTACACTAGACTAGAACGCTCTGAATATTATACTAGATTAGAACGTCTTGAATATTACACTAGAACACTGATTATTACACTAAACTAGTACATTCAGAATATTACACTAGACTAGAATGCTCTGAATATTACACTAGACTAGAACGTTCTGAATATTACACTAGACTAGAACGTTCGGAATATTACACTAGACTACAACGTTCTGAATATTACACTAGAACACTGATTATTACACTAGACTAGCACGTTCTGAATATTACACTAGACTAGAACGTTCTGAATATTACACCAGACTGAAAAATCATGAATATTACACCAGACTAAAACGTCCTGAATATTACACTAGACTAGAACGTTCTGAATATTACACTAGACTAGAACGTTCTGAATATTACACTAGACTAGAACGTTCTGAATATTACACTAGACTAGAACGTTCTGAATATTACACTAGACTAGAACGTTCTGAATATTACACTAAACTAGAACGTTCTGAATATTACACTAAACTAGAACATTCTGAATATTACACCAGACTGAAAAATCATGAATATTACACCAGACTAAAACGTCCTGAATATTACACTAGACTAGAACGTTCTGAATATTACACTAGACTAGAACGCTCTGAATATTACACTAGACTAGAACGTTCTGAATATTCACCTAGACTAGAACGTTCTGAATATTACACTAGACTATCATGTTCTGAATATTACACTAGACTAGAACGTACTGAATATTACACTAGACTAGAATGCTCTGAATATTACACTAGACTAGAACGTCCTGAATATTACACTAGAACACTGATTATTACACTAGACTAGCACGTTCTGAATATTACACTAGACTAGAACGTTCTGAATATTACACTAGACTAGAACGTTCTGAATATTACACTAGACTAGAACGTTCTGAATATTACAGCAGACTGAAAAATCATGAATATTACACCAGACTAAAACGTCCTGAATATTACACTAGACTAGAACGTCTTGAATATTACACTAGAACACTGATTATTACACTAGACTAGAACGTTCTGAATATTACACTAGACTAGCACGTCCTGAATATTAAACTAGACTAGAACGTTCTGAATATTACACCAGACTGAAAAATCATGAAAATTACACCAGACTAAAACGTCCTGAATATTACACTAGACTACAACGTTCTGAATATTACACCAGACTAGAACATTCTGAATATTACACTAGACTAGAACGTTCTGAATATTACACTAGACTAGAACGTTCTGAATATTACACTAGACTAGAACATTCTGAATATTACAGCAGACTGAAAAATCATGAATATTACACCAGACTAAAACGTCCTGAATATTACACTAGACTAGAACGTCTTGAATATTACACTAGAACACTGATTATTACACTAGACTAGCACGTTCTGAATATTACACTAGACTAGAACGCTCTGAATATTACACTAGACTAGAACGCTCTGAATATTACACTAGACTAGCACGCCCTGAATATTACACTAGACTAGAACGTTCTGAATATTACATCAGACTGAAAAATCATGAAAATTACACCAGACTAAAACGTCCTGAATATTACACTAGACTACAACGTTCTGAATATTACACCAGACTAGAACGTTCTGAATATTACACTAGACTAGAACGTTCTGAATATTACACTAGAACGTTCTGAATATTACACTAGAACACTGATTATTACACTAGACTAGCACGTTCTGAATATTACACTAGACTAGAACGTTCTGAAAATTACACTAGACTAGAACGTTCTGAATATTACACTAGACTAGAACACTGATTATTACACTAGACAAGCACGTTCTGAATATTACACTAGACAAGCACGTTCTGAATATTACACTAGACTAGAACGTTATGAACATTACACTAGACTAGAACGTTCTGAATATTACACTGGAACACTGATTATTACACTAGACTAGCACGTTCTGAATATTACACTAGACTAGAACGTTCTGAATATTACACTAGACTAGAACGTCTTGAATATTACACTAGACTAGAACACTGATTATTACACTAGACTAGCTCGTTCTGATTATTACACTAGACTAGCACGTTCTGAATATTACACCAGACTAGAACGCTCTGAATATTACACTAGACTACAACGTACTGAATATTACACTAGACTAGAACATTCTGAATATTCACCTAGACTAGAACGTTCTGAAAATTACACTAGACTAGAACGTTCTGAAAATTACACTAGACTAGAACGTACTGAATATTACACTAGACTAGAACGTCCTGAATATTACAGTAGACTAGAACGCTCTGAATATTACACTAGACTAGAACGTTCTGAATATTACAATACACTAGAACGTTCTGAATATTACACTAGACTAGAATGTTCTGAAAATTACACTAGACTAGAATGTTCTGAATATTACACTAGACTAGAACAATCTGAATATTACACTAGAACACTGATTATTACACTAGACTAGAACGCTCTGAATATTACACTAGACGAGCACGTCCTGAATATTACACTAGAACACTGATTATTACACTAGACTAGCACGTTCTGAATATTACACTAGACTAGAACGTTCTGAATATTACACTAGACTAGAACGCTGATTATTACACTAGACTAGAATACTGATTATTACACTGGACTAGCACGTTCTGAATATTACACTAGAACACTGATTATTACACTAGACTAGCACGTTCTGAATATTACACTAGACTACAACGTTCTGAATATTACACTAGACTAGAACACTGATTACACTAGACCTGCACGTTCTCAATATTACACTAGAATAGAACGCCCTGAATATTACACTAGACTAGAATGTCCTGAATATTACACTAGAACACTGATTATTACACTAGACTAGCACGTTCTGAATATTACACTAGACTAGAACTTTCTGAATATTACACTAGACTAGAACACTGATTATTACAATAGACTAGAACACTGATTATTACACGGGACTAGCACGTTCTGAATATTACACTAGAACACTGATTATTACACTAGACTAGAACGCCCTG
This sequence comes from Leptodactylus fallax, assembly GCA_947044405.1. NCBI lineage: Eukaryota > Metazoa > Chordata > Amphibia > Anura > Leptodactylidae > Leptodactylus > Leptodactylus fallax. The sequence goes on from CAMRHE010000629.1 coordinate 194,495, forward strand.
AATATTACACTACACTAGAACGTCCTGAATATTACACTAGACTACAACATTCTGAATATTACACTAGACTAGAACACTGATTACACTAGACCTGCACGTTCTCAATATTACACTAGAATAGAACGCCCTGAATATTACACTAGACTAGAACGTCCTGAATATTACACTACACTAGAACGTCCTGAATATTACACTAGACTAGAACGTCCTGAATATTACACTACACTAGAACACTGATTATTACACTAGACTAGCACGTTCTGAATATTACACTACACTAGAACGTCCTGAATATTACACTAGACTAGAACGTTCTGAATATTACACTAGACTACAACGCTCTGAATATTACACCAGACTAAAACACTGATTATTACACTAGACTAGAACGTTCTAAATATTACACTAGACTAGAACACTGATTACACTAGACTTCCACGTTCTCAGTATTACACTAGAATAGAACGCCCTGAATATTACACTAGACTAGAATGTCCTGAATATTACACTAGACTAGAACGCCCTGAATATTACACTAGACTAGCACGTTCTGAATATTACACTAGACTAGAACGTTCTGAATATTACACTAGACTAGAACGTCCTGAATATTACACTAGACTAGAACGCCCTGAATATTACACTAGACTAGCACGTTCTGAATATTACACTAGACTACAACGTTCTGAATATTACACTAGACTAGCACGTTCTGAATATTACACTAGACTAGAACGCTTTGAATATTACACTAGACTAGAACGTTCTGAATATTACACTAGACTACAACATTATGAATATTACACTAGACTAGAACGTCCTGAATATTACACTAGACTAGAACATCCTGAATATTACACTATACTAGAACGTCCTGAATATTACACTAGACTACAACATTATGAATATTACACTAGATTAGAACGTCCTGAATATTACAGTAGATTAGAACGCTCTGAATATTACACTAGATTAGAACGTTCTGAATATTACACTAGACTAGAACGTTCTGAATATTACACTAGACTAGAACGTACTGAATATTACACTAGACTAGAACGTTCTGAATATTACACTAGACTAGAACGTTCTGAATATTACACTAGACTAGAACGTCCTGAATATTACACTAGACCGTTCTGAATATTACACTAGACTAGAACGTCCTGAATATTACACTAGAACACTGATTATTACACTAGACTAGAACGCTCTGAATATTATACTAGATTAGAACGTCTTGAATATTACACTAGAACACTGATTATTACACTAAACTAGTACGTTCTGAATATTACACTAGACTAGAACGTTCTGAATATTACACTAGACAAGAACGTTCTGAATATTACACTAGACCGTTCTGAATATTACACTAGACTAGAACGTCCTGAATATTACACTAGAACACTGATTATTACACTAGACTAGAACGCTCTGAATATTATACTAGATTAGAACGTCTTGAATATTACACTAGAACACTGATTATTACACTAAACTAGTACATTCAGAATATTACACTAGACTAGAATGCTCTGAATATTACACTAGACTAGAACGTTCTGAATATTACACTAGACTAGAACGTTCGGAATATTACACTAGACTACAACGTTCTGAATATTACACTAGAACACTGATTATTACACTAGACTAGCACGTTCTGAATATTACACTAGACTAGAACGTTCTGAATATTACACCAGACTGAAAAATCATGAATATTACACCAGACTAAAACGTCCTGAATATTACACTAGACTAGAACGTTCTGAATATTACACTAGACTAGAACGTTCTGAATATTACACTAGACTAGAACGTTCTGAATATTACACTAGACTAGAACGTTCTGAATATTACACTAGACTAGAACGTTCTGAATATTACACTAAACTAGAACGTTCTGAATATTACACTAAACTAGAACATTCTGAATATTACACCAGACTGAAAAAATCATGAATATTACACCAGACTAAAACGTCCTGAATATTACACTAGACTAGAACGTTCTGAATATTACACTAGACTAGAACGCTCTGAATATTACACTAGACTAGAACGTTCTGAATATTCACCTAGACTAGAACGTTCTGAATATTACACTAGACTATCATGTTCTGAATATTACACTAGACTAGAACGTACTGAATATTACACTAGACTAGAATGCTCTGAATATTACACTAGACTAGAACGTCCTGAATATTACACTAGAACACTGATTATTACACTAGACTAGCACGTTCTGAATATTACACTAGACTAGAACGTTCTGAATATTACACTAGACTAGAACGTTCTGAATATTACACTAGACTAGAACGTTCTGAATATTACAGCAGACTGAAAAATCATGAATATTACACCAGACTAAAACGTCCTGAATATTACACTAGACTAGAACGTCTTGAATATTACACTAGAACACTGATTATTACACTAGACTAGAACGTTCTGAATATTACACTAGACTAGCACGTCCTGAATATTAAACTAGACTAGAACGTTCTGAATATTACACCAGACTGAAAAATCATGAAAATTACACCAGACTAAAACGTCCTGAATATTACACTAGACTACAACGTTCTGAATATTACACCAGACTAGAACATTCTGAATATTACACTAGACTAGAACGTTCTGAATATTACACTAGACTAGAACGTTCTGAATATTACACTAGACTAGAACATTCTGAATATTACAGCAGACTGAAAAATCATGAATATTACACCAGACTAAAACGTCCTGAATATTACACTAGACTAGAACGTCTTGAATATTACACTAGAACACTGATTATTACACTAGACTAGCACGTTCTGAATATTACACTAGACTAGAACGCTCTGAATATTACACTAGACTAGAACGCTCTGAATATTACACTAGACTAGCACGCCCTGAATATTACACTAGACTAGAACGTTCTGAATATTACATCAGACTGAAAAATCATGAAAATTACACCAGACTAAAACGTCCTGAATATTACACTAGACTACAACGTTCTGAATATTACACCAGACTAGAACGTTCTGAATATTACACTAGACTAGAACGTTCTGAATATTACACTAGAACGTTCTGAATATTACACTAGAACACTGATTATTACACTAGACTAGCACGTTCTGAATATTACACTAGACTAGAACGTTCTGAAAATTACACTAGACTAGAACGTTCTGAATATTACACTAGACTAGAACACTGATTATTACACTAGACAAGCACGTTCTGAATATTACACTAGACAAGCACGTTCTGAATATTACACTAGACTAGAACGTTATGAACATTACACTAGACTAGAACGTTCTGAATATTACACTGGAACACTGATTATTACACTAGACTAGCACGTTCTGAATATTACACTAGACTAGAACGTTCTGAATATTACACTAGACTAGAACGTCTTGAATATTACACTAGACTAGAACACTGATTATTACACTAGACTAGCTCGTTCTGATTATTACACTAGACTAGCACGTTCTGAATATTACACCAGACTAGAACGCTCTGAATATTACACTAGACTACAACGTACTGAATATTACACTAGACTAGAACATTCTGAATATTCACCTAGACTAGAACGTTCTGAAAATTACACTAGACTAGAACGTTCTGAAAATTACACTAGACTAGAACGTACTGAATATTACACTAGACTAGAACGTCCTGAATATTACAGTAGACTAGAACGCTCTGAATATTACACTAGACTAGAACGTTCTGAATATTACAATACACTAGAACGTTCTGAATATTACACTAGACTAGAATGTTCTGAAAATTACACTAGACTAGAATGTTCTGAATATTACACTAGACTAGAACAATCTGAATATTACACTAGAACACTGATTATTACACTAGACTAGAACGCTCTGAATATTACACTAGACGAGCACGTCCTGAATATTACACTAGAACACTGATTATTACACTAGACTAGCACGTTCTGAATATTACACTAGACTAGAACGTTCTGAATATTACACTAGACTAGAACGCTGATTATTACACTAGACTAGAATACTGATTATTACACTGGACTAGCACGTTCTGAATATTACACTAGAACACTGATTATTACACTAGACTAGCACGTTCTGAATATTACACTAGACTACAACGTTCTGAATATTACACTAGACTAGAACACTGATTACACTAGACCTGCACGTTCTCAATATTACACTAGAATAGAACGCCCTGAATATTACACTAGACTAGAATGTCCTGAATATTACACTAGAACACTGATTATTACACTAGACTAGCACGTTCTGAATACTACACTAGACTAGAACTTTCTGAATATTACACTAGACTAGAACACTGATTATTACAATAGACTAGAACACTGATTATTACACGGGACTAGCACGTTCTGAATATTACACTAGAACACTGATTATTACACTAGACTAGAACGCCCTGAATATTACACTACACTAGAACGTCCTGAATATTACACTAGACTACAACATTCTGAATATTACACTAGACTAGAACACTGATTACACTAGACCTGCACGTTCTCAATATTACACTAGAATAGAACGCCCTGAATATTACACTAGACTAGAACGTCCTGAATATTACACTACACTAGAACGTCCTGAATATTACACTAGACTAGAACGTCCTGAATATTACACTACACTAGAACACTGATTATTACACTAGACTAGCACGTTCTGAATATTACACTACACTAGAACGTCCTGAATATTACACTAGACTAGAACGTTCTGAATATTACACTAGACTACAACGCTCTGAATATTACACCAGACTAAAACACTGATTATTACACTAGACTAGAACGTTCTAAATATTACACTAGACTAGAACACTGATTACACTAGACTTCCACGTTCTCAGTATTACACTAGAATAGAACGCCCTGAATATTACACTAGACTAGAATGTCCTGAATATTACACTAGACTAGAACGCCCTGAATATTACACTAGACTAGCACGTTCTGAATATTACACTAGACTAGAACGTTCTGAATATTACACTAGACTAGAACGTCCTGAATATTAAACTAGACTAGAACGCCCTGAATATTACACTAGACTAGCACGTTCTGAATATTACACTAGACTACAACGTTCTGAATATTACACTAGACTAGCACGTTCTGAATATTACACTAGACTAGAACGCTTTGAATATTACACTAGACTAGAACGTTCTGAATATTACACTAGACTACAACATTATGAATATTACACTAGACTAGAACGTCCTGAATATTACACTAGACTAGAACATCCTGAATATTACACTATACTAGAACGTCCTGAATATTACACTAGACTACAACATTATGAATATTACACTAGATTAGAACGTCCTGAATATTACAGTAGATTAGAACGCTCTGAATATTACACTAGATTAGAACGTTCTGAATATTACACTAGACTAGAACGTTCTGAATATTACACTAGACTAGAACGTACTGAATATTACACTAGACTAGAACGTTCTGAATATTACACTAGACTAGAACGTTCTGAATATTACACTAGACTAGAACGTCCTGAATATTACACTAGACCGTTCTGAATATTACACTAGACTAGAACGTCCTGAATATTACACTAGAACACTGATTATTACACTAGACTAGAACGCTCTGAATATTATACTAGATTAGAACGTCTTGAATATTACACTAGAACACTGATTATTACACTAAACTAGTACGTTCTGAATATTACACTAGACTAGAACGTTCTGAATATTACACTAGACAAGAACGTTCTGAATATTACACTAGACCGTTCTGAATATTACACTAGACTAGAACGTCCTGAATATTACACTAGAACACTGATTATTACACTAGACTAGAACGCTCTGAATATTATACTAGATTAGAACGTCTTGAATATTACACTAGAACACTGATTATTACACTAAACTAGTACATTCAGAATATTACACTAGACTAGAATGCTCTGAATATTACACTAGACTAGAACGTTCTGAATATTACACTAGACTAGAACGCCCTGAATATTACACTAGAACACTGATTATTACACTAGACTAGAACGCCCTGAATATTACACTAGACTAGAACGTCCTGAATATTACAATAGACTAGAACGCTCTGAATATTACATTAGAACACTGAATATTACACTAGACTAGAACGCCCTGAATATTACACTAGACTAGAACGCCCTGAATATTACACTAGACTAGAACGCCCTGAATATTACACTAGACTAGAATGTTCAGAATATTACACTAGACTAGAACGCTCTGAATATTACACTAGACTAGAACGTCCTGAATATTACAGTAGACTAGAACGCTCTGAATATTACACTAGACTAGAACGTTCTGAATATTACAATACACTAGAACGTTCTGAATATTACACTAGACTAGAATGTTCTGAAAATTACACTAGACTAGAATGTTCTGAATATTACACTAGACTAGAACAATCTGAATATTACACTAGAACACTGATTATTACACTAGACTAGAACGCTCTGAATATTACACTAGACTAGAACGCCCTGAATATTACACTAGACTAGCACGTTCTGAATATTACACTAGACTAGCACGTTCTGAATATTACACTAGACTAGAACGCTTTGAATATTACACTAGACTAGAACGTTCTGAATATTACACTAGACTACAACATTATGAATATTACACTAGACTAGAACGTCCTGAATATTACACTAGACTAGAACATCCTGAATATTACACTATACTAGAACGTCCTGAATATTACACTAGACTACAACATTATGAATATTACACTAGATTAGAACGTCCTGAATATTACAGTAGATTAGAACGCTCTGAATATTACACTAGATTAGAACGTTCTGAATATTACACTAGACTAGAACGTTCTGAATATTACACTAGACTAGAACGTACTGAATATTACACTAGACTAGAACGTTCTGAATATTACACTAGACTAGAACGTTCTGAATATTACACTAGACTAGAACGTCCTGAATATTACACTAGACCGTTCTGAATATTACACTAGACTAGAACGTCCTGAATATTACACTAGAACACTGATTATTACACTAGACTAGAACGCTCTGAATATTATACTAGATTAGAACGTCTTGAATATTACACTAGAACACTGATTATTACACTAAACTAGTACGTTCTGAATATTACACTAGACTAGAACGTTCTGAATATTACACTAGACAAGAACGTTCTGAATATTACACTAGACCGTTCTGAATATTACACTAGACTAGAACGTCCTGAATATTACACTAGAACACTGATTATTACACTAGACTAGAACGCTCTGAATATTATACTAGATTAGAACGTCTTGAATATTACACTAGAACACTGATTATTACACTAAACTAGTACATTCAGAATATTACACTAGACTAGAATGCTCTGAATATTACACTAGACTAGAACGTTCTGAATATTACACTAGACTAGAACGCCCTGAATATTACACTAGAACACTGATTATTACACTAGACTAGAACGCCCTGAATATTACACTAGACTAGAACGTCCTGAATATTACAATAGACTAGAACGCTCTGAATATTACATTAGAACACTGAATATTACACTAGACTAGAACGCCCTGAATATTACACTAGACTAGAACGCCCTGAATATTACACTAGACTAGAACGCCCTGAATATTACACTAGACTAGAATGTTCAGAATATTACACTAGACTAGAACGCTCTGAATATTACACTAGACTAGAACGTCCTGAATATTACAGTAGACTAGAACGCTCTGAATATTACACTAGACTAGAACGTTCTGAATATTACAATACACTAGAACGTTCTGAATATTACACTAGACTAGAATGTTCTGAAAATTACACTAGACTAGAATGTTCTGAATATTACACTAGACTAGAACAATCTGAATATTACACTAGAACACTGATTATTACACTAGACTAGAACGCTCTGAATATTACACTAGACTAGAACGTCCTGAATATTACACTAGAACACTGATTATTACACTAAACTAGCACGTTCTGAATATTACACTAGACTAGAACGTTCTGAATATTACACTAGACTAGAACGCTGATTATTACACTAGACTAGAATACTGATTATTACACTGGACTAGCACGTTCTGAATATTACACTAGAACACTGATTATTACACTAGACTAGCACGTTCTGAATATTACACTAGACTACAACGTTCTGAATATTACACTAGACTAGAACACTGATTACACTAGACCTGCACGTTCTCAATATTACACTAGAATAGAACGCCCTGAATATTACACTAGACTAGAATGTCCTGAATATTACACTAGAACACTGATTATTACACTAGACTAGCACGTTCTGAATATTACACTAGACTAGAACGTTCTGAATATTACACTAGACTAGAACACTGATTATTACAATAGACTAGAACACTGATTATTACACGGGACTAGCACGTTCTGAATATTACACTAGAACACTGATTATTACACTAGACTAGAACGCCCTGAATATTACACTACACTAGAACGTCCTGAATATTACACTAGACTACAACATTCTGAATATTACACTAGACTAGAACACTGATTACACTAGACCTGCACGTTCTCAATATTACACTAGAATAGAACGCCCTGAATATTACACTAGACTAGAACGTCCTGAATATTACACTACACTAGAACGTCCTGAATATTACACTAGACTAGAACGTCCTGAATATTACACTACACTAGAACACTGATTATTACACTAGACTAGCACGTTCTGAATATTACACTACACTAGAACGTCCTGAATATTACACTAGACTAGAACGTTCTGAATATTACACTAGACTACAACGCTCTGAATATTACACCAGACTAAAACACTGATTATTACACTAGACTAGAACGTTCTAAATATTACACTAGACTAGAACACTGATTACACTAGACTTCCACGTTCTCAGTATTACACTAGAATAGAACGCCCTGAATATTACACTAGACTAGAATGTCCTGAATATTACACTAGACTAGAACGCCCTGAATATTACACTAGACTAGCATGTTCTGAATATTACACTAGACTAGAACGTTCTGAATATTACACTAGACTAGAACGTCCTGAATATTACACTAGACTAGAACGCCCTGAATATTACACTAGACTAGCACGTTCTGAATATTACACTAGACTACAACGTTCTGAATATTACACTAGACTAGAACACTGATTATTACACTAGACTAGAACGTTCTGAATATTACACTAGACTAGCACGTTCTGAATATTACACTAGACTAGAACGCTTTGAATATTACACTAGACTAGAACGTTCTGAATATTACACTAGACTACAACATTATGAATATTACACTAGACTAGAACGTCCTGAATATTACACTAGACTAGAACATCCTGAATATTACACTATACTAGAACGTCCTGAATATTACACTAGACTACAACATTATGAATATTACACTAGATTAGAACGTCCTGAATATTACAGTAGATTAGAACGCTCTGAATATTACACTAGATTAGAACGTTCTGAATATTACACTAGACTAGAACGTTCTGAATATTACACTAGACTAGAACGTACTGAATATTACACTAGACTAGAACGTTCTGAATATTACACTAGACTAGAACGTTCTGAATATTACACTAGACTAGAACGTCCTGAATATTACACTAGACCGTTCTGAATATTACACTAGACTAGAACGTCCTGAATATTACACTAGAACACTGATTATTACACTAGACTAGAACGCTCTGAATATTATACTAGATTAGAACGTCTTGAATATTACACTAGAACACTGATTATTACACTAAACTAGTACGTTCTGAATATTACACTAGACTAGAACGTTCTGAATATTACACTAGACAAGAACGTTCTGAATATTACACTAGACCGTTCTGAATATTACACTAGACTAGAACGTCCTGAATATTACACTAGAACACTGATTATTACACTAGACTAGAACGCTCTGAATATTATACTAGATTAGAACGTCTTGAATATTACACTAGAACACTGATTATTACACTAAACTAGTACATTCAGAATATTACACTAGACTAGAATGCTCTGAATATTACACTAGACTAGAACGTTCTGAATATTACACTAGACTAGAACGTTCGGAATATTACACTAGACTACAACGTTCTGAATATTACACTAGAACACTGATTATTACACTAGACTAGCACGTTCTGAATATTACACTAGACTAGAACGTTCTGAATATTACACCAGACTGAAAAATCATGAATATTACACCAGACTAAAACGTCCTGAATATTACACTAGACTAGAACGTTCTGAATATTACACTAGACTAGAACGTTCTGAATATTACACTAGACTAGAACGTTCTGAATATTACACTAGACTAGAACGTTCTGAATATTACACTAGACTAGAACGTTCTGAATATTACACTAAACTAGAACGTTCTGAATATTACACTAAACTAGAACATTCTGAATATTACACCAGACTGAAAAATCATGAATATTACACCAGACTAAAACGTCCTGAATATTACACTAGACTAGAACGTTCTGAATATTACACTAGACTAGAACGCTCTGAATATTACACTAGACTAGAACGTTCTGAATATTCACCTAGACTAGAACGTTCTGAATATTACACTAGACTATCATGTTCTGAATATTACACTAGACTAGAACGTACTGAATATTACACTAGACTAGAATGCTCTGAATATTACACTAGACTAGAACGTCCTGAATATTACACTAGAACACTGATTATTACACTAGACTAGCACGTTCTGAATATTACACTAGACTAGAACGTTCTGAATATTACACTAGACTAGAACGTTCTGAATATTACACTAGACTAGAACGTTCTGAATATTACAGCAGACTGAAAAATCATGAATATTACACCAGACTAAAACGTCCTGAATATTACACTAGACTAGAACGTCTTGAATATTACACTAGAACACTGATTATTACACTAGACTAGAACGTTCTGAATATTACACTAGACTAGCACGTCCTGAATATTACACTAGACTAGAACGTTCTGAATATTACACCAGACTGAAAAATCATGAAAATTACACCAGACTAAAACGTCCTGAATATTACACTAGACTACAACGTTCTGAATATTACACCAGACTAGAACATTCTGAATATTACACTAGACTAGAACGTTCTGAATATTACACTAGACTAGAACGTTCTGAATATTACACTAGACTAGAACATTCTGAATATTACAGCAGACTGAAAAATCATGAATATTACACCAGACTAAAACGTCCTGAATATTACACTAGACTAGAACGTCTTGAATATTACACTAGAACACTGATTATTACACTAGACTAGCACGTTCTGAATATTACACTAGACTAGAACGCTCTGAATATTACACTAGACTAGAACGCTCTGAATATTACACTAGACTAGCACGCCCTGAATATTACACTAGACTAGAACGTTCTGAATATTACATCAGACTGAAAAATCATGAAAATTACACCAGACTAAAACGTCCTGAATATTACACTAGACTACAACGTTCTGAATATTACACCAGACTAGAACGTTCTGAATATTACACTAGACTAGAACGTTCTGAATATTACACTAGAACGTTCTGAATATTACACTAGAACACTGATTATTACACTAGACTAGCACGTTCTGAATATTACACTAGACTAGAACGTTCTGAATATTACACTAGACTAGAACACTGATTATTACACTAGACAAGCACGTTCTGAATATTACACTAGACAAGCACGTTCTGAATATTACACTAGACTAGAACGTTATGAACATTACACTAGACTAGAACGTTCTGAATATTACACTAGAACACTGATTATTACACTAGACTAGCACGTTCTGAATATTACACTAGACTAGAACGTTCTGAATATTACACTAGACTAGAACGTCTTGAATATTACACTAGACTAGAACACTGATTATTACACTAGACTAGCTCGTTCTGATTATTACACTAGACTAGCACGTTCTGAATATTACACCAGACTAGAACGCTCTGAATATTACACTAGACTACAACGTACTGAATATTACACTAGACTAGAACATTCTGAATATTCACCTAGACTAGAACGTTCTGAAAATTACACTAGACTAGAACGTTCTGAAAATTACACTAGACTAGAACGTACTGAATATTACACTAGACTAGAACGTCCTGAATATTACAGTAGACTAGAACGCTCTGAATATTACACTAGACTAGAACGTTCTGAATATTACAATACACTAGAACGTTCTGAATATTACACTAGACTAGAATGTTCTGAAAATTACACTAGACTAGAATGTTCTGAATATTACACTAGACTAGAACAATCTGAATATTACACTAGAACACTGATTATTACACTAGACTAGAACGCTCTGAATATTACACTAGACGAGCACGTCCTGAATATTACACTAGAACACTGATTATTACACTAGACTAGCACGTTCTGAATATTACACTAGACTAGAACGTTCTGAATATTACACTAGACTAGAACGCTGATTATTACACTAGACTAGAATACTGATTATTACACTGGACTAGCACGTTCTGAATATTACACTAGAACACTGATTATTACACTAGACTAGCACGTTCTGAATATTACACTAGACTACAACGTTCTGAATATTACACTAGACTAGAACACTGATTACACTAGACCTGCACGTTCTCAATATTACACTAGAATAGAACGCCCTGAATATTACACTAGACTAGAATGTCCTGAATATTACACTAGAACACTGATTATTACACTAGACTAGCACGTTCTGAATATTACACTAGACTAGAACTTTCTGAATATTACACTAGACTAGAACACTGATTATTACAATAGACTAGAACACTGATTATTACACGGGACTAGCACGTTCTGAATATTACACTAGAACACTGATTATTACACTAGACTAGAACGCCCTGAATATTACACTACACTAGAACGTCCTGAATATTACACTAGACTACAACATTCTGAATATTACACTAGACTAGAACACTGATTACACTAGACCTGCACGTTCTCAATATTACACTAGAATAGAACGCCCTGAATATTACACTAGACTAGAACGTCCTGAATATTACACTACACTAGAACGTCCTGAATATTACACTAGACTAGAACGTCCTGAATATTACACTACACTAGAACACTGATTATTACACTAGACTAGCACGTTCTGAATATTACACTACACTAGAACGTCCTGAATATTACACTAGACTAGAACGTTCTGAATATTACACTAGACTACAACGCTCTGAATATTACACCAGACTAAAACACTGATTATTACACTAGACTAGAACGTTCTAAATATTACACTAGACTAGAACACTGATTACACTAGACTTCCACGTTCTCAGTATTACACTAGAATAGAACGCCCTGAATATTACACTAGACTAGAATGTCCTGAATATTACACTAGACTAGAACGCCCTGAATATTACACTAGACTAGCACGTTCTGAATATTACACTAGACTAGAACGTTCTGAATATTACACTAGACTAGAACGTCCTGAATATTACACTAGACTAGAACGCCCTGAATATTACACTAGACTAGCACGTTCTGAATATTACACTAGACTACAACGTTCTGAATATTACACTAGACTAGCACGTTCTGAATATTACACTAGACTAGAATGCTTTGAATATTACACTAGACTAGAACGTTCTGAATATTACACTAGACTACAACATTATGAATATTACACTAGACTAGAACGTCCTGAATATTACACTAGACTAGAACATCCTGAATATTACACTATACTAGAACGTCCTGAATATTACACTAGACTACAACATTATGAATATTACACTAGATTAGAACGTCCTGAATATTACAGTAGATTAGAACGCTCTGAATATTACACTAGATTAGAACGTTCTGAATATTACACTAGACTAGAACGTTCTGAATATTACACTAGACTAGAACGTACTGAATATTACACTAGACTAGAACGTTCTGAATATTACACTAGACTAGAACGTTCTGAATATTACACTAGACTAGAACGTCCTGAATATTACACTAGACCGTTCTGAATATTACACTAGACTAGAACGTCCTGAATATTACCCTAGAACACTGATTATTACACTAGACTAGAACGCTCTGAATATTATACTAGATTAGAACGTCTTGAATATTACACTAGAACACTGATTATTACACTAAACTAGTACGTTCTGAATATTACACTAGACTAGAACGTTCTGAATATTACACTAGACAAGAACGTTCTGAATATTACACTAGACCGTTCTGAATATTACACTAGACTAGAACGTCCTGAATATTACACTAGAACACTGATTATTACACTAGACTAGAACGCTCTGAATATTATACTAGATTAGAACGTCTTGAATATTACACTAGAACACTGATTATTACACTAAACTAGTACATTCAGAATATTACACTAGACTAGAATGCTCTGAATATTACACTAGACTAGAACGTTCTGAATATTACACTAGACTAGAACGTTCGGAATATTACACTAGACTACAACGTTCTGAATATTACACTAGAACACTGATTATTACACTAGACTAGCACGTTCTGAATATTACACTAGACTAGAACGTTCTGAATATTACACCAGACTGAAAAATCATGAATATTACACCAGACTAAAACGTCCTGAATATTACACTAGACTAGAACGTTCTGAATATTACACTAGACTAGAACGTTCTGAATATTACACTAGACTAGAACGTTCTGAATATTACACTAGACTAGAACGTTCTGAATATTACACTAGACTAGAACGTTCTGAATATTACACTAAACTAGAACGTTCTGAATATTACACTAAACTAGAACATTCTGAATATTACACCAGACTGAAAAATCATGAATATTACACCAGACTAAAACGTCCTGAATATTACACTAGACTAGAACGTTCTGAATATTACACTAGACTAGAACGCTCTGAATATTACACTAGACTAGAACGTTCTGAATATTCACCTAGACTAGAACGTTCTGAATATTACACTAGACTATCATGTTCTGAATATTACACTAGACTAGAACGTACTGAATATTACACTAGACTAGAATGCTCTGAATATTACACTAGACTAGAACGTCCTGAATATTACACTAGCACGTTCTGAATATTACACTAAACTAGAACATTCTGAATATTACACCAGACTGAAAAATCATGAATATTACACCAGACTAAAACGTCCTGAATATTACACTAGACTAGAACGTTCTGAATATTACACTAGACTAGAACGCTCTGAATATTACACTAGACTAGAACGTTCTGAATATTACACTAGACTAGAACGTACTGAATATTACACTAGACTAGAATGCTCTGAATATTACACTAGACTAGAACGTCCTGAATATTACACTAGAACACTGATTATTACACTAGACTAGCACGTTCTGAATATTACACTAGACTAGAACGTTCTGAATATTACACTAGACTAGAACGTTCTGAATATTACACTAGACTAGAACGCTCTGAATATTACACTAGACTAGAACGTTCTGAATATTACAATACACTAGAACGTTCTGAATATTACACTAGACTAGAATGTTCTGAAAATTACACTAGACTAGCATGTTCTGAATATTACACTAGACTAGAACAATCTGAATATTACACTAGAACACTGATTATTACACTAGACTAGAACGCTCTGAATATTACACTAGACGAGCACGTCCTGAATATTACACTAGAACACTGATTATTACACTAGACTAGCACGTTCTGAATATTACACTAGACTAGAACGTTCTGAATATTACACTAGACTAGAACGCTGATTATTACACTAGACTAGAATACTGATTATTACACTGGACTAGCACGTTCTGAATATTACACTAGAACACTGATTATTACACTAGACTAGCACGTTCTGAATATTACACTAGACTACAACGTTCTGAATATTACACTAGACTAGAACACTGATTACACTAGACCTGCACGTTCTCAATATTACACTAGAATAGAACGCCCTGAATATTACACTAGACTAGAATGTCCTGAATATTACACTAGAACACTGATTATTACACTAGACTAGCACGTTCTGAATATTACACTAGACTAGAACTTTCTGAATATTACACTAGACTAGAACACTGATTATTACAATAGACTAGAACACTGATTATTACACGGGACTAGCACGTTCTGAATATTACACTAGAACACTGATTATTACACTAGACTAGAACGCCCTGAATATTACACTACACTAGAACGTCCTGAATATTACACTAGACTACAACATTCTGAATATTACACTAGACTAGAACACTGATTACACTAGACCTGCACGTTCTCAATATTACACTAGAATAGAACGCCCTGAATATTACACTAGACTAGAACGTCCTGAATATTACACTACACTAGAACGTCCTGAATATTACACTAGACTAGAACGTCCTGAATATTACACTACACTAGAACACTGATTATTACACTAGACTAGCACGTTCTGAATATTACACTACACTAGAACGTCCTGAATATTACACTAGACTAGAACGTTCTGAATATTACACTAGACTACAACGCTCTGAATATTACACCAGACTAAAACACTGATTATTACACTAGACTAGAACGTTCTAAATATTACACTAGACTAGAACACTGATTACACTAGACTTCCACGTTCTCAGTATTACACTAGAATAGAACGCCCTGAATATTACACTAGACTAGAATGTCCTGAATATTACACTAGACTAGAACGCCCTGAATATTACACTAGACTAGCACGTTCTGAATATTACACTAGACTAGAACGTTC
This sequence comes from Leptodactylus fallax, assembly GCA_947044405.1. Taxonomy (NCBI): domain Eukaryota; kingdom Metazoa; phylum Chordata; class Amphibia; order Anura; family Leptodactylidae; genus Leptodactylus; species Leptodactylus fallax. Next base: position 211,461 of record CAMRHE010000629.1, read on the forward strand.
TGAATATTACACTAGACTAGAACGTCCTGAATATTACACTAGACTAGAACGCCCTGAATATTACACTAGACTAGCACGTTCTGAATATTACACTAGACTACAACGTTCTGAATATTACACTAGACTAGCACGTTCTGAATATTACACTAGACTAGAACGCTTTGAATATTACACTAGACTAGAACGTTCTGAATATTACACTAGACTACAACATTATGAATATTACACTAGACTAGAACGTCCTGAATATTACACTAGACTAGAACATCCTGAATATTACACTATACTAGAACGTCCTGAATATTACACTAGACTACAACATTATGAATATTACACTAGATTAGAACGTCCTGAATATTACAGTAGATTAGAACGCTCTGAATATTACACCAGACTGAAAAATCATGAATATTACACCAGACTAAAACGTCCTGAATATTACACTAGACTAGAACGTTCTGAATATTACACTAGACTAGAACGTTCTGAATATTACACTAGACTAGAACGTTCTGAATATTACACTAGACTAGAACGTTCTGAATATTACACTAGACTAGAACGTTCTGAATATTACACTAAACTAGAACGTTCTGAATATTACACTAAACTAGAACATTCTGAATATTACACCAGACTGAAAAATCATGAATATTACACCAGACTAAAACGTCCTGAATATTACACTAGACTAGAACGTTCTGAATATTACACTAGACTAGAACGCTCTGAATATTACACTAGACTAGAACGTTCTGAATATTCACCTAGACTAGAACGTTCTGAATATTACACTAGACTATCATGTTCTGAATATTACACTAGACTAGAACGTACTGAATATTACACTAGACTAGAATGCTCTGAATATTACACTAGACTAGAACGTCCTGAATATTACACTAGAACACTGATTATTACACTAGACTAGCACGTTCTGAATATTACACTAGACTAGAACGTTCTGAATATTACACTAGACTAGAACGTTCTGAATATTACACTAGACTAGAACGTTCTGAATATTACAGCAGACTGAAAAATCATGAATATTACACCAGACTAAAACGTCCTGAATATTACACTAGACTAGAACGTCTTGAATATTACACTAGAACACTGATTATTACACTAGACTAGAACGTTCTGAATATTACACTAGACTAGCACGTCCTGAATATTACACTAGACTAGAACGTTCTGAATATTACACCAGACTGAAAAATCATGAAAATTACACCAGACTAAAACGTCCTGAATATTACACTAGACTACAACGTTCTGAATATTACACCAGACTAGAACATTCTGAATATTACACTAGACTAGAACGTTCTGAATATTACACTAGACTAGAACGTTCTGAATATTACACTAGACTAGAACATTCTGAATATTACAGCAGACTGAAAAATCATGAATATTACACCAGACTAAAACGTCCTGAATATTACACTAGACTAGAACGTCTTGAATATTACACTAGAACACTGATTATTACACTAGACTAGCACGTTCTGAATATTACACTAGACTAGAACGCTCTGAATATTACACTAGACTAGAACGCTCTGAATATTACACTAGACTAGCACGCCCTGAATATTACACTAGACTAGAACGTTCTGAATATTACATCAGACTGAAAAATCATGAAAATTACACCAGACTAAAACGTCCTGAATATTACACTAGACTACAACGTTCTGAATATTACACCAGACTAGAACGTTCTGAATATTACACTAGACTAGAACGTTCTGAATATTACACTAGAACGTTCTGAATATTACACTAGAACACTGATTATTACACTAGACTAGCACGTTCTGAATATTACACTAGACTAGAACGTTCTGAAAATTACACTAGACTAGAACGTTCTGAATATTACACTAGACTAGAACACTGATTATTACACTAGACAAGCACGTTCTGAATATTACACTAGACAAGCACGTTCTGAATATTACACTAGACTAGAACGTTATGAACATTACACTAGACTAGAACGTTCTGAATATTACACTAGAACACTGATTATTACACTAGACTAGCACGTTCTGAATATTACACTAGACTAGAACGTTCTGAATATTACACTAGACTAGAACGTCTTGAATATTACACTAGACTAGAACACTGATTATTACACTAGACTAGCTCGTTCTGATTATTACACTAGACTAGCACGTTCTGAATATTACACCAGACTAGAACGCTCTGAATATTACACTAGACTACAACGTACTGAATATTACACTAGACTAGAACATTCTGAATATTCACCTAGACTAGAACGTTCTGAAAATTACACTAGACTAGAACGTTCTGAAAATTACACTAGACTAGAACGTTCTGAATATTACACTAGACTAGAACGTTCTGAATATTACACTAGACTAGAACGTTCTGAATATTACACTAAACTAGAACGTTCTGAATATTACACTAAACTAGAACATTCTGAATATTACACCAGACTGAAAAATCATGAATATTACACCAGACTAAAACGTCCTGAATATTACACTAGACTAGAACGTTCTGAATATTACACTAGACTAGAACGTTCTGAATATTACACTAGACTAGAACGTTCTGAATATTCACCTAGACTAGAACGTTCTGAATATTACACTAGACTATCATGTTCTGAATATTACACTAGACTAGAACGTACTGAATATTACACTAGACTAGAATGCTCTGAATATTACACTAGACTAGAACGTCCTGAATATTACACTAGAACACTGATTATTACACTAGACTAGCACGTTCTGAATATTACACTAGACTAGAACGTTCTGAATATTACACTAGACTAGAACGTTCTGAATATTACACTAGACTAGAACGTTCTGAATATTACAGCAGACTGAAAAATCATGAATATTACACCAGACTAAAACGTCCTGAATATTACACTAGACTAGAACGTCTTGAATATTACACTAGAACACTGATTATTACACTAGACTAGAACGTTCTGAATATTACACTAGACTAGCACGTCCTGAATATTACACTAGACTAGAACGTTCTGAATATTACACCAGACTGAAAAATCATGAAAATTACACCAGACTAAAACGTCCTGAATATTACACTAGACTACAACGTTCTGAATATTACACCAGACTAGAACATTCTGAATATTACACTAGACTAGAACGTTCTGAATATTACACTAGACTAGAACGTTCTGAATATTACACTAGACTAGAACATTCTGAATATTACAGCAGACTGAAAAATCATGAATATTACACCAGACTAAAACGTCCTGAATATTACACTAGACTAGAACGTCTTGAATATTACACTAGAACACTGATTATTACACTAGACTAGCACGTTCTGAATATTACACTAGACTAGAACGCTCTGAATATTACACTAGACTAGAACGCTCTGAATATTACACTAGACTAGCACGCCCTGAATATTACACTAGACTAGAACGTTCTGAATATTACATCAGACTGAAAAATCATGAAAATTACACCAGACTAAAACGTCCTGAATATTACACTAGACTACAACGTTCTGAATATTACACCAGACTAGAACGTTCTGAATATTACACTAGACTAGAACGTTCTGAATATTACACTAGAACGTTCTGAATATTACACTAGAACACTGATTATTACACTAGACTAGCACGTTCTGAATATTACACTAGACTAGAACGTTCTGAAAATTACACTAGACTAGAACGTTCTGAATATTACACTAGACTAGAACACTGATTATTACACTAGACAAGCACGTTCTGAATATTACACTAGACAAGCACGTTCTGAATATTACACTAGACTAGAACGTTATGAACATTACACTAGACTAGAACGTTCTGAATATTACACTAGAACACTGATTATTACACTAGACTAGCACGTTCTGAATATTACACTAGACTAGAACGTTCTGAATATTACACTAGACTAGAACGTCTTGAATATTACACTAGACTAGAACACTGATTATTACACTAGACTAGCTCGTTCTGATTATTACACTAGACTAGCACGTTCTGAATATTACACCAGACTAGAACGCTCTGAATATTACACTAGACTACAACGTACTGAATATTACACTAGACTAGAACATTCTGAATATTCACCTAGACTAGAACGTTCTGAAAATTACACTAGACTAGAACGTTCTGAAAATTACACTAGACTAGAACGTTCTGAATATTACACTAGACTAGAACGTTCTGAATATTACACTAGACTAGAACGTTCTGAATATTACACTAAACTAGAACGTTCTGAATATTACACTAAACTAGAACATTCTGAATATTACACCAGACTGAAAAATCATGAATATTACACCAGACTAAAACGTCCTGAATATTACACTAGACTAGAACGTTCTGAATATTACACTAGACTAGAACGCTCTGAATATTACACTAGACTAGAACGTTCTGAATATTCACCTAGACTAGAACGTTCTGAATATTACACTAGACTATCATGTTCTGAATATTACACTAGACTAGAACGTACTGAATATTACACTAGACTAGAATGCTCTGAATATTACACTAGACTAGAACGTCCTGAATATTACACTAGAACACTGATTATTACACTAGACTAGCACGTTCTGAATATTACACTAGACTAGAACGTTCTGAATATTACACTAGACTAGAACGTTCTGAATATTACACTAGACTAGAACGCTCTGAATATTACACTAGACTAGAACGTTCTGAATATTACAATACACTAGAACGTTCTGAATATTACACTAGACTAGAATGTTCTGAAAATTACACTAGACTAGCATGTTCTGAATATTACACTAGACTAGAACAATCTGAATATTACACTAGAACACTGATTATTACACTAGACTAGAACGCTCTGAATATTACACTAGACGAGCACGTCCTGAATATTACACTAGAACACTGATTATTACACTAGACTAGCACGTTCTGAATATTACACTAGACTAGAACGTTCTGAATATTACACTAGACTAGAACGCTGATTATTACACTAGACTAGAATACTGATTATTACACTGGACTAGCACGTTCTGAATATTACACTAGAACACTGATTATTACACTAGACTAGCACGTTCTGAATATTACACTAGACTACAACGTTCTGAATATTACACTAGACTAGAACACTGATTACACTAGACCTGCACGTTCTCAATATTACACTAGAATAGAACGCCCTGAATATTACACTAGACTAGAATGTCCTGAATATTACACTAGAACACTGATTATTACACTAGACTAGCACGTTCTGAATATTACACTAGACTAGAACTTTCTGAATATTACACTAGACTAGAACACTGATTATTACAATAGACTAGAACACTGATTATTACACGGGACTAGCACGTTCTGAATATTACACTAGAACACTGATTATTACACTAGACTAGAACGCCCTGAATATTACACTACACTAGAACGTCCTGAATATTACACTAGACTACAACATTCTGAATATTACACTAGACTAGAACACTGATTACACTAGACCTGCACGTTCTCAATATTACACTAGAATAGAACGCCCTGAATATTACACTAGACTAGAACGTCCTGAATATTACACTACACTAGAACGTCCTGAATATTACACTAGACTAGAACGTCCTGAATATTACACTACACTAGAACACTGATTATTACACTAGACTAGCACGTTCTGAATATTACACTACACTAGAACGTCCTGAATATTACACTAGACTAGAACGTTCTGAATATTACACTAGACTACAACGCTCTGAATATTACACCAGACTAAAACACTGATTATTACACTAGACTAGAACGTTCTAAATATTACACTAGACTAGAACACTGATTACACTAGACTTCCACGTTCTCAGTATTACACTAGAATAGAACGCCCTGAATATTACACTAGACTAGAATGTCCTGAATATTACACTAGACTAGAACGCCCTGAATATTACACTAGACTAGCACGTTCTGAATATTACACTAGACTAGAACGTTCTGAATATTACACTAGACTAGAACGTCCTGAATATTACACTAGACTAGAACGCCCTGAATATTACACTAGACTAGCACGTTCTGAATATTACACTAGACTACAACGTTCTGAATATTACACTAGACTAGCACGTTCTGAATATTACACTAGACTAGAACGCTTTGAATATTACACTAGACTAGAACGTTCTGAATATTACACTAGACTACAACATTATGAATATTACACTAGACTAGAACGTCCTGAATATTACACTAGACTAGAACATCCTGAATATTACACTATACTAGAACGTCCTGAATATTACACTAGACTACAACATTATGAATATTACACTAGATTAGAACGTCCTGAATATTACAGTAGATTAGAACGCTCTGAATATTACACTAGATTAGAACGTTCTGAATATTACACTAGACTAGAACGTTCTGAATATTACACTAGACTAGAACGTACTGAATATTACACTAGACTAGAACGTTCTGAATATTACACTAGACTAGAACGTTCTGAATATTACACTAGACTAGAACGTCCTGAATATTACACTAGACCGTTCTGAATATTACACTAGACTAGAACGTCCTGAATATTACCCTAGAACACTGATTATTACACTAGACTAGAACGCTCTGAATATTATACTAGATTAGAACGTCTTGAATATTACACTAGAACACTGATTATTACACTAAACTAGTACGTTCTGAATATTACACTAGACTAGAACGTTCTGAATATTACACTAGACAAGAACGTTCTGAATATTACACTAGACCGTTCTGAATATTACACTAGACTAGAACGTCCTGAATATTACACTAGAACACTGATTATTACACTAGACTAGAACGCTCTGAATATTATACTAGATTAGAACGTCTTGAATATTACACTAGAACACTGATTATTACACTAAACTAGTACATTCAGAATATTACACTAGACTAGAATGCTCTGAATATTACACTAGACTAGAACGTTCTGAATATTACACTAGACTAGAACGTTCGGAATATTACACTAGACTACAACGTTCTGAATATTACACTAGAACACTGATTATTACACTAGACTAGCACGTTCTGAATATTACACTAGACTAGAACGTTCTGAATATTACACCAGACTGAAAAATCATGAATATTACACCAGACTAAAACGTCCTGAATATTACACTAGACTAGAACGTTCTGAATATTACACTAGACTAGAACGTTCTGAATATTACACTAGACTAGAACGTTCTGAATATTACACTAGACTAGAACGTTCTGAATATTACACTAGACTAGAACGTTCTGAATATTACACTAAACTAGAACGTTCTGAATATTACACTAAACTAGAACATTCTGAATATTACACCAGACTGAAAAATCATGAATATTACACCAGACTAAAACGTCCTGAATATTACACTAGACTAGAACGTTCTGAATATTACACTAGACTAGAACGCTCTGAATATTACACTAGACTAGAACGTTCTGAATATTCACCTAGACTAGAACGTTCTGAATATTACACTAGACTATCATGTTCTGAATATTACACTAGACTAGAACGTACTGAATATTACACTAGACTAGAATGCTCTGAATATTACACTAGACTAGAACGTCCTGAATATTACACTAGCACGTTCTGAATATTACACTAGACTAGCACGTTCTGAATATTACACTAGACTAGAACGTTCTGAATATTACACTAGACTAGAACGTTCTGAATATTACACTAGACTAGAACGTTCTGAATATTACAGCAGACTGAAAAATCATGAATATTACACCAGACTAAAACGTCCTGAATATTACACTAGACTAGAACGTCTTGAATATTACACTAGAACACTGATTATTACACTAGACTAGAACGTTCTGAATATTACACTAGACTAGCACGTCCTGAATATTACACTAGACTAGAACGTTCTGAATATTACACCAGACTGAAAAATCATGAAAATTACACCAGACTAAAACGTCCTGAATATTACACTAGACTACAACGTTCTGAATATTACACCAGACTAGAACATTCTGAATATTACACTAGACTAGAACGTTCTGAATATTACACTAGACTAGAACGTTCTGAATATTACACTAGACTAGAACATTCTGAATATTACAGCAGACTGAAAAATCATGAATATTACACCAGACTAAAACGTCCTGAATATTACACTAGACTAGAACGTCTTGAATATTACACTAGAACACTGATTATTACACTAGACTAGCACGTTCTGAATATTACACTAGACTAGAACGCTCTGAATATTACACTAGACTAGAACGCTCTGAATATTACACTAGACTAGCACGCCCTGAATATTACACTAGACTAGAACGTTCTGAATATTACACCAGACTGAAAAATCATGAAAATTACACCAGACTAAAACGTCCTGAATATTACACTAGACTACAACGTTCTGAATATTACACCAGACTAGAACGTTCTGAATATTACACTAGACTAGAACGTTCTGAATATTACACAAACTAGAACGTTCTGAATATTACACTAGAACACTGATTATTACACTAGACTAGCACGTTCTGAATATTACACTAGACTAGAACGTTCTGAAAATTACACTAGACTAGAACGTTCTGAATATTACACTAGACTAGAACACTGATTATTAAACTAGACAAGCACGTTCTGAATATTACACTAGACAAGCACGTTCTGAATATTACACTAGACTAGAACGTTATGAACATTACACTAGACTAGAACGTTCCCCTGAATATTACACTAGAACACTGATTATTACACTAGACTAGCACGTTCTGAATATTACACTAGACTAGAACGTTCTGAATATTACACTAGACTACAACGTACTGAATATTACACTAGACTAGAACATTCTGAATATTCACCTAGACTAGAACGTTCTGAAAATTACACTAGACTAGAACGTTCTGAAAATTACACTAGACTAGAACGTACTGAATATTACACTAGACTAGAACGCTCTGAATATTACACTAGACTAGAACGTCCTGAATATTACACTAGAACACTGATTATTACACTAGACTAGCACGTTCTGAATATTACACCAGACTAGAACGCTATGAATATTACACTAGACTAGAACGTACTGAATATTACACTAGACTAGAACGTTCTGAATATTCACCTAGACTAGAACATTCTGAATATTACACTAGACTAGAACGTACTGAATATTACACTAGACTAGAACGTTCTGAATATTACACCAGACTGAAAAATCATGAATATTACACCAGACTAAAACGTCCTGAATATTACACTAGACTAGAATGTTCTGAATATTACACCAGACTGAAAAATCATGAATATTACACCAGACTAAAACGTCCTGAATATTACACTAGACTAGAACTTTCTGAATATTACACTAGACTAGAACGTTCTGAATATATCACTAGACTAGAACGTCCTGAATATTACACTAGACTAGAACGTTCTGAATATTACACCAGACTGAAAAATCATGAATATTACACCAGACTAAAACGTTCTGAATATTACACTAGACTAGAACGTTCTGAATATTACACTAGAACACTGATTATTACACTAGACTAGCACGTTCTGAATATTACACCAGACTAGAACGCTCTGAATATTTCACTAGACTAGAACGTTCTGAATATTACACTAGACTAGAACATTCTGAATATTACAGCAGACTGAAAAATCATGAATATTACAGCAGACTGAAAAATCCTGAATATTACACCAGACTAAAACGTCCTGAATATTACACTAGACTAGAACGTCTTGAATATTACACTAGAACACTGATTATTACACTAGACTAGCACGTTCTGAATATTACACTAGACTAGAACGCTCTGAATATTACACTAGACTAGAACGTCCTGAATATTACACTAGACTAGCACGTCCTGAATATTACACTAGACTAGAACGTTCTGAATATTACACCAGACTGAAAAATCATGAAAATTACACCAGACTAAAACGTCCTGAATATTACACTAGACTACAACGTTCTGAATATTACACCAGACTACAACGTTCTGAATATTACACTAGACTAGAACGTTCTGAATATTACACCAGACTAGAACGTTCTGAATATTCACCTAGACTAGAACGTTCTGAATATTACACTAGACTAGAACGTTCTGAAAATTACACTAGACTAGAACGTACTGAATATTACACTAGAACACTGATTATTACACTAGACTAGCACGTTCTGAATATTACACCAGACTAGAACGCTCTGAATATTACACTAGACTAGAACGTACTGAATATTACACTAGACTAGAACGTTCTGAATATTCACCTAGACTAGAACGTTCTGAAAATTACACTAGACTAGAACGTTCTGAATATTACACCAGACTGAAAAATCATGAATATTACACCAGACTAAAACGTCCTGAATATTACACTAGACTAGAACGTTCTGAATATTACACCAGACTGAAAAATCATGAATATTACACCAGACTAAAACATCCTGAATATTACACTAGACTAGAACGTTCTGAATATTACACCAGACTACAACGTTCTGAATATTACACTAGACTACAACGTTCTGAATATTACACCAGACTAGAACGTTCTGAATATTACACCAGACTAGAACGTTCTGAATATTACACTAGACTACAACGTTCTGAATATTACACCAGACTAGAACGTTCTGAATATTACACTAGACTAGAACGTTCTGAATATTACACTAGACTAGAACGTTCTGAATATTACACTAGACTAGAACGTTCTGAATATTACACTAGACTAGAACGTACTGAATATTACACTAGACTAGAACGTTCTGAATATTCACCTAGACTAGAACGTTCTGAATATTACACTAGACTAGAACGTTCTGAATATTACACCAGACTGAAAAATCATGAATATTACACCAGACTAAAACGTCCTGAATATTACACTAGACTAGAACGTTCTGAATATTACACCAGACTGAAAAATCATGAATATTACACCAGACTAAAACGTCCTGAATATTACACTAGACTAGAACGTTCTGAATATTACACCAGACTACAACGTTCTGAATATTACACTAGACTACAACGTTCTGAATATTACACCAGACTAGAACGTTCTGAATATTACACCAGACTAGAACGTTCTGAATATTACACTAGACTACAACGTTCTGAATATTACACCAGACTAGAACGTTCTGAATATTACACTAGACTAGAACGTTCTGAATATTACACTAGACTAGAACGTTCTGAATATTACACTAGACTAGAACGTACTGAATATTACACTAGACTAGAACGTTATGAATATTACACTAGACTAGAACGTTCTGAAAATTACACTAGACTAGCACGTTCTGAATATTACACTAGACTAGAACGCTCTGAATATTACACTAGACTAGAACGTCTTGAATATTACACTAGACTAGAACACTGATTATTACACTAGACTAGCACGTTCTGAATATTACACTAGACTAGAACGCTCTGAATATTACACTAGACTAGAACGTTCTGAATATTACACTAGATTAGAACGTTCTGAATATTACACTAGACTAGAACGTTCTGAATATTACAGCAGACTGAAAAATCATGAATATTACACCAGACTAAAACGTCCTGAATATTACACTAGACTAGAACGTCTTGAATATTACACTAGAACACTGATTATTCCACTAGACTAGAACGTTCTGAATATTACACTAGACTAGCACGTCCTGAATATTACACTAGACTAGAACGTTCTGAATATTACATCAGACTGAAAAATCATGAAAATTACACCAGACTAAAACGTCCTGAATATTACACTAGACTACAACGTTCTGAATATTACACCAGACTAGAACATTCTGAATATTACACTAGACTAGAACGTTCTGAATATTACACTAGACTAGAACGTTCTGAATATTACACTAGACTAGAACATTCTGAATATTACAGCAGACTGAAAAATCATGAATATTACACCAGACTAAAACGTCCTGAATATTACACTAGACTAGAACGCCTTGAATATTTCACTAGAACACTGATTATTACACTAGACTAGCACGTTCTGAATATTACACTAGACTAGAACACTCTGAATATTACACTAGACTAGAATGCTCTGAATATTACACTAGACTAGCACGCCCTGAATATTACACTAGACTAGAACGTTCTGAATATTACATCAGACTGAAAAATCATGAAAATTACACCAGACTAAAACGTCCTGAATATTACACTAGACTACAACGTTCTGAATATTACACCAGACTAGAACGTTCTGAATATTACACTAGACTAGAACGTTCTGAATATTACACTAGACTAGAACGTTCTGAATATTACACTAGAACACTGATTATTACACTAGACTAGCACGTTCTGAATATTACACTAGACTAGAACGTTCTGAAAATTACACTAGACTAGAACGTCTTGAATATTACACTAGACTAGAACACTGATTATTACACTAGACTAGCACGTTCTGAATATTACACTAGACTAGAACGCTCTGAATATTACACTAGACTAGAACGTTATGAACATTACACTAGACTAGAACGTTCTGAATATTACACTAGAACACTGATTATTACACTAGACTAGCACGTTCTGAATATTACACTAGACTAGAACGTTCTGAATATTACACTAGACTAGAACGTCTTGAATATTACACTAGACTAGAACACTGATTATTACACTAGACTAGCTCGTTCTGATTATTACACTAGACTAGCACGTTCTGAATATTACACCAGACTAGAACGCTCTGAATATTACACTAGACTACAACGTACTGAATATTACACTAGACTAGAACATTCTGAATATTCACCTAGACTAGAAAGTTCTGAAAATTACACTAGACTAGAACGTTCTGAAAATTACACTAGACTAGAACGTACTGAATATTACACTAGACTAGAACGCTCTGAATATTACACTAGACTAGAACGTCCTGAATATTACACTAGAACACTGATTATTACACTAGACTAGCACGTTCTGAATATTACACCAGACTAGAACGCTATGAATATTGCACTAGACTAGAACGTACTGAATATTACACTAGACTAGAACGTTCTGAATATTCACCTAGACTAGAACGTTCTGAATATTACACTAGACTAGAACGTACTGAATATTACACTAGACTAGAACGTTCTGAATATTACACCAGACTGAAAAATCATGAATATTACACCAGACTAAAACGTCTTGAATATTACACTAGACTAGAACGTTCTGAATATTACACCAGACTGAAAAATCATGAATATTACACCAGACTAAAACGTCCTGAATATTACACTAGAATAGAACTTTCTGAATATTACACTAGACTAGAACGTTCTGAATATTACACTAGACTAGAACGTCCTGAATATTACACTAGACTAGAACGTTCTGAATATTACACCAGACTAAAACGTCCTGAATATTACACTAGACTACAACGTTCTGAATATTACACCAGACTACAACGTTCTGAATATTACACTAGACTAGAACGTTCTGAATATTACACCAGACTAGAACGTTCTGAATATTCACCTAGACTAGAACGTTCTGAATATTACACTAGACTAGAACGTTCTGAAAATTACACTAGACTAGAACGTACTGAATATTACACTAGAACACTGATTATTACACTAGACTAGCACGTTCTGAATATTACACCAGACTAGAACGCTCTGAATATTACACTAGACTAGAACGTACTGAATATTACACTAGACTAGAACGTTCTGAATATTCACCTAGACTAGAACGTTCTGAAAATTACACTAGACTAGAACGTTCTGAATATTACACCAGACTGAAAAATCATGAATATTACACCAGACTAAAACGTCCTGAATATTACACTAGACTAGAACGTTCTGAATATTACACCAGACTGAAAAATCATGAATATTACACCAGACTAAAACGTCCTGAATATTACACTAGACTAGAACGTTCTGAATATTACACCAGACTACAACGTTCTGAATATTACACCAGACTAGAACGTTCTGAATATTACACCAGACTAGAACGTTCTGAATATTACACCAGACTAGAACGTTCTGAATATTACACTAGACTAGAACGTTCTGAATATTACACCAGACTAGAACGTTCTGAATATTACACTAGACTAGAACGTTCTGAATATTACACTAGACTAGAACGCTCTGAATATTACACTAGACTAGAACGTACTGAATATTACACTAGACTAGAACGTTCTGAATATTCACCTAGACTAGAACGTTCTGAATATTACACTAGACTAGAACGTTCTGAAAATTACACTAGACTAGCACGTTCTGAATATTACACTAGACTAGAACGCTCTGAATATTACACTAGACTAGAACGTCTTGAATATTACACTAGACTAGAACACTGATTATTACACTAGACTAGCACGTTCTGAATATTACACTAGACTAGAACGCTCTGAATATTACACTAGACTAGAACGTTCTGAATATTACACCAGACTGAAAAATCATGAATATTACACCAGACTAAAACGTCCTAAATATTACACTAGACTAGAACGTTCTGAATATTACACCAGACTACAACGTTCTTAATATTACACTAGACTACAACGTTCTGAATATTACACCAGACTAGAACGTTCTGAATATTACACCAGACTAGAACGTTCTGAATATTACACTAGACTACAACGTTCTGAATATTACACCAGACTAGAACGTACTGAATATTACACTAGACTAGAACGTTCTGAATATTACACTAGACTAGAACGTTCTGAATATTACACTAGACTAGAACGTACTGAATATTACACTAGACTAGAACGTTCTGAATATTCACCTAGACTAGAACGTTCTGAATATTACACTAGACTAGAACGTTCTGAAAATTACACTAGACTAGCACGTTCTGAATATTACACTAGACTAGAACGCTCTGAATATTACACTAGACTAGAACGTCTTGAATATTACACTAGACTAGAACACTGATTATTACACTAGACTAGCACGTTCTGAATATTACACTAGACTAGAACGCTCTGAATATTACACTAGACTAGAACGTTCTGAATATTACACTAGAACACTGATTATTACACTAGACTGGCACGTTCTGAATATTACACTAGACTAGCACGTTCTGAATATTACACTAGACTAGAACGTCTTGAATATTACACTAGACTAGAACACTGATTATTACACTAGACTAGCACGTTCTGATTATTACACTAGACTAGCACGTTCTGAATATTACACTAGACTAGAACGTACTGAATATTACACTAGACTAGAACGTTCTGAATATTACACCTAGACTAGAACGTTCTGAATATTACACTAGACTAGAACGTTCTGAAAATTACACTAGACTAGAACGTCCTGAATATTACACTAGACTAGAACTTTCTGAATATTACACTACACTAGAACGCTCTGAATATTACACTAGACTAGAACGTTCTGAATATTACACTAGACTAGAACGTTCTGAATATTACACTAGACTAGAACGTTCTGAATATTACACTAGACTAGAACGTTCTGAATATTACACTAGACTAGAACGTCCTGAATATTACACTAGACTAGAACGTTCTGAATATTACACCAGACTGAAAAATCATGAATATTACACCAGACTAAAACGTCCTGAATATTACACTAGACTAGAACGCTCTGAATATTACACTAGATTAGAACATCTTGAATATTACACTAGAACACTGATTATTACACTAGACTAGCACGTTCTGAATATTACACTAGACTAGAACGCTCTGAATATTACACTAGACTAGAACGCTCTGAATATTACACTAGACTAGAACGTTCTGAATATTACACTAGACTAGCACGTTCTGAATATTACACTAGACTAGACGTATTGAATATTACACTAGACTAGAATGCTCTGAATATTACAATAGACTAGAACGTCCTGAATATTACACTAGAACACTGATTATTAACCTAGACTAGCACGTTCTGAATATTAAACTAGACTAGAACGCTCTGAATATTACACTAGACTAGAACGTTCTGAATATTACACTAGACTAGAACGTACTGAATATTACACTAGACTAGGACGTTCTGAATTTTCACCTAGACTAGAACGTTCTGAATATTACACTAGACTAGAACGCTCTGAATATTACACCAGACTTAAAAATCATGAATATTACACCAGACTAAAACGTTCTGAATATTACACTAGACTAGAACGTTCTGAATATTACACTAGACTAGCACGTTCTGAATATTACAGTAGACTACAACGTTCTGAATATTACACTAGACTACAACGTTCTGAATATTACACTAGACTACAACGTTCTGAATATTACACTAGACTAGAACATTCTGAATATTACACTAGACTAGAACGTTCTGAATATTACACTCGACTAGAACGTTCTGAATATTACACTAGACTACAACGTTCTCAATATTACACTAGACTGCAACGTTCTGAATATTACACTAGACTAGAACATTCTGAATATTACACTAGACTAGAATGTTCTGAATATTACACTCGACTAGAACGTTCTGAATATTACACTAGACTAGAACGTTTTGAATATTACACTAGACTAGAACGCCCTGAATATTACACTACACTAGAACGCCCTGAATATTACACTAGACTAGAACACTGATTATTACACTAGACTAAAACGTTCAGAATATTACACTAGCACGTTCTGAATATTACACTAGACTAGAACATCCTGAATATTACACTAGACTAGAAAGTTCTGAATATTACACTACACTGAAGTTCTGAATATTACACTAGACTACAACATTATGAATATTACACTAGACTAGAACGCCCTGAATATTACACTAGACTAGAATGTTCTGAATATTACACTAGACTAGAATGTTCTGAATATTACACTAGACTACAACGTTCTGAATATTACACTAGACTAGAACACTGAATATTACACTAGACTAGAACGCCCTGAATATTACACTAGACTAGAACGCCCTGAATATTATACTAGACTAGAATGTTCTGAATATTACACTAGACTACAACGTTCTGAATATTACACTAGACTAGAACACTGATTATTACACTAGACTACAACGTTCTGAATATTACACTAGACTAGAACGTCCTGAATATTACACTAGACTAGAATGTTCTGAATATTACACTAGACTAGAATGTTCTGAATATCACACTAGACTACAACGTTCTGAATATTACACTAGACTAGAACACTGATTATTACACTAGACTACAACGTACTGAATATTACACTAGACTAGAACGTCCTGAATATTACACTAGACTAGAATGTTCTGAATATTACACTAGACTAGAACATTCTGAATATTACACTAGACTAGAACGCCCTGAATATTACACTAGACTAGAACACTGATTATTACACTAGACTAAAACGTTCTGAATATTACACTAGCACGTTCTGAATATTACACTAGACTAGAACATCCTGAATATTACACTAGACTATAAAGTTCTGAATATTACACTACACTAGAATGTTCTGAATATTACACTAGACTACAACATTATGAATATTACACTAGAATAGAACATCCTGAATATTACACTAGACTAGAACGCCCTGAATATTACACTAGACTAGAACGTCCTGAATATTACACTAGACTAGAACGTCCTGAATATTACACTAGACTTGAACATCCTGAATATTACACTAGAACACTGATTATTACACTAGACTAGAACGCCCTGAATATTACACTAGACTAGAACGTCCTGAATATTACAATAGACTAGAACGCTCTGAATATTACATTAGAACACTGAATATTACACTAGACTAGAACGCCCTGAATATTACACTAGACTAGAACGCTGATTATTACAGTAGACTAGAACACTGATTATTACACTAGACTAGCACATTCTGAATATTACACTAGAACACTGATTATTACACTAGACTAGCACGTTCTGAACATTACACTAGACTAGAACGTCCTGAATATTACACTAGACTACAATGTTCTGAATATTACACTAGACTACAACGCTCTGAATATTACACTAGACTAGAACACTGATTATTACACTAGACTAGAATGTTCTGAATATTACACTAGACTAGAACACTGATTACACTAGACTTGCACGTTCTCAATATTACACTAGAATAGAACGCCCTGAATATTACACTAGACTAGAACGCTTTGAATATTACACTAGACTAGAACGTTCTGCATATTACACTAGACTACAACATTATGAATATTACACTAGATTAGAACGTCCTGAATATTACACTAGATTAGAACGCTCTGAATATTACACTAGACTAGAACGTTCTGAATATTACACTAGACTAGAACGCCCTGAATATTACACTAGACTAGAACATCCTGAATATTACACTAGACTAGAACGTCCTGAATATTACACTAGACTAGAACGTTCTGAATATTACACTAGACTAGAACGTTCTGAATATTACACTAGACTAGAACGATCTGAATATTACACTAGACAAGAACGTTCCTGAATATTACACTAGACTAGAACGATCTGAATATTACACTAGAACACTGATTATTACACTAGACTAGCACGTTCTGAATATTACACTAGACTTGCACGTTCTGAATATTACACTAGACTAGAACGCTCTGAATATTACACTAGACTAGAACGTCCTGAATTTTACACTAGACTAGAACGTCCTGAATATTACACTAGACTAGAACGTCCTGGATATTACACTAGACTAGAACGTTCTGAATATTACACTAGACTAGAACGTTCTGAATATTACACTAGACTAGAACGTTCTGAATATTACACTAGACTAGAACGTTCTGAATATTACACTAGACTAGAACACTGATTACACTAGACTTGCACTTTCTGAATATTACGCTAGACTAGAACATTATGAATATTACACTGGACTAGAACGTTCTGATTATTACACTAGACTACAACGATCTGAATATTACACTAGAACACTGATTATTACACTAGACTTGCACGTTCTCAATATTACGCTAGACTAGAACATTATGAATATTACACTGGACTAGAATGTTCTGATTATTACACTAGAGTAGAACGATCTGAATATTACACTAGAACACTGATTATTACACTAGACTTGCACGTTCTCAATATTACGCTAGACTAGCACGTTCTGAATATTACACTAGACTAGACCGCTCTGAATATTACACTAGACTGGAACGTCCTGAATTTTACACTAGACTAAAACGTCCTGAATATTACACTAGACTAGAACGTCCTGAATATTACACTAGACTAGAACACTGATTACACTAGACTAGAACGCTCTGATTATTACACTAGACTAGAACACTGATTATTACACTAGACTAGAACGCTCTGAATATTACACTAGACTAGAACGCTTTGAATATTACACTAGACTAGAACGTCCTGAATATTACACTAGACTAGAACGTCCTGAATATTACACTAGGCTAGAACATCCTGAATATTACACTAGACTAGAACGTTCTGAATATTACACTAGAATAGAACATCCTGAATATTACACTAGACTAGAATATAAGTTAAAACAACTTCCTTGATATCAAATCATAAGCGCCATTCAGATGTGTAATAATGAAGGTTGTAACTTATGGGGAGGAAATGGGGGGGGCAGTGTGATAAACGTCTCTATGGCGATTTAATTCTCGGTCACAAGGTGAGGAGTGCTGTTTATCATCATCGAATTGAGTTCAGGCCTGCGCCTATAGTACTGCGGAGCAGCGCTCGCTCACCATAATCTCCAGCAAACAATCGCCAGAGGCTGTGTGGGACTCTGGCCAATCACACTTGGCTTTCATCCATGATGTATATTAGTAAACCGGTCTAAGTCCCCCAGTTACTAAACCCAGATTGCAGTAATTTAGCTGGTGCTTGTGCCCTGATGTGACCCACTGCTCTACCACGTACAGCCGAGACCTACCATGGACACAGACATCGCTGCGAGAGAGGCAGAGACCTGTGAAGACCAGAGACAAGTGAACTGCCATCTATAGAGACATCACTGTGCAAGAGACAGAGAACAGGCCGCCAAACTGCCATCTATAGAGACATCACTGTGCAAGAGACAGAGAACAGGCCGCCAAACTGCCATCTATAGAGACGTCGCTGTGCAAGAGACAGAGAACTGAGACCTCCAAACTGCCATCTAGAAAGACATCACTGTGCAAGAGACAGAGAACTGAGACCTCCAAACTGCCATCTAGAGAGACATCGCTGTGCAAGAGACAGAGAACTGAGACCTCCAAACTGCCATCTAGAAAGACATCACTGTGCAAGAGACAGAGAACTGAGACCTCCAAACTGCCATCTAGAAAGACATCACTGTGCAAGAGACAGAGAACGGAGACCTCCAAACTGCCATCTAGAGAGACATCGCTGTGCAAGAGACAGAGAACTGAGACCGCCAAACTGCCATGTACTGCGACATAGAATTAATGTCACACTAGAATTTTTGGGATATAATGTCACAATAAAATGCTCAGGGTATAATATCACACTAGAATGTTGGGGTATAATATCATACTAGAATGCTCAGGATATAATGTCTCACTAGAATGCTCAGGGTATAATGTCACACTAGAATGTTTGGGATATAATGTCACAATAAAATGCTCAGGGTGTAATGTCTCACTAGAATGTTGGGGTATAATATACTAGAATACTCGGGATATAATATCTCACTAGAATGCTCAAGGTATAATGTCACACTAGAATGCTCAGGGTATAATTTCACACTAGAATGTTTGGGATATAATGTCACAATAAAATGCTCAGGGTGTAATGTCTCACTAGAATGTTGGGGTATAATATACTAGAATGCTCGGCATATAATGTCTCACTAGAATGCTCAGGGTATAATGTCACACTTGAATGTTTAAGTAAAAAAACAAAAACAACAACGCCGAGCGGCACATAGGGTAATATTGTTTTTACAAAAAGTTGAATGACACAATATAAATTGTGTTCAGAAAACGTGGGAAGAATAAAGTAACTAGGACGTATCCACTAATAAAGGTTGAGAGGAGGTGGATAAAGTGGTAGAGTGGGTCCACTCTAGAATGTTTGGGATATAATGTCTCACTAGAATGCTCAAGGTATAATTTCACACTAGAATGTTGGGGTATAATGTCACACTAGAATGTTTGGGATATAATGTCACACTAGAATGCTCAGGGTATAATTTCACACTAGAATGTTGGGGTATAATATCATACTAGAATGCTCGGGATATAATGTCTCACTAGAATGCTCAGGGTAATGTCACACTAGAATGTTTGGGATATAATGTCACAATAAAATGCTCATGGTATAATGTCCCACTAGAATGTTGGGGTATAATATCACACTAGAATGTTGGGGTATAATATACTAGAATGCTCAGGATATAATGTCTCACTAGAATGCTCAAGGTATAATTATACCCCAACATTCTAGTGTGAAATGTCACACTAGAATGCTCGGGTTATTCTAGGGACAACAATTGACAACGCAGCCGTAATCATTGCTGTGTCTTAATGGAGCAGAACTACTGCGTAAAGCAGGGACAGAATTAGTGTTTACAATCCGTGACAAAAGACCGACACAAAACTGTAACCCATCATCAGTTTATTAAGGGAGGCTTCACACAGCGCAGTTTTGATGCTGTTTTTGGTGCAGTTTCTTAATTTTAAAGGTGAACATACATTTATTTAACAAATTTCACTGGTAAAATAAAAATCTGCACCAAAACTGCACTGTGTGAAAGTGCCGATAGATAAATCAGTTATGTGAATCTGTGTTCTTGCCCAGAGTGTGAGGTCATCAGCTGCACGTGATGTCACTGGTATGGTGTCATGAAGTCTCCTTTACATGACAATGGCCTCTCTGGTGTAGATTCTGATCACATCAGTCCTTGCTGAGGCTTGTTCACACCTACGCCTTGTGATTTCACTGATGACTCATCGCTAAAATCTGACATTATCCAAGAGGCGGCAAATGTATAGGCCACCAACGTTTGTCACTGCGACGAACCAGGCAGCAAAGCTTCATAACAACAACACAGCCATAACCGACCCCAGAAGTCATGTGTGGATTATGGCCAATAACCTGCATAATAGCATCTGCGCAGGGGCGGACTTGAACATTGTCCTAAATGACCTTCAGAGAGGCGGTATTATCACAGTGAGGGGTGCAGCTGTAGGGGGCAGAGGTAGCAGGGACACCCCAAGGGGTCCACATAGGAAGACACTAGGATTATACATGGCGCAGTCAGGGGGTGCTCAAAAAGCCTGGACTGGTTAATATGGCGTTACATGAAATTAGTGACCAGAAATTACGTAAGTTAAATAAGGCTACGCCCCCCCCCAAACACCCAGTGACCTGTGATAGGCCAGGGCTGTACCAAGTGTGGGGGAACCAAACAGCGAATACATAGACGAAAGCTGCAAAACAACACATGTAATAGAATATATAGACAAGATATACAAAACACACCCAAAGGCACAAAGACAACTAAAGCAGGAGTGCTCTGGGGTGCTGCAACTGCACCAGCAGAATAGTGAGTGCAGCTCTGGAGTATAATACAGGATAAGTAATGTAATGTATGTATACAGTGACTGTACCAGCAGAATAGTGAGCGCAGCTCTGGAGTATAATACAGGATAAGTAATGTAATGTATGTACACAGTGACTGCACCAGCAGAATAGTGAGTGCAGCTCTGGAGTATAATACAGGATATAACTCAGGATCAGTACAGAATAAGTAATGTAATGTATGTACACAGTGACTGCACCAGCAGAATAGTGAGCGCGGCTCTGGAGTATAATACAGGATAAGTAATGTAATATATGTACACAGTGACTGTACCAGCAGAATAGTGAGCGCAGCTCTGGAGTATAATACAGGATATAACTCAGGATCAGTACAGAATAAGTAATGTAATGTATGTACACAGTGACTGTACCAGCAGAATAGTGAGCACAACTCTGGAGTATAATACAGGATGTAACTCAGGATCAGTACAGGATAAGTAATGTAATGTATGTACACAGTGACTGTACCAGCAGAATAGTGAGCGCAGCTCTGGAGTATAATACAGGATAAGTAATGTAATGTATGTACACAGTGACTGTACCAGCAGAATAGTGAGCACAACTCTGGAGTATAATACAGGATGTAACTCAGGATCAGTACAGGATAAGTAATGTAATGTATGTACACAGTGACTGCACCAGCAGAATAGTGAGCACAGCTCTGGAGTATAATACAGGATGTAACTCAGGATCAGTACAGGATAAGTAATGTAATGTATGTACACAGTGACTGCACCAGCAGAATAGTGAGCGCAGCTCTGGAGTATAATACAGGATGTAACCAGGATCAGTACAGGATAAGTAATGTAATGTATGTACACAGTGACTGCACCAGCAAAATAGTGAGCACAGCTCTGGAGTATAATACAGGATGTAACTCAGGATTAGTACAGGATAAGTAATGTAATGTATGTACACAGTGACTGTACCAGCAGAATAGTGAGCGCAGCTCTGGAGTATAATGCAGGATAAGTAATGTAATGTATGTACACAGTGACTGTACCAGCAGAATAGTGAGCGCAGCTCTGGAGTATAATACAGGATAAGTAATGTAATGTATGTACACAGTGACTGTACCAGCAGAATAGTGAGCGCAGCTCTGGAGTATAATACAGGATAAGTAATGTAATGTATGTACACAGTGACTGTACCAGCAGAATAGTGAGCGCAGCTCTGGAGTATAATACAGGATAAGTAATGTAATGTATGTACACAGTGACTGTACCAGCAGAATAGTGAGCGCAGCTCTGGAGTATAATACAGGATAAGTAATGTAATGTATGTACACAGTGACTGTACCAGCAGAATAGTGAGCGCAGCTCTGGAGTATAATACAGGATAAGTAATGTAATGTATGTACACAGTGACTGTACCAGCAGAATAGTGAGCGCAGCTCTGGAGTATAATACAGGATAAGTAATGTAATGTATGTACACAGTGACTGTACCAGCAGAATAGTGAGCGCAGCTCTGGAGTATAATACAGGATAAGTAATGTAATGTATGTACACAGTGACTGTACCAGCAGAATAGTGAGCGCAGCTCTGGAGTATAATACAGGATAAGTAATGTAATGTATGTACACAGTGACTGTACCAGCAGAATAGTGAGCGCAGCTCTGGTGTATAATACAGGATAAGTAATGTAATGTATGTACACAGTGACTGTACCAGCAGAATAGTGAGCGCAGCTCTGGAGTATAATACAGGATAAGTAATGTAATATATGTACACAGTGACTGTACCAGCAGAATAGTGAGCGCAGCTCTGGAGTATAATACAGGATGTAACTCAGGATCAGTACAGGATAAGTAATGTAATGTATGTACACAGTGACTGTACCAGCAGAATAGTGAGCGCAGCTCTGGAGTATAATACAGGATAAGTAATGTAATGTATGTACACAGTGACTGCACCTGCAGAATGGTGAGTGCAGCTCTGGAGTATAATACAGGCTATAACTCAGGGTCAGTACAGGATAAGTAATGTAATGTATGTACACAGTGACTGCCAGCAGAAAGGGCGCAGCCCGGTAAAAAAAAAATAAACACTGCACCCGCAGAATAGTGAGTGCAGCTCTGGAGTATAATACAGGATATAACTCAGGGTCAGTAAGGTACAGTATGTAGACAATGACCTGCAGTTACTACAGTATTGTGGTTACGATTATCACTGGCGCATACACTTGGTGCATTTATTTTCGGTTAAATGTTTTTTTGCTGGATGTGAATGTATTGAGAGTCTTAAATGTGCCAAAAATGCACCAAGATTGTGTCACAAAATTCTGCCTTAATGTAAGGCAACTAAAAGGTTGTATAAACTTAGACTACATTGTTTAAAGCTAGTGATAAATCTGGCACACGTTCAGACTGCTTGTCTATTAGTAAATCTGGGCCATTGATTCCGCCGTCAGATGTTGGTTATACCGGACGATCATCTGATGTGTGTTGGGTCCGCCGACTCTCTCCAACATGAGATCTCAGGGAAAGCAGGATTGGACTTCAACATCCCTGATAGTCTTGTTTTTAGAGAAATTAACCACAATCGAGGGGTGTCTGGAGGGGACAGAGGTGTCTAGCAGGGGATTACTCCCTATTTCCTAGCTAAGCATCCATGTGTTTTGTTGAGAGGTTGGTTAGGATATCTGAGGTGTATGGCCACCTATATCCCAGCATAAGAACATATAGATCTGTGATGTAGTCCTGGTTACTAGCACATATACCTTATTAGCATATATACCTCCTAGGGTAGATCCTAACGTGCTCATTATTACTGAATGAAGGACAGATAATTAACGCATCACAGTGTCCAACAGCGCTGGCGATCCCCCAGGAGCAGATCTGCGGCTGGTAAAGGCTTCTCCTAATCTCAGGATCAGTTGGGGTCATTACATTATACAGGACAGGAGAGGGGCAGGTTAATAATCACATGACCCTGGCTGATCGACGCCATTTCTGCCATTGTATAGTCATATCCCAGGGGCCAAAAGTCTGGGGTCAGTGAATGAGGAAGAAATCATATCCCCTCCCCAGATACTGTACACAGGACTACTACTACTCTCAACATAACCTACATCTAGGCCTGGTCATTACAGGATATGTCCTCTCCCCTGGTCCGGTCACTATAGGATATGCCCTCTCCCCTGGTCCGGTCACTATAGGATATGTCCTCTCCCCTGGTCCGGTCACTATAGGATATGCCCTCTCCCCTGGTCCGGTCACTATAGGATATGGCCACACACCTGGTCCGGTCACTATAGGATATGTCCTTACACCTGTCCCGGTCACTATAGGATATGTCCTCTCCCCTGGTCCGGTCACTATAGGATATGCCCTCTCCCCTGGTCCGGTCACTATAGGATATGTCCTCTCCCCTGGTCCAGTCACTATAGGATATGGCCACACACCTGGTCCGGTCACTATAGGATAAGTCCTCTCACCGGGTCCGGTCACTATAGGATATGTCCTCTCCCCTGGTCCGGTCACTATAGG
The DNA here is from genome assembly GCA_947044405.1 of Leptodactylus fallax. Taxonomy (NCBI): domain Eukaryota; kingdom Metazoa; phylum Chordata; class Amphibia; order Anura; family Leptodactylidae; genus Leptodactylus; species Leptodactylus fallax. Next base: position 237,637 of record CAMRHE010000629.1, read on the forward strand.
ATATGCCCTCTCCCCTGGTCCGGTCACTATAGGATATGGCCACACACCTGGTCCGGTCACTATAGGATATGTCCTTACACCTGTCCGGGTCACTATAGGATATGTCCTCTCCCCTGGTCCGGTCACTATAGGATATGTCCTCTCCCCTGGTCCGGTCACTATAGGATATGTCCTCTCCCCTGGTCCGGTCACTATAGGATATGGCCACACACCTGGTCCGGTCACTATAGAATATGTCCTCTCACCGGGTCCGGCCACTATAGGATATGCCCTCTCCCCTGGTCCGGTCACTATAGGATATGGCCACACACCTGGTCCGGTCACTATAGGATATGTCCTCTCCCCTGGTCCGGTCACTATAGGATATGTCCTCTCCCCTGGTCCGGTCACTATAGGATATGTCCTCTCCCCTGGTCCGGTCACTATAGGATAAGTCCTCTCACCGGGTCCGGTCACTATAGGATATGTCCTCTCCCCTGGTCCGGTCACTATAGGATATGGCCACACACCTGGTCCGGTCACTATAGAATATGGCCACACACCTGGTCCGGTCACTATAGTATAAGTCCTCTCACCGGGTCCGGTCACTATAGGATATGTCCTCTCACCGGGTCCGGTCACTATAGGATATGTCCTCTCCCCTGGTCCGGTCACTATAGGATATGGCCACACACCTGGTCCGGTCACTATAGGATATGTCCTCTCACCGGGTCCGGTCACTATAGGATATGTCCTCTCACCGGGTCCGGTCACTATAGGATATGTCCTCTCCCCTGGTCCGGTCACTATAGGATATGGCCACACACCTGGTCCGGTCACTATAGGATATGTCCTCTCACCTGGTCCGGTCACTATAGGATATGTCCTCTCCCCTGGTCCGGTCACTATAGGATATGTCCTCTCCCCTGGTCCGGTCACTATAGGATATGGCCACACACCTGGTCCGGTCACTATAGGATAAGTCCTCTCACCGGGTCCGGTCACTATAGGATATGTCCTCTCACCGGGTCCGGTCACTATAGGATATGGCCACACACCTGGTCCGGTCACTATAGGATATGCCCTCTCACCTGGTCCGGTCACTATAGGATATGCCCTCTCCCCTGGTCCGGTCACTATAGGATATGTCCTCTCCCCTGGTCCGGTCACTATAGGATATGGCCACACACCTGGTCCGGTCACTATAGGATAAGTCCTCTCACCGGGTCCGGTCACTATAGGATATGTCCTCTCACCGGGTCCGGTCACTATAGGATATGTCCTCTCCCCTGGTCCGGTCACTATAGGATATGGCCACACACCTGGTCCGGTCACTATAGGATATGTCCTTACACCTGTTCCGGTCACTATAGGATATGTCCTCTCCCCTGGTCCGGTCACTATAGGATATGGCCACACACCTGGTCCGGTCACTATAGGATATGTCCTTACACCTGTTCCGGTCACTATAGGATATGTCCTCTCCCCTGTTCCGGTCACTATAGGATATGTCCTCTCCCCTGGTCCGGTCACTATAGGATATGTCCTCTCCCCTGGTCCGGTCACTATAGGATATGTCCTCTCCCCTGGTCCGGTCACTATAGGATATGTCCTCTCCCCTGGTCCGGTCACTATAGGATATGTCCTCTCCCCTGTTCCGGTCACTATAGGATATGTCCTCTCCCCTGGTCCGGTCACTATAGGATATGTCCTCTCCCTGGTCCGGTCACTATAGGATATGTCCTCTCCCCTGGTCCGGTCACTATAGGATATGTCCTCTCCCCTGGTCCGGTCACTATAGGATATGGCCACACACCTGGTCCGGTCACTATAGAATATGTCCTCTCACCGGGTCCGGTCACTATAGGATATGCCCTCTCCCCTGGTGCGGTCACTATAGGATATGGCCACACACCTGGTCCGGTCACTATAGGATATGTCCTCTCCCCTGGTCCGGTCACTATAGGATATGTCCTCTCCCCTGGTCCGGTCACTATAGGATATGTCCTCTCCCCTGGTCCGGTCACTATAGGATATGTCCTCTCCCCTGGTCCGGTCACTATAGGATATGTCCTCTCCCCTGGTCCGGTCACTATAGGATATGTCCTCTCCCCTGGTCCGGTCACTATAGGATATGTCCTCTCCCCTGGTCCGGTCACTATAGGATATGTCCTCTCTCCTGGTCTGGTCACTATAGGATATATCCTCCTACTCCTTTCCTGAAGCTTCTCTCTATGTTTGTCAGCCCCCACTCATTCATGTAGTGTAATACAGTGAAAATAAGACATGGAGGTGGGGAGGAGGGAGATGAAGCTGCAGTTCCCTTCCTTGGTGTGTGTGAGACTGTATGCTGTGGGAGAGATCTGATTGGCTCAGAGCATTCACAACATCATAAAGAACCCTCTACATAGAAGGTATGGATGGGAAGAACCAAGACCCGCAGGGTACATGGAACATTTCTGGCTGCTGCAGGAGAGGGAGGGGGATTGTTTGGATAGATGCGCTGTAAATGGTGTCAGTATCTGCTTGTAGGGCCCCTGGGTCCCCAAGTTATCTTGAAGAAGGAAATGTGATTTGTTTTGGATGACTTTTTGCAGCAGAATCATTGATACTGAAGAGAAGACACAGAAGTCTTGGAGGGATGAATCATAAGACATCACATGTCAGTAAGCTCCGGAGCACTAAATGCTGCTCTTTCTTTGTGTCTGGCAAGAAAATACATCCCGAGGTTTAACCCATTGTGAAAGAACAAGATCCTATAGTTCCTGACTGATCTGCCCCCGGTCACACCAGCCAGCCGCCAACATCCAAATCACCCCGGTTATATCACACCCTGAAAAATCAGTAAGTTAACCCACCACATCCTGACACTCCAACAGTGCTGAACGGGGGCGCCCAGATGCCCTGCTAATGGAATATCAGGGGGTAAGAAGCCCCAATGATATAGATCAGGGGGTAAGAAGCCCCAATGATATAGATCAGGGGGTAAGAAGCCCCAATGATATAGATCAGGAGGTAAGAAGCCCCAATGATATAGATCAGGGTGTAAGAAGCCCCAATGATATAGATCAGGGGGTAAGAAGCCCCAATGATATAGATCAGGGTGTAAGAAGCCCCAATGATATAGATCAGGGGGTAAGAAGTCTCAATGATATAGATCAGGGGGTAAGAAGCCCCAATGATATAGATCAGGAGGTAAGAAGCCCCAATGATATAGATCAGGGGGGTAAGAAGCCCCAATGATATAGATCAGGAGGTAAGAAGCCCCAGTGATATAGATCAGGAGGTAAGAAGCCCCAATGATATAGATCAGGAGGTAAGAAGCTCCAATGATATAGATCAGGGGGTAAGAAGCTCCAATGATATAGATCAGGGGGTAAGAAGCCCCAATGATATAGATCAGGAGGTAAGAAGCTCCAATGATATAGATCAGGGGGTAAGAAGCCCCAGTGATATAGATCAGGGGGTAAGAAGCCCCAATGATATAAATCAGGGGTAAGAAGCCCCAGTGATATAGATCAGAGGGTAAGAAGCCCCAATGATATAGATCAGGGGATAAGAAGCCCCAATGATATAGATCAGGGGGTAAGAAGTCCCAATGATATAGATCAGGGGGTAAGAAGCCCCAATGATATAGATCAGGAGGTAAGAAGCTCCAATGATATAGATCAGGGGGTAAGAAGCCCCAATGATATAGATCAGGAGGTAAGAAGCCCCAGGATAAGACAGAGGGTAAGAAGCCCCAATGATATAGACAGGGGTAAGAAGCCCCAATGATATAGATCAGGGGGTAAGAAGTCCCAATGATATAGATCAGGGGGTAAGAAGCCCCAATGATATAGATCAGGAGGTAAGAAGCCCCAATGATATAGATCAGGGGGTAAGAAGTCCCAATGATATAGATCAGGGGGTAAGAAGCCCCAATGATATAGATCAGGGGGTAAGAAGCCCCAATGATATAGATCAGGGTGTAAGAAGCTCCAGTGATATAGATCAGGGGGTAAGAAGCCCCAATGATATAGATCAGGGGGTAAGAAGCCCCAATGATATAGATCAGGGGGTAAGAAGCCCCAATGATATAAATCAGGGGTAAGAAGCCCCAGTGATATAGATCAGAGGGTAAGAAGCCCCAATGATATAGATCAGGGGATAAGAAGCCCCAATGATATAGATCAGGGGGTAAGAAGCCCCAATGATATAGATCAGGGGGTAAGAAGCCCCAATGATATAGATCAGGGGGTAAGAAGCCCCAATGATATAGATCTGGGGGTAAGAAGCCCCAATGATATAGATCTGGGGGTAAGAAGCCTCAGTCATACAGTATACACAGCTACAATATTATCCAATTTAACCTGGACTCCAGACTTATACATGTGACCTGCACTGATACATTGTAACAAACTATCAGCACAGAAGAGAGATTTGTACTGCTAATGGCTAAGATTGTAGCCTATGCACAGCCTATAGAACGAACCTCTTATCTCATTCCTTCGCTCCTACTACATTGTAAGGCTGAATTCACATTATCGCAGGAGACTCGGCCACAGAATCTGCTTAAAATCGGGGGAGAGGAAAGTCCTGCAAGGAAGACTTTTCTCTCTGCTGGTTTCAGTATAAAACCTGGCGGACCCCATTATAGTCTGTAGTCATAGTCATTATAGTCTACGGGTTTCCATGTGGGACTGTTTTTTAAGAAGACAGGGTTTTTTCATCTTTAAGGTCCTCATGCAGATCCAAAGGACAGAAACCCAAACGCTTGTGTGAAGCTAGTGTAACAAAACTTCAAATGTGAGTATCGGGGCTGTCATCCTCTGGATTCCAGCAACTAATGCTCCTATTCAATGACTGCAAGCAGAGATATTGACGAGTGTGGAACGCAATCTATTAGAAAGTAGAGTATGTTATTACAGTCTGCATTATTAACTCATTCTCTCCTGCTGCACTGTTTGCATGTCAGTATTTACTGTAGTTCTGGAATTCTGTTCGTGCATCAGGAGGATCAGGATGAAACAATACTAGAGGTCGTCTAATACCTGAAGAAGGAGCTGAGACGCTATGAGATCTTGCAAATGTAACGTTTCTGGTTAGCCAATAAAAGTATCCTACCTACAATATCTAAGATGGAAGATGCAGCACGGACGGATGAGATGAGATGACAACAGACACAGAGGACTCCAGGAAATGCCTCGCACTGGATACAGACATCCCCTCCCCTGCCCGTATGATTAATTTAAGAAATTAATTAAGCTAAATTGAGCGCAGCTCTGGAGAATTCATGTTTACATGAGTCACGGGGGCCGCACATGAGCCGCACTGTGAGCGGAGGAGACGGGTCTCAGGGTGCTCATGAACCTGCGGAGCCGCACTGGGGACATCACACACACAGCCTTTAGCACTGATGATGGAGCTTTCAGGGGCGAGGAGGATGATGGAGCCGTCAAGAGGGGGGAGGAGGATGACGGAGCCGCCACCGAGGAGCAGACTATTTTGTAGAATTAACCTTTGTGATCTTCTAAATAAGATTCGCCTCAGAGAGCAAAGGTCATCTACACAGCACTCAAAACAGAAGCCAAAGCGGGAGAGGCTGCGGCCTGGCCAGGGCCACTGAGAGAGAAGACAGGTCAACTAGAACAGCCCCAGACACATGAATACCGCCATACAGTGCTAAATACTAACATACAAAACCTAGAAAACCCACACAGTGCCAAATACTAACATACAAGACCCATACAGTGCCAAATACTAACATACAAGACCCATACAGCGCCAAATACTAACATACAAGACCCATACAGCGCCAAATACTAACGTACGAGACCCATACAGTGCCAAATACTAACATACAAGACCTATACAGTGCTAAATACTAACATACGAGACCCATACAGTGCCAAATACTAACATACGAGACCCATACAGTGCCAAATACTAACATACAAGACCCATACAGTGCCAAATACTAACATACAAGACCCATACAGTGCCAAATACTAACATACAAGACCTATACAGTGCTAAATACTAACATACAAGACTCATACAGTGCCAAATACTAACATACAAGACCCATACAGTCCTGCCACACAGTACCAAATACTAATATACAAGACCCATACAGTGCCAAATAATAACATACAAGACCCATACAGCGCCAAATACTAACATACAAGACCCATACAGTCCGGCCATACAGTGCCAAATACTAACATACAAGACCCATACAGTGCCAAATACTAACATACAAGACCCATACAGTGCCAAATACTAACATACAAGACCTATACAGTGCTAAATACTAACATACGAGACCCATACAGTGCCAAATACTAACATACGAGACCCATACAGTGCCAAATACTAACATACAAGACCCATACAGTGCCAAATACTAACATACAAGACCCATACAGTGCCAAATACTAACATACAAGACCCATACAGTGCCAAATACTAACATACAAGACCCATACAGTGCCAAATACTAACATACAAGACCCATACAGTCCGGCCATACAGTACCAAATACTAACATACAGTACAGACCAAAAGTTTGGACACACCTTCTCATTCCAAGAGTTTTCTGTATTTTCATGACTATAAAAATTGTAGATTCCCACTGAAGGCATCAAAACTATGAATTACCACATGTGGAATTATATACTTAACAAAAAAGTGTGAAAAAACTGAACCAGCATGGTTACCACAGCATCTTGCAGCGGCATGCTATTCCATCCGGTTTGCGTTTAGTTGGACCAACAGGACAATGACCCCAAACACCTCCAGACTGTGTAAGGGCTATGTGACCAAGAAGGAGAGTGATGGGGTGCTACGCCAGATGACCTGGCCTCCACAGTCACCAGACCTGAACCCAATCCACATGGTTTGGGGTGAGCTGGACCGCAGAGTGAAGGCAAAAGGGCAAACAAGTGCTAAGCATCTCTGGGAACTCCTTCAAGACTGTTGGAAGACCATTTCAGGTGACTACCTCTTGAAGCTCATCAAGAGAATGCCAAGAGTGTGCAAAGCAGTAATCAAAGCAAAAGGTGGCTACTTTGAAGAACCTAGAATAGAAGACATATTTTCAGTTGTTTCACACTTTTTTGTTAAGTATATAATTCCACATGTGCTAATTCATAGTTTTGATGCCTTCAGTGTGAAGCTACAATTTTTATAGTCATGAAAATACAGAAAACTCTTGTAATGAGAAAGTGTGTCCAAACTTTGTACTGTACAAGACCCATACAGTGCTAAATACTAACATATAAGACCCATACAGTCCTGCTATACAGTGCTCTAGTAATTCCACAATACAGCATCCAAACAATACTACTGTACTATGCCTAAATATGGATCCCCTGCCATGTGTGATGTGTCATGTGACCAGTGGCCAATAGCTTTTGGAAAAAGTCCTGTATGAAGGGACAGAGGGAGCAGTGGGGAAATAATCAGTATGGAGTACAGTATGGCGCATTTGTTATAGACCATGGAGTGATTTGTGATAATGGCCGGGTTACTTACTCACTGTATTCAGCGTGTTTTTACTTTAATCTGTTTGTGGGGAAAGTTGGATGATGAGCGTCCAAATAATGACTGTATTACTGAAGCGGCAGGACACTGACCCCCGCCCGCTGAGCTCTGCTACACAGGGTATGAGAACATCTCCAGTCCAGATGTGGAACCAAATCAAGAACCTGAGAACCCAAATGATCCATGGCAGACACATCCACAATGGATATACAGACACGGCCTGATAATCCGGCACCTGACGGTCCGGCACCTGATAATCCAGCACCTGACGGTCCGGCACCGATAATCCAGCACCTGATAATCCAGCACCTGACGGCCGGCACCTGATAATCCAGCACCTGACAACCAGCACCTGATAATCCGGCACCTGACAACCGGCACCTGACGGTCCGGCACCTGATAATCCAGCACCTGACAATCCAGCACCTGATAATCCAGCACCTGACAATCCAGCACCTGACGGTCCGGCACCTGATAATCCAGCACCTGACAATCCAGCACTTGATAATCCAGCACCTGACAATCCAGCACTTGATAATCCAGCACCTGACAATCCGGCACCTGATAATCCGGCACCTGACGATCCGGCACCTGATAATCCAGCACCTGATAATCCGGCACCTGATAATCCAGCACCTGACGGTCCGGCACCTGATAATCCAGCACCTGATAATCCAGCACCTGATAATCCAGCACCTGACGGTCCGGCACCTGATAATCCAGCACCTGACAATCCAGCACCTGATAATCCGGCACCTGACAATCCGGCACCTGACGGTCCGGCACCTGATAATCCAGCACCTGACAATCCAGCACCTGATAATCCAGCACCTGACAATCCAGCACCTGACGGTCCGGCACCTGATAATCCAGCACCTGACAATCCAGCACTTGATAATCCAGCACCTGACAATCCAGCACTTGATAATCCAGCACCTGACAATCCGGCACCTGATAATCCGGCACCTGACGATCCGGCACCTGATAATCCAGCACCTGATAATCCGGCACCTGATAATCCAGCACCTGACGGTCCGGCACCTGATAATCCAGCACCTGATAATCCGGCACCTGACAATCCGGCACCTGATAATCCGGCACCTGACAATCCGGCACCTGACGATCCGGCACCTGATAATCCAGCACCTGACAATCCAGCACCTGACGGTCCCGCACCTGATAATCCAGCACCTGACAATCCGGCACCTGACAATCCAGCACCTGACAATCCGGCACCTGACGGTCCGGCACCTGATAATCCAGCACCTGACGGTCCGGCACCTGATAATCCAGCACCTGACGGTCCGGCACCTGATAATCCGGCACTTGATAATCCAGCACTTGATAATCCGGCACCTGATAATCCGGTGCCTGATAATCCAGCACCTGATAATCCGGCACCTGACAATCCGGCACCTGACAATCCAGCACCTGACAATCCGGCACCTGACAATCCAGCACCTGACAATCCGGCACCTGACGGTCCAGCACCTGATAATCCAGCACCTGACGGTCCGGCACCTGATAATCCAGCACCTGACGGTCCGCCACCTGATAATCCAGCACCTGACGGTCCGGCACCTGATAATCCAGCACCTGACGGTCCGGCACCTGATAATCCAGTACCTGACGGTCCGGCGCCTGATAATCCAGCACCTGACGGTCCGGCGCCTGATAATCCAGCACCTGACGGTCCGGGGCCTGATAATCCAGCACTTGACAATCCGGCACTTGATAATCCAGCACCTGATAATCCAGCACCTGACGGTCTGGCACCTGATAATCCAGAACCTGACAATCCGGCACCTGATAATCCAGCACCTGACGGTCCGGGGCCTGATAATCCAGCACCTGACGGTCCGGCACCTGATAATCCGGCACCTGATAATCTGGCACCTGACAATCCGGCTCCTGATAATCCGGCACCTGACAATCCAGCACCTGATAATCCGGCACTTTATAATCCAGCACCTGATAATCCGGCACCTGACAATCCAGCACCTGATAATCCGGCACCTGACGGTCCGGCACCTGATAATCCGGCAATTGATAATGAAATACTTGACAGTCTTGTGCAACATAATGTGAAATTTCACCAGATCAGCGTGTTTCAAGAGATTTTTTTGGACACCAGACGCTGAGTACTCCGACCATCCACTAATCTAAGACATTTGATAATTAGGCAGATCCACAAACATTTGTACGATCTTTAATAGCAGCGAAAATAATCCAGATCCTATAAAATGAGACACATTTGCATCATATGTGACTGATCTAAGAGGAGCGGCTGATAACATTCCAGTACTGACAGTCTCCAGAGACATTTAAACTCTTGCGCTATTATAAACTCTGGACTGTTTGGGTTACTGTCCCTTTAAATCAGTTCCCTTATTGTATTACATTATGCAGGTGATTATATTATTATTCTTGCATCTCTCACAGCAGATACACAATCCCACTGTCCTGTAATAAAAATGTTCACTTCAGTTCCTCTGACATAAATCCTCGCAGGGATCTAACCTCTGACCATCAGTCCAGTCCGGGATGGGTTTCCCATGTCGAGCAGCTGGAGTCCGGCCACAAAAAAGTTTCTTTTCTCCTCAGAGAGAAGCTAAACATAGAAGTGAAAAAATGTAACTGTGAGAGCACCGGATAAGGAGAAAGAGGAGGAGGAGGAGGAGGAGGAGGAGGAGGAGGAGAGGAAGCAACAATGGCTGAAAACTAGAGTGCTAAAAATTACAAACAACTGAAAATGTTTGTGCAAATAAACTCAAAAAGTAGCAAATTCTTGTTTATAAAATGTTACTATGTCAGAATTCTGCAGGGATTGATAAATCCCCCCAATGTATCCAACCCAGAGCAATACACTATGAGCCAAACATCCCCTCATCCAACATACAGCACCACAACCCGATCCTGCACTAATCTCCCAACATCTCCTGCTTGTTCAGTATCTGCACCGAGGCTGGTCTGCGGATTTGCATTCTGAGAAGTGAGGTCTTAAAATCAGGCTCTGTATCTAAACTGCTAAGGGATGTCTGTTCACAAGCTTGCTGACTGTTTCCAATAAAGCTGGCAGAACAAGGAGTGCAGCTCTGGAGTATAATACAGGATAAGTAATGTAATGTATGTACACAGTGACTGTACCAGCAGAATAGTGAGTGCAGCTCTGGAGTATAATACAGGATAAGTAATGTAATGTATGTACACAGTGACTGTACCAGCAGAATAGTGAGCGCAGCTCTGGAGTATAATACAGGATGTAACTCAGGATCAGTACAGGATAAGTAATGTAATGTATGTACACAGTGACTGCACCAGCAGAATAGTGAGCGCAGCTCTGGAGTATAATACAGGATATAACTCAGGATCAGTACAGGATAAGTAATGTAATGTATGTACACAGTGACTGCACCAGCAGAATAGTGAGCGCAGCTCTGGAGTATAATACAGGATGTAACTCAGGATCAGTACAAGATAAGTAATGTAATGTATGTACACAGTGACTGTACCAGCAGAATAGTGAGCGCAGCTCTGGAGTATAATACAGGATAAGTAATGTAATGATGTACACAGTGACGCACCAGCAGAAAGGAGCGCAGCTCTGGAGTATAATACAGGATGTAACCAGGATCAGTACAAGATAAGTAATGTAATGTATGTACACAGTGACTGTACCAGCAGAATAGTGAGCGCAGCTCTGGAGTATAATACAGGATAAGTAATGTAATGTATGTACACAGTGACTGTACCAGCAGAATAGTGAGCGCAGCTCTGGAGTGTAATACAGGATCAGTACAGGATAAGTAATGTTTGTGTGGTTTCATTCCATATGTGACCTGTATAATGCTAGGGCTACATGGCAATTTTGGATGTAACACGTTATCACTGCAAGTTGACACAATGGCTGCAAGAAATCCAAGCTTGCTAACATTGCTTTGCAGTTCTTTGTTTATTGTAATGTACACATGTGAACAAAATTGTTGGTCCCCTCCCTCGTTTAATGAAAGAAAACCCCACAATGGTCACAGAAATAACTTGAATCTGACAAAAGTAATAATATATAAAAATTCTATGAAAATGAACAAATGAAAGTCAGACATTGTTTCCAACCAGGCTTCAACATGAAACAGGCCTGGACAGAAATGAGGGTTCCCCTGAAAATAATGTGACCAAAGGGACATGTTACATCAAGGTGTGTCCACTAATTATCATCCCAGGTGTCTACAATCTTGTAATCAGTCCGTGGCCTGTATATAGGGCTACAGATACTCGCTGTGCTGTTTGGTGACATGGTGAGTACCACACTCAACATGGACCAGAGGAAGCGAAGGAAAGAGTTGTCTCAGGAGCTTAGAAGGAAAATTATAGACAAACCTGTTAAAGGTAAAGGTTATAAGACCATCTCCAAGCAGCTTGATGTTCCTGTGACTACAGTTGCACATATTATTCAGAAATGTAAGATCCATGGGCTTGTAGCCAACCTCCCTGGACGTGGCCGCAGGAGGAAAACTGATGACAAATCAAAGGGAAGGATAATACGAATGGTAACAAAAGAGCCCAGAAAAACTTCTAAAGAGATTAAAGGTGAACTTCAAGCTCAAGGAACATCAGTGTCAGATCGCACGATCCGTCGTTGTTTGAGCCAAAGTGGACTTCATGGGAGACGACCAAGGAGGACACCATTGTTGAAAACAAATCATAAAAAAGCCCAACTGGAATTTGCCAAACTCCATGTTGACAAGCCACAAAGCTTCTGGGAGAATGTCCTATGGACAGTTGAGACAAAAATCTAAATTTTTGGCAAGGCACATCAGCTCTATGTTCACAGATGGAAAAATGAAGCCTATCTTGAAAAGAACACTGTCCTTACTGTGACACATGGAGGAGGCTCTGTTATGTTCTGGGGCTGCTTTGCTGCATCTGGCACAGGGTGTCTTGAATCTGTGCAGGGTACAATGAAATCTCAAGACTATGAAGGGATTCTAGAAAGAAATGTGCTGCCCAGTGTCAGAAAGCTTGGGCTCAGTCGCAGGTCATGGGTCTTGCAACAGGATAATGACCCAAAACACACAGCTAAAAACCCCCAAGAATGGCTAAGAGGGAAACATTGGACTATTCTGAAGTGGCCTTCTATGAGCCCTGACCTAAATCCTATTGAGCATCTTTGGAAGGAGCTGAAACATGCCGTCTGGAAAAGGCACCCTTCACACCCGAGACAACTGGAGCAGTTTGCTCATGAGGAGCGGCCAAAATCCCTGCTGAGAGGTGCAGAAGTCTCATTGACAGTTACAGGAATCGTCTGATTGCAGGGATTTCCTCAAAAGGTTGTGCAACTAAATATTAAGGGAACCCTCATTTCTGTCCAGGCCTGTGTCATGTTGAAGCCTGGTTGGAAAGCAATGTCTGACTTTCATTTGTTCATTTTCATAGAATTTTTATATATTATTACATTTGTCAGATTCCAGTTATTTCTGTGACCATTGTGGGGTTTTCTTTCATTAAATAAGGGAGGGAACAACAATTTTGTCCACGTGTATAACTCGTGTAACGTTCCCGAGTTGCGATGCAGTGTGGTCTTCAACCGGCCTCTGGGTGGCGCTGTACTTACTGGTATTACAAAATTTTTATTACATAAATAAACAAATAGATAGCGCCCTGACTACAATGACGTGGAGACGCTTCTCTCAGGATGTCTCTGGTTGGCAGTACCATACCCCGGGCGTTGCGCTGTGCCATGTAGCAGTGCGTCACCATTGTGTCGGGGTAACAATGTATCAGTGTATAGAGCGGAGCGCTGACCTCCCGTATACACAGCGTCCAGCTGCAACAACAAATAATCAGAAAGCTATTATTAATCTCATAGAAAGACAGAGCGGGGCCAAGTCCGTGTGCAGAGCCAGAGCAGATGGTGTGTGATAGACAGGCGCTGGCTCCGACACCCAGAAGCTCACACACTCCAAGTGACCACACAATTTAACCCAACAGCTGCCAGGGCATTCATAGTGCCAAGGAGGAGCGGCACAAATCTGCCCACCGAAACTATCCTGGAGCTTTATCATAATCTATAGTGGAAGCAGCTGACTGCCGGGGTCCTGTAACTTGTAGCTCCTGGGCTCTAATGCAAAGTTTGTAATGGGTCCCCTACCCACATACAGTGGGGGAAAAAAAAGTATTTAGTCAGCGACCAATTGTGCAAGTTCTCCCACTTATAAAGATGAGGCCGGCCTGTAATTGACATCATAGGTAGACCTCAACTATGAGAGACAAAATGAGAAAACTAATCCAGAAAATCACATTGTCTGATTTTTAAAGAATTTATTTGCCAATTATGGTGGAAAATAAGTATTTGGTGAATAACAAAAGTTCATCTCAATCCTTTGTTCTATCTCCTTTGTTGGCAATGACAGAGGTGAAACGTTTCCTGTAAGTCTTCACAAGGTTGGCACACACTGTTGCTGGTACGTTGGCCCATTCCTCCATGCAGATCTCCTCTAGAGCAGGGATGTTTTGGGGCTGTCGCTGGGCAATACGGACTTTCAACTCCCTCCAAAGGTTTTCTATGGGGCTGAGATCTGGAGACTGGCTAGGCCACTCCAGGACCTTGAAATGCTTCTTACGAAGCCGCTCCTTCGTTGTCCTGGCGGTGTGCTTGGGATCATTGTCATGCTGAAAGACCCAGCCACGTTTCATCTTCAATGCCCTTGCTGATGGAAGGAGGTTTGCACTCACAATCTCACCATACATGGCCCCATTCATTCTTTCATGTACACGGATCAGTCGTCCTGGTCCCTTTGCAGAGAAACAGCCCCATACATGATGTTGCCCCCCCATGCTTCACAGTAGGTATGGTGTTCTCTGGATACAACTCAGCATTCACTCTCCTCCAAACACCACGAGTTGTGTTTCTACCAAACAGTTCTACTTTGGTTTCATCTGACCATATGACATTCTCCCAATACTCTTCTGGAACATCCAAATGCTCTCTAGCAAACTTCAGATGGGCCCGGATATGTACTGGCTTAAGCAGGGGGACACGTCTGGCACTGCAGGATCTGAGTCCCTGGCGGCGTAGTGTGTTACTGACGGTAGCCTTTGTTACGTTAGTCCCAGCTTTCTGCAGGTCGCTCACTAGGTCCCCCGGGGGGTTCTGGGATTTTTGCTCACCGTTCTTGTGATCACTTTGACCCCACGGGGTGAGATCTTGCGTGGAGCCCCTGATGGAGGGAGATTATCAGTGGTCTTGTATGTCTTCCATTTTCTAATTATTGCTCCCACAGGTGATTTCTTCACACCAAGCTGCTTGCCTATTGCAGATTCAGTCTTCCCAGCCTGGTGCAGGGCTACCATTTTGTTTCTGGTCCTTCCACAGCTCTTTGGTCTTCACCATAGTGGAGTTTGGAGTGTGACTGAGGTTGTGGACAGGAGTCTTTTATACTGATAACAATGTCACACAGGAGCCATTACTACAGGTAATGAGTGGAGGACAGAGGAGCCTCTTAAAGGAGAAGTTACAGGTCTGTGAGAGATAGAAATCTTGCTTGTTTGTAGGTGACCAAATACTTATTTTCCACCATAATTTGCAAATAAATTCTTTCAAAATCAGACAATGTGATTTTCTGGATTAGTTTTCTCATTTTGTCTCTCATAGTTGAGGTCTACCTATGATGACAATTACAGGCCGGCCTCATCTTTATAAGTGGCAGAACTTGCACAATTGGTGGCTGACTAAATACTTTTTTTTCCCCACTGTAGTATATTTTACATGTCAGAGGAACCTTTAGAGCCTCAGGGTCCAGGGCCCCTAGATGCCCCCCTTATAGCTATGCCCCTGGCCGGGGTGCATCTATAGTGAGTACAAAGGTAGCAGTCACCCCTGGACCTTGAAGCCTGAGGGACACAAGTGTAATGGGGCCCAGCACACTATAAATGTGGCGAGCCGTACAGGAGTAACCGTAAAGCAATTCCACTTACAGTCATGGCCAAAAGTTTTGAGAATGACACAAATATTCTATTTTCACATGATCTGCTGCCCTCTGGTTTTTATGTGTGTTTGTCAGATGTTTTTATCACATACAGAAATAGAATTGCATTCATATTATGAGTAACAGAAGCTTATATTGACAGAATGAGTTACTGCAGCAAGTCAATATTTGCAGTGTTGACCCTTCTTCTTCAGGACCTCTGCAATTCTCCCTGGCATGCTCTCAATCAACTTCTGGACCAAATCCTGACTGATAGCAGTCCATTCTTGCAGAATCAATGCTTTCATTTTGTCTGAATTTGTTGCTTTTTGTTTGTCCACCCGTCTCTTGATGATTGACCACAAGTTCTCAATGGGATTAAGATCTGGGGAGTTTCCAGGCCATGGACCCAAAATCTCTATGTTTTGTTCCCTGAGCCATTTAGTTATCACCTTTGCTTTATGGCAAGGTGCTCCATCATGCTGGAAAAGGCATTGTTGAGCGCCAAACTGCTCTTGGACGGTTGGGAGAAGTTGCTCTTGGAGGACATTCTGGTACCATTCTTTATTCATGGCAAGACTGTGAGAGAGCCGATTCCCTTGGCTGAGAAGCAACCCCACACATGAATGGTTTCAGGATGCTTTACAGTTGGCATGAGACAAGACTGGTGGTAGCGCTCACCTCTTCTTCTCCGAATAAGCTGTTTTCCAGATGTTCCAAACAATGGAAAAGGGGATTCATCAGAGAAAATGACTTTCCCCCAGTCCTCAGCAGTCCACTCCCTGTACCTTTTGCAGAATATCAGTCTGTCCCTGATGTTTTTTCTGGAGAGAAGTGGCTTCTTTGCTGCCCTCCTTGAGACCAGGCCTTGCTCCAAGAGTCTCCGCCTCACAGTGCGTGCAGATGCACTCACACCTGCCTGCTGCCATTCCTCAGCAAGCTCTGCACTGCTGGTAGCCCCATCCCGCAGCTGAAACACTTTTAAGAGACGGTCCTGCCGCTTGCTGGTCTTTCTTGGGCGCCCTGGAGCCTTTTTGGCACCAATGGAACCTCTCTCCTTGAAGTTCTTGATGATGCGATAGATTGTTGACTGAGGTGCAATCTTTCTAGCTGCAATACTCTTCCCAGTTAGGCCATTTTTGTGCAGTGCAATGATGACTGCACGTGTTTCTTTAGAGATAACCATGATTAACAGAAGAGAAACAATGATGGCAAGCACCAGCCTCCTTTTAAAGTGTCCAGTGGTGTCATTCTTATTTAATCATGACAGATTGATCTCCAGCCCTGTCCTCATCAACACCCACACCTGTGTTAATGGAGCAATCACTGAAACGATGTTAGGTGGTCCTTTTAAGGCAGGGCTGCAATGATGTTGAAATGTGTTTTGGGGGATAAAGTTCATTTTCTAGGCAAATATTGACTTTGCAAGTAATTGCTGTTAAGCTGATCACTCTTTATAACATTCTGGAGTATATGCAAATTGCCATTAGAAAAACTGAAGCAGTAGACTTTGTAAAAATTAATATTTGTATCATTCTCAAAACTTTTGGCCATGACTGTATATTGCAGCGGTCTATCATAATGAACATGACCGTCACACTGGATACGAAGCTCCATTACTGTCAATACATGCCGCAGTCAACACTAGAATAACTGGATACCTCCATCAGCACCCACCTACCTCCTGGAAACCATCAGCAGGCATGACACCCCCTGCCGACTGAGCTGCTGACTGTGGCTTCAGGACTTTATTTTCAGTGAATCCTCAGTCTCAGGATTTATAGAGTGAATGGGCATCATTATATGCAATACCAGAGATACATGAGATCCATCAACAGCTGCTTGATGACAGGCTCCAGTGTGAGCATGTTATTACAAAAAAATATCTGACAATGTCAAAGTGGTTACAGGCACATGACTAGTCAGCAGCTCCAGCTTTTCTGGGCTCCTGAAGGGACAGTAAAGGAGACACATGGGCACTGTCAATACTGGTGCATTGGTTGTCACCCAGCTTTTCCAGGAACAGATGAAAGGAAACTTTATGGGGGATATTTATGAAGTCTGTTGTATTTTGCGACTATTTCCCGTGGTTTGCAACTTTTTATGCCAGATATCTGACAAAATGAATAATAAATCTCACCCACAAACTTGATAGGAAATGAAGAAAGTGCCGGATTGTGCGCCGCGCTGCCGCCCTTTAACACCTTCATAACCTACAATCTACAAGTCGCCACAATTCATGCTAACTAAATGCCATTAGCCGTACATGACGATTATTTCCTACAGTCACCAGAACTGATCGGTGGCTGCAAGAACCGCGTGATACGGAGGTGGATACCGGAAATTTCTCCACATCAATGGGACCTTATAAGTGCCCGATTACCAGATGGGAGCACGGCTTTACACTGTTCCCGATACCAGATTATTATCACCCGATGGGGCAGATTTAGTAAACTGGTTTAGTAGCCCATAGCAACCAATCACAGCGCAGCTTTCATCATACAGGAGCAGAACACAAAATGAAAGCTGCCCTGTGACTGGTTGCTATGGGCAACTAAAACAGTTGAATAAATCTTTCCTTGTGTGTTATTGTGGCACTTGTCCCAGCATGGAGGGGGTTAAACTAGACAGGAGGAAATCACAACCGAGCGGATAGGCTGCCACAGGACACGAGCCAAGTGAACGCAGATCGCCATGGCAACAGCAGTATGAGATGTAACAAGAGGACGCCCTAGTGCCGCAAATAATAACAGAATCACATGTGTGCGCCTGTTTACACACAACGCAGCCGCCATGTCACACGAGGAGGAGACGCCGCCTCCGCATAGCGTATGTGCACCTGTTCATGGCTCGGTTTGCGACTTCAAGGCGTCGCTACGTCTGTCAGAAGACATGTAGAGAAAGGGGACTCCGTCACCCTCATGGGCATCCCCTCCTTCCTGGTGCCTGCTAGATATTGTGGATTATCATTGCCATAGGGGGCCAAAAGACTTGGGGCAGATTTGGGGCCCATAGCAACCAATCACAGCCCATAGCAACCAATCACAGCGCAGCTTTATCAGGAGCAGAATACAAAACTAAAGCTGCAATGAGATTGGTTGCTATGGGCTGTGATTGGTTGCTATGGGCAACTGAGACAGTTTTGTTTTTATACTGTTTTAATAAATCCGCCCTAATGTCGCCACTGATCACATGACATTGCTGTTCCATGCTGGAGACAAGCAGACTGTAAATCGGGGCTGGGGGTGTAGCTGCAGGAGGTGCAGAGGTAGCGATCGGTACCAGGCCCGAAGCCTGAGCGGGCCCAAAGGTCACTGTATAATGTAACACCAGTATCATAGGCAGCACATGGGAAGTGGGGCCCCCTTACAGATTTTGCACTGGGGCCAAGAATCTTCAAGTTATGCTTTTGTGCTGATATTTTAGTGGACCCCATGTTGCTGCTATATAATGGATTGTCTGTGGAGTTCCCCTTTAACTAGCACAATCCTGATGATGAAGTCTTGGAATCTTCTGGATACATGGGAGAAATCCGGCTACATCTGTATCACCATAAAAGAATGCGGAGGGT
The DNA here is from genome assembly GCA_947044405.1 of Leptodactylus fallax. NCBI lineage: Eukaryota > Metazoa > Chordata > Amphibia > Anura > Leptodactylidae > Leptodactylus > Leptodactylus fallax. The sequence goes on from CAMRHE010000629.1 coordinate 256,678, forward strand.
GGGAATGGCGCTCCACCTCCAGCAGCTATAAATAACACTATATGGGAATGAGCGAGATGCGTGTGACCAGAGACCCCTCGTGCTGCAAGACCCCAAAGACCAAGGTGCCCTGACACAGGTCTGGGGATCCCCAGGATTCTGCCAGGTCTCCAATGATAATGTAGGCCCACATGACATGGAAGACCTGGAGGACTAGAGAGCAAGTATCCAGCAATAGCGGCCCTCGCCTGCCTACTGTAATAGCTGCTATAATACAGAGTGTTACATCTGCAACAGGACCCCCACCTGCTTACTACGGGGATGTATAGGAACCAAAAAACTTCAGTATATTGCCACCCACAGCGCCCCGAGCCAACCTGGAGTCATCTGGAGTTTGGAGGTCTGAACAGATGGGCAGAACTATATACAGGACTGTGGGACCCTGGGTAAAAATATACAGGGGGCACCTCTTCATGGAATATGAAAAATGGACACTACTACTGCCCCAATACTGCCAAAATCAGGGTGCCCAGGTATGGCTAAATAATACCACACTGCCACACAGAGCTCATGTAATAATCATCATATGGCGCAAATAACACCACCTCGCAGTGCCCCTGTAATAATCACAACACAGAACCAAATACTGTCATACAGTGCCCATGTAATAATCATCATATGGCGCAAATAACACCACCTCGCAGGGCCCAAGTAATAATTCCCATACAGTGCTCACATAATACAGTCATACAACACAAGTGCAATCCTTAGGAAGAACCTTTAGCTGGGCCCCCATACAGTGCGGATAACTGCTGGAAGCTCCGGAATAATCCGCTGTTTTGCTCACTCGCTATAACTAATTAATAAATGACGGTCAGCTATAAGCCAGGACATCACTGCTGGGGCTGCAATATTACTGCGGTCAGCTGCACAGTATAATAATAATCAAGAAGCTGAGAACTCTTACATACAGTCTCCGTCACTCACTGCTGAGGGTTTGTTACAATGTATCAGTGCAGAAATACACTGTAACGCTGCCCTAAGATCTACTTCTTCCTTCACGTTTAGGCTAGGTTCACACGAGCATCCAGTTTCTGTCCTTCCGGACCACATAGGGTACCAAAAGACGGAAACCCAGTCCGCTTTAGCCACCAGGTTTCCACCGATTTTATACTAAAATCTTACAGCACTTTTCTCTCCACCGATTTAAGTGGAGTTCTGGACGGAGACGAGTAAATGCTAGTGTGAACCTAGCTTTAGTTTTTTTGCTTAAAAATCCACACCAATAACCATCTATGCAAGTCCAGCCTCTAGGTATAGTGCCTGAGATCCTCACGCTCCAGATTCTGATAGATCCACAAGGATCCAGTGATCTATTCTGGAATCTTATCTGCTGCATAAAGGAATCAGAAATCAGGTCACAATTTCATCCTATGGTCACTGCCAGGTCAACAAACCATAAATCAAAATTACAAGCAAATATAGGAGACTTTGTAAGATATCTTATCAGAGAAAAATGTTACTTTCTCCACTTATCTGGCCAGTGTCTTCCTTCCCACTCACTCTGAAATCTCTGCTGAATCGGTCTGGGTTTCCCAAGACAGACTGCAAACTCACTGAGGGGGTTATAGGCTGCTCCTAGAAGTCTATAGAGAGCACGGGGGAAGGAGTTAGAGAAGCAGAGACACAGGCAGATAGTCAGAAACTGCTACAGATAATAGTAAGTTTTCTGTGATTTATTTACATTGATACTGCTCAGTACTTCTCTATAACGTCCTCTCTGCTGCTGCTGCTTCTGAGTTAGAGAGAGAGTTATGGAGCAGAATCAGTTTTCTCCATGTGTTGTCAATGGGAGACATCATTTAGTCTACGCAAGTCATATAATAGCCAAATATAGTGTTACCCCTCATGTACACACAGCAGCCTGTCCAGAAGAGACATCTGAATGCTTAGGTACTCTTTAAAAAGGAAGAAACGTGTTGTAATAGGAGAGACTGAGAGTTGTAGTCATTGCTACAATATACGATCAGAAGAACCCAGATAAGTCCAGACATAAGCAATGGGCTCCTATGTCATGTGCCTTAATAACATCCATGGGGTCAGACACAGAGTATACAGTGCAGGAGATCCGCACGACTCCACTCTGAGTGTCACTATGAACTCAATGGTCCCAGCTATCACCCAGATGGATCTGTCCCTTGAAAAGCTGGGTGGCATGAAAGCTCCCAGAGAAGTTATTACCCAGCTTTCCTAGAGTCTTGAATGGAAACAATGTAGCAGATTTGACATCTGTGATATGATGAAATTATGACATCTGGTCAATAAACCGCCTTTATATGGCATCCTGCCGCAATGCTGCCCTGGTACAGGGATGTGACTGTGTTTTGCATCATGCAGTTTCTGGGGTCCTGGGATATATTCTACCTTTGTGGCACCCCAGTGGGCACAATAGGATGGTGTAAGGGCAGCCAAAGTCATTCAAAATCTGCACCAAATCTACATGTGGATTGTGTCCCTTTCATTGAAATAGATGAAATCTGCATGACATATTCGCAATGAAAAAAAAAAATCTGCAGTGTAAATGATATAAAAAAATTCTCATTGATTTCCATGCTACTGTTTTACGCTGCAGATTTTCCATATGCAAAACCACACAGAAAATGTACATGTAATCTGCACTGAGTGCACGTCCATAATACATAAGGATAAATATGTCTTAATATATATAAAAGATGTGAAAACGACCGGGGAATAGCGGGTCTTACCTGCTTAACCAAGAAGTCGTCGCTTGCATTGATCTTCAGGGAGATGGCGAGATGAATGGCAGATAAGATAATTCCACTGAGAACAGCCGCCCTCATCCGCACTGGAAGCAGAGTGTAGATGGTGTAGATGAAGAACACGGTCCACCAGATCCCATCAGAGGCGCTGCGGGGTCTCACCATTAGAACACAGACCACCTGAACCATGAAGATGACGAGGATGACGGTGTAACAGGCTAGCCACATGTAGTCCTGGTGGAAGTCGTTTCTATTGCATACACCTATGAGCACTATAATGATCAGCATGGCCACGCACAGGACAACGACATAAGGCACCTGGTAGACCTGATGGAAACAGTGGAAGGTGAGCATAACCAAGCACATGAGGATCAGCACGGACATCAACATGGTAAGGCTACTCTGGTTCAGCCTGAAGAAATAGCGCTGGTACAGCTTCTCAAGTTTATCCGACTGGAACTTCTTGGAGCGGAATATCTGCAGGACATCAGTAAAGCAGGCACCCATGGAGAAGTGGAACTCCGACCCATCCTCCGGCCTGTCCCCCTTACCTTTGCCCATTTTCTCATCCAAACCAAGTTCCACCGATTTAGGTCTAAGCTCCCCCTCGGGGCGTTTCTGGAGGGGCTTGTTGTTGTTCCTGCTCTCCTCGCCATGCTCCTGCCACGCCGACTTGGATCTGAAGCTGACTTTATTGTCTGACAAGGTATTCTTCCCTGGCTGAGGTTCATAGTCTTCCTCGCTCCTCCACAGTCCCATCATCCGCGAGGTCTTCTTTCTAGAAGACCGGCTAGAGTAAGGGTACCCATTGGCCCTGGTCTCGGCTTCACCCCAGGCTGATCTGTGCTCCGCCCCTGCTCGTAAAACGGGAGCCCCGAATCCTGGTGGACTTACGCTGTTTGACCTAGACATGTCCCCTCACAGCGAGAAGTCCACTGATCCCCAGGGGTGCAGGTCACATAATGACACAGGTGAGAGGTCGGCTCAGGGGGAAGTCAAATATAGAAAATCCAAAACGCATCATGAGGCCCCAAAATGTCAGCGCAAAACCATTTACAATGGAACCTGTGGTACTGGGAAGTGCGGCGGCATGTCAGTGATTCGGGGGGTCTCCAGGGAGAGCAATGGCCGTCATTGATTAAGGGTTCTCCAGTGAGAGCAGGGACCGTCACCCGTCCAGGGGGGTCTCCAGGGAGAGCAGTGGCCGTCACCCGTCCAGGTGGGGTCTCCAGGGAGAGCAGTGGCCGTCACCCGTCCAGGGGGGGTCTCCAGGGAGAGCAGTGGCCGTCACCCGTCCAGGGGGGGTCTCCAGGGGAGCAGGGCCGCCACCCGCCAAGGGGGGCCCCAGGGAGAGCAGTGGCCGCCCCGTCCAGGGGGTCTCCAGGGAGAGCAGTGGCCGTCACCCGTCCAGGGGGTCTCCAGGGTGAGCAGTGGCCGTCACCCGTCCAAGGGGGTCTCCAGGGAGAGCAGTGGCCGTCACCCGTCCAGGGGGGTCTCCAGGGAGAGCAGTGGCCGTCACCCGTCCAGGGGGGTCTCCAGGGTGAGCAGTGGCCGTCACCCGTCCAGGGGGGTCTCCAGGGAGAGCAGTGGCCGTCACCCGTCCAGGGGGGTCTCCAGGGTGAGCAGTGGCCGTCACCCGTCCAGGGGGTCTCCAGGGAGAGCAGTGGCCGTCACCTGTCCAGGGGGGTCTCCAGGGAGAGCAGTGGCCGTCACCCGTCCAGGGGGGTCTCCAGGGAGAGCAGTGGCCGTCACCCGTCCAGGGGGAGCAGAATCTTTTCTTCCATTCTCACCTGTGGCACCAATAGTAAGTATATGGAGAAGCCTCAATCCTCTACTGCGTGCCTGAGGTCAGCCAGGTGATATGCGCTCACATGGAAGCGTTAACAGCCTCCGGAGCTGAAAATCCACCAAGTAGAAAAGGATTCAGTAAATCCAGGACCCCCAAAATCATCCCCCGGCTGAGGACCTGTGAACAGGCAGAGCCATCACCTGGACACCCCGAGCACCAGACAGACAGCTACAGATATTCCGGGTGCAGCCTGGTGATATTGTACATTAACCCTTTGTGACCAGGCTCAGTGTAATCTGTTTGTGATGTCAGTTCCAATCCTCATGGCAGCTAACAAGGCATGGTGGATAGTAGCAGGCTCAGTGTGGCTGGGAGACACCTCCATAGGATCCATCACTGGAGAAGTCCATGTCCTGTTGCTATCAGTGGCTCATTAGTCAGTGACTAAGGGGCTACACTTGACAGGGGGTATATATGGTCAGATGGTGGAGGGGCAGTGCTTACCCTCTGGTGCTCTGGAAGACGCATCCCCCAACACAGAGGCAGAATCCTGCGGGATTGTCCTCAGGAACGGACCCTTGGAGGTCCCCAGGTCTGAACATACTCCTGCTGTAAGGTGTCAGCCCAGAATCTGCAGCCTGAGCCCCCCATGGACCCGGCTGTGTGCACAAGGCTCCATCTGCCTCCCCCTCTCATGCAGCCAGTATGGAAGGATCCTCTGCAGAGCTGAAATCCACAGCAGCTCCCCAGATCCGTCCAGTAGATTCCCAAATCTCTCACAACCTCAACAGCACGAGGTAGGACCCCCCTGCAGATTCCACACGATCCAGTCGCACAGACGTTGCTGAAATCTCGGATTCCTATCCAGATCTCCCGATCCCCGGGCACAGCGGCTGCTCCGGATCCTGCACCGACAGCTCTGGGCTCGGGGGCTCATTCACCGAACTGCAGGGACAGGCTCCGCCCACTGCCCGCCCCTGCTCTCAGAGGATTGGGTGACAAGTGCTGTCAAGGAATTCCCACGATCTGTGATTGGTCAGAAACTTAAGCGATGCCTGAAAATATGATACATTATATATAGTGATCAGATGAGTGTGATACATTATATATAGTGATCAGAGGAGTGTGATACATTATATATAGTGATCAGAGAAGTGTGATACATTATATATAGTGATCAGAGAAGTGTGATACATTATATATAGTGATCAGATGAGTGTGATACATTATATATAGTGATCAGAGAAGTGTGATACATTATATATAGTGATCAGATGAGTGTGATACATTATATATAGTGATCAGAGGAGTGTGATACATTATATATAGGGATCAGAAGAGTGTGATACATTATATATAGTGATCAGAGGAGTGTGATACATTGTATATAGTGATCCGAGGAGTGTGATACATTGTATATAGTGATCAGAGGAGTGTGATACATTATATATAGCGATCAGAGGAGTGTGATACATTATATAAAGTGATCAGAGGAGTGTGATACATTATATATAGTGATCAGAGGAGTGTGATACATTGTATATAATGATCAGAGGAGTGTGATACATTATATAAAGTGATCAGAGGAGTGTGATACATTATATATAGTGATCATAGGAGTGTGACACATTATATATAGGGATCAGAGGAGTGTGATACATTATATATAGTGATCAGAGGAGTGTGATACATTGTATATATAGTGATCAGAGGAGTGTGATAGATTGTATATAGTGATCAGAGGAGTGTGATACATTGTATATAGTGATCAGAGGAGTGTGATACATTATATATAGTGATCAGAGGAGTGTGATACATTGTATATATAGTGATCAGAGGAGTGTGATACATTGTATATAGTGATCAGAGGAGTGTGATACATTGTATATAATGATCAGAGGAGTGTGATACATTATATATAGTGATCAGAGGAGTGTGATACATTATATATAGTGATCAGAGGAGTGTGATACATTATATATAGTGATCAGAGGAGTGTGATACATTATATATAGTGATCAGAGGAGTGTGATACATTGTATATAGTGATCAGAGGAGTGTGATACATTATATATAGTGATCAGAGGAGTGTGATACATTAAAATTGTATATAGTGATCAGAGGAGTGTGATACATTATATATAGTGATCAGAGGAGTGTGATACATTGTATATATAGTGATCAGAGGAGTGTGATACATTATATATAGTGATCAGAGGAGTGTGATACATTATATATAGTGATCAGAGGAGTGTGATACATTGTATATAGTGATCAGAGGAGTGTGATACATTATATATAGTGATCAGAGGAGTGTGATACATTATATATAGTGATAGGGACAAATAGTGATCAGAGGAGTGTGATACATTATATATAGTGGATCAGAGGAGTGTGATACATTATATATAGGGATCAGAGGAGTGTGATACATTATATATAGTGATCAGAGGAGTGTGATACATTATATATATATAATGATCAGAGGAGTGTGATACATTGTATATAGTGATCAGAGGAGTGACATATATAAGAAGAAGTGATACATTATATATAGTGATCAGAGGAGTGTGATACATTATATATAGTGATCAGAGGAGTGTGATACATTATATATAGTGATCAGAGGAGTGTGATACATTATATAAAGTGATCAGAGGAGTGTGATACATTATATATAGTGATCAGAGGAGTGTGATACATTGTATATATAGTGATCAGAGGAGTGTGATACATTGTATATAGTGATCAGAGGAGTGTGATACATTGTATATAGTGATCAGAGGAGTGTGATACATTGTATATAGTGATCAGAGGAGTGTGATACATTGTATATAGGATTGTATATAGTGATCAGAGGAGTGTGATACATTGTATATAGTGATCAGAGGAGTGTGATATATTGTATATAGTGATCAGAGGAGTGTGATATATTGTATATAGTGATCAGAGGAGTGTGATACATTGTATATAGTGATCAGAGGAGTGTGATACATTGTATATAGTGATCAGAGGAGTGTGATACATTTATTAGTGATAGAGTAGTGTGATAATTAAATGTGATAGGAGTGTGATACATTATATATGGTGATCAGAGGAGTGTGATATATTGTATATAGTGATCAGAGGAGTGTGATATATTGTATATAGTGATCAGAGGAGTGTGATACATTGTATATAGTGATCAGAGGAGTGTGATATATTATATATAGTGATCAGAGGAGTGTGATACATTGTATATAGTGATCAGAGGAGTGTGATACATTATATATAGTGATCAGAGGAGTGTGATACATTGTATATAGTGATCAGAGGAGTGTGATATATTGTATATAGTGATCAGAGGAGTGTGATACATTATTTATGTTGATCAGAGGATTGTGATATATTGTATATAGTGATCAGAGGAGTGTGATATATTGTATATAGTGATCAGAGGAGTGTGATACATTGTATATAGTGATCAGAGGAGTGTGATACATTGTATATAGTGATCAGAGGAGTGTGATACATTGTATATAGTGATCAGAGGAGTGTGATACATTGTATATAGTGATCAGAGGAGTGCGATACATTGTATCTAGTGGTCAGAGGAGTGTGATACATTGTATATAGTGATCAGAGGAGTGTGATACATTGTATATAGTGATCAGAGGAGTGTGATACATTGTATATATAGTGATTAGAGGAGTGTGATACATTATATATAGTGATCAGAGAAGTGTGATACATTATATATAGTGATCAGATGAGTGTGATACATTATATATAGTGATCAGAGAAGTGTGATACATTATATGAATAGTGATCAGATGAGTGTGATACATTATATATAGTGATCAGAGGAGTGTGATACATTATATATAGTGATCAGAGAAGTGTGATACATTATATATAGTGATCAGAGGAGTGTGATACATTATATATAGTGATCAGAGAAGTGTGATACATTATATATAGTGATCAGAGAAGTGTGATACATTATATATAGTGATCAGATGAGTGTGATACATTATATATAGTGATCAGAGAAGTGTGATACATTATATATAGTGATCAGATGAGTGTGATACATTATATATAGTGATCAGAGGAGTGTGATACATTATATATAGTGATCAGAGAAGTGTGATACATTATATATAGTGATCAGATGAGTGTGATACATTATATATAGTGATCAGAGGAGTGTGATACATTATATATAGTGATCAGAGGAGTGTGATACATTATATATAGTGATCAGAGGAGTGTGATACATTGTATATATAGTGATCAGAGGAGTGTGATACATTGTATATATAGTGATCAGAGGAGTGTGATACATTGTATATAGTGATCAGAGGAGTGTGATACATTGTATATATAGTGATCAGAGGAGTGTGATACATTATATATAGTGATCAGAGGAGTGTGATACATTGTATATATAGTGATCAGATGAGTGTGATACATTGTATATAATGATCAGAGGAGTGTGATACATTATATATAGTGATCAGAGGAGTGTGATATATTGTATCTAGTGATCAGAGGAGTGTGATACATTGTATATAGTGATCAGAGGAGTGTGATACATTGTATATAGTGATCAGAGGAGTGTGATACATTATCTATAGTGATCAGAGGAGTGTGATACATTGTATATATAGTGATCAGAGGAGTGTGATACATTGTATATAGTGATCAGAGGAGTGTGATACATTATATATAGCGATCAGAGGAGTGTGATACATTGTATATAGTGGTCAGAGGAGTGTGATACATTGTATATAGTGATCAGAGGAGTGTGATACATTGTATATATAGTGATCAGAGGAGTGTGATACATTATATATAGTGATCAGAGGAGTGTGATACATTATATATAGGGATCAGAAGAGTGTGATACATTATATATAGTGATCAGAGGAGTGTGATACATTGTATATAGTGATCCGAGGAGTGTGATACATTGTATATAGTGATCAGAGGAGTGTGATACATTATATATAGCGATCAGAGGAGTGTGATACATTATATATAGTGATCAGAGGAGTGTGATACATTGTATATATAGTGATCAGAGGAGTGTGATACATTGTATATAGTGATCAGAGGAGTGTGATACATTGTATATAGTGATCAGAGGAGTGTGATACATTGTATATAGTGATCAGAGGAGTGTGATATATTGTATATAGTGATCAGAGGAGTGTGATACATTATTTATGTTGATCAGAGGAGTGTGATATATTGTATATAGTGATCAGAGGAGTGTGATATATTGTATATAGTGATCAGAGGAGTGTGATACATTGTATATAGTGATCAGAGGAGTGTGATACATTGTATATAGTGATCAGAGGAGTGTGATACATTGTATATAGTGATCAGAGGAGTGTGATATATTGTATATAGTGATCAGAGGAGTGTGATATATTGTATATAGTGATCAGAGGAGTGAGATACATTATATATAGTGATCAGTGGAGTGTGATACATTGTATATAGTGATCAGAGGAGTGTGATATATTGTATATAGTGATCAGAGGAGTGTGATACATTATTTATGTTGATCAGAGGAGTGTGATATATTGTATATAGTGATCAGAGGAGTGCGATATATTGTATATAGTGATCAGAGGAGTGCGATACATTGTATCTAGTGATCAGAGGAGTGCGATACATTGTATATAGTGATCAGAGGAGTGTGATACATTGTATATAGTGATCAGAGGAGTGTGATACATTGTATATAGTGATCAGAGGAGTGCGATACATTGTATCTAGTGGTCAGAGGAGTGTGATACATTGTATATAGTGATCAGAGGAGTGTGATACATTGTATATAGTGATCAGAGGAGTGTGATACATTGTATATATAGTGATTAGAGGAGTGTGATACATTGTATCTAGAGGTCAGAGGAGTGTGATACATTGTATATAGTGATCAGAGGAGTGTGATACATTGTATATAGTGATCAGAGGAGTGTGATACATTGTATATAGTGATCAGAGGAGTGTGATACATTGTATATATAGCGATCAGAGGAGTGTGATATATTGTATATAGTGATCAGAGGAGTGTGATACATTGTATATAGTGATCAGAGGAGTGTGATACATTGTATATAGTGATCAGAGGAGTGTGATATATTGTATATAGTGATCAGAGGAGTGTGATACATTATTTATGTTGATCAGAGGAGTGTGATATATTGTATATAGTGATCAGAGGAGTGTGATACATTGTATATAGTGATCAGAGGAGTGTGATATATTATATATAGTGATCAGAGGAGTGTGATACATTATATATAGTGATCAGAGGAGTGTGATACATTGTATATATAGTGATCAGAGGAGTGTGATACATTGTATATATAGTGATCAGAGAAGTGCGATACATTTGTATATAGTGGTCAGAGGAGTGTGATACATGTAATATAGTGGTCAGAGGAGTGTGATACATTATATATAGTGATCAGAGGAGTGTGATACATTGTATATATAGTGATCAGAGGAGGGTGATACATTATATATAGTGATCAGAGGAGAAAGTATATATAGTGATCAGAGGAGTGTGATACATTGTATATAGTGATCAGAGGAGTGTGATACATTGTATATAGTGATCAGAGGAGTGTGATACATTGTATATAGTGATCAGAGGAGTGTGATACATTGTATATAGTGACAAGGAGTGTGATACATTGTATATAGGGAGAGGGGGTGATACTTATAGAGATCGAGTGTGATACATTGTATATAGTGATCAGAGGAGTGTGATATATTGTATTTAGTGATCAGAGGAGTGTGATACGTTGTATATAATGATCAGAGGAGTGTGATACATTGTATATAGTGATCAGAGGAGTGTGATACATTGTATATATAGTGATCAGAGGAGTGTGATACATTGTATATATAGTGATCAGAGGAGTGTGATACATTGTATATAGTGGTCAGAGGAGTGTGATACATTATATATAGTGATCAGAGGAGTGTGATACATTGTATATAGTGATCAGAGGAGTGTGATATATTGTATTTAGTGATCAGAGGAGTGTGATACGTTGTATATAATGATCAGAGGAGTGTGATACATTGTATATAGTGATCAGAGGAGTGTGATACATTGTATATATAGTGATCAGAGGAGTGTGATACATTGTATATATAGTGATCAGAGGAGTGTGATACATTGTATATAGTGATCAGAGGAGTGTGATACATTGTATATAGTGATCAGAGGAGTGTGATACATTGTATATAGTGATCAGAGGAGTGTGATACATTGTATATATAGTGATCAGAGGAGTGTGATACATTGTATATATAGTGATCAGAGGAGTGTGATACATTATATATAGCGATCAGAGGAGTGTGATACATTGTATATAGTGGTCAGAGGGGTGTGATACATTGTATATAGTGGTCAGAGGGGTGTGATACATTGTATATAGTGATCAGAGGAGTGTGATATATTGTAAATACACACGTGGACACAATTGTTGGTCCCTCCCTCGTTTAATGAAAGAAAACCCCACAATGGTCACAGAAATAACTGGAATCTGACATAAGTAATAATATATAAAAATTCTATGAAAATGAACAAATGAAAGTCAGACATTGCTTTCCAACCAGGCTTCACCATGAAACAGGCCTGAACAGAAATGAGGGTTCCCTTAATATTTAGTTGCACAACCTTTTGAGGCAATCCCTGCAATCAGACGATTCCTGTAACTGTCAGTGAGACTTCTGCACCTCTCAGCAGGGATTTTGGCCACTCCTCATGAGCAAACTGCTCCAGTTGTCTCGGGTGTGAAGGGTGCCTTTTCCAGATGGCATGTTTCAGCTCCTTCCAAAGATGCTCAATAGGATTTAGGTCAGGGCTCATAGAAGGCCACTTCAGAATAGCCCAATGTTTTCCTCTTAGCCATTCTTGGGGGTTTTTAGCTGTGTTTTGGGTCATTATCCTGTTGACCTGCGACTGAGACCAAGTTTTCTGACACTGGGCAGCACATTTCTCTCTAGAATCCCTTGATAGTCTTGAGATTTCATTGTACCCTGCACAGATTCAAGACACCCTGTGCCAGATGCAGCAAAGCAGCCCCAGAACATAACAGAGCCTCCTCCATGTCTCACAGTAGGGACAGTGTTCTTTTCTAGATAGGCTTAATTTTTCTGTCAGATTTAAGTTATTTCTGTGACTATTGTGGGGTTTTTCTTTCATTAAACGAGGGAGGGGACCAACAATTTTGTCCACGCATGTATTGTAAAATGCCTAGTGCTCTATTGCGGTTGTACAATGGAGTGTTATCTAAGTTATTTAGTGTTAACTGAGCTGTGTATGGAAGTATTATCTGCACTGTATATGGCAGTATTATATGTACTGTATATAGCAGTATTATCTGCACGGTATATAGCAGTATTATCTGCACTCTATATGGCAGTATTATCTGCACGGTATATGGCAGTATTATCTGTACTGTGTATGGCAGTATTATATGTACTGTATATAGCAGTATTATCTGCACGGTATATGGCAGTATTATCTGCACGGTATATGGCAGTATTATCTGCACTGTATATAGCAGTATTATCTGTACTGTATATGGCAGTATTATCTGTACTGTATATGGCAGTATTATCTGCACTGTATATGACAGTATTATCTGCACTGTGTATGGCAGTATTATGTGAGCTGTGTATGGCAGTATTAGCTGTACTGTATATGGCAGTATTATCTGTACTGTATATGGCAGTAATATCTGCACTGTATATGGCAATATTATCTACACTTTATATGGCAGTATTATCTACACTTTATATGGCAGTATTATCTGTACTGTATATGGCAGTAATATCTGCACTGTATATGGCAGTATTATCTGTACTGTATATGGCAGTATTATCTGTACTGTATATGGCAGTATTATCTGTACTGTATATGGCAGTAATATCTGCACTGTATATGGCAGTATTATGTGAGCTGTGAATGGCAGTATTATCTGTACTGTGTATGGCAGTATTATCTGTACTGTATATGGCAGTATTGTCTGCACTGTATATGACAGTATTATCTGCACTCTATATGGCAGTATTATCTGCACTGTATATGGCAGTATTATCTGTGCTGTATATGGCAGTATTATGTGAGCTGTGTATGGCAGTATTATCTGTACTGTATATAGCAGTATTATCTGCACTGTATATGGCAGTATTATCTGAGCTGTGGATGGCAGTATTATCTGTACTGTGTATGGCAGTATTATCTGTACTGTATATGGCAGTATTATCTGCACTGTATATGACAGTATTATCTGCACTCTATATGGCAGTATTATCTGCACTGTATATGGCAGTATTATCTGTACTGTATATGGCAGTATTATGTGAGCTGTGTATGGCAGTATTATCTGTACTGTATATAGCAGTATTATCTGCACTATATATGGCAGAATTATCTGCACTGTGTATGGCAGTATTATCTGCACTGTATATGGCAGAATTATCTGCACTATATATGGCAGAATTATCTGCACTGTGTATGGCAGTATTATCTGTACTATATATGGCAGTATTTTCTGCACTGTGAGAGGCAGTATTATGTAAACTGTGTATGGCAGTATAATCTGTAATGTATATGGCAGTATTATATGCACTGTGTATGGCAGTATTATCTGTACTGTACATGGCAGTATTATATGAGCTGTGTATGGCAGTATTATTCGCACTGTATATGGCAGTATTATCTGTACTGTATATGGCAGTATTATCTGCACTGTGTATGGCAGTATTACCTGTACTGTGTATGGCAGTATTATATGAGCTGTGGATGGCAGTATTATTCGCACTGTATATGGCAGTATTATACAGTGTATGGCAGTATTATCTGTACTGTACATGGCAGTATTATCTGTACTGTATATGGAAGTATTATCTGTACTGTATATAGCAGTATTATCTGTACTGTATATGGCAGTATTATCTGCACTGTATATGGAAGTATTATCTGCACTCTATATGGCAGTATTATGTGAGCTGTGCAAGGCAAAATCATCTGCACTGTATATGGCAGTATTATATGAGCTGTGTATGGCAGTATTATTCGCACTGTATATGGCAGTATTATCTGAACTGTATATGGCAGAATTATACAGTGTGTGGTAGAATTATCTGTACTGTACATGGCAGAATTATCTGTACTGTATATGGCAGTATTATCTGCACTGTATATGGCAGTATTATCTGTACTGTATATGGCAGTATTATCTGCACTGTGTATGGCAGTATTATCTGTACTGTATAAGGCAGAATTATCTGCACTGTATATGGCAGTATTTGCACTGTATATGGCAGTATAATCTGTACTGTATATGGCAGTATTATCTGCACTGTATATGGCAGTATTATCTGAGCTGTGCATGGCAGTATTATCTGAGCTGTGCATGGCAGTATTATCTGTACTGTATATGGCAGTATTATCTGCACTGTATATGGCAGTATAATCTGTACTGTACATGGCAGTATTATCTGTACTGTATATGGCAGTATTATATGAGCTGTATATGGCAGTATTATCTGCACTGTGTATGGCAATATTATCTGTACTGTATATGGCAGTATTATCTGTACTGTATATGGCAGTATTATCTGTACTGTATATGGCAGTATTATCTGTACTGTATATGGAAGTATTATCTGTACTGTATATGGAAGTATTATCTGTACTGTATATGGCAGTATTATTTGCACTCTATATGGCAGTATTAAGTGAGCTGTGCAAGTCAAAATGATCTGCACTGTATATGGCAGTATTATCTGAGCTGTATATGGTAGTATTATATGAGCTGTGTATGGCAGTATTATCTGTACTGTATATGGCAGTATTATCTGCACTGTCTATGGCAGTATTATCTGTACTATATATGGCAGTATTATCTGTACTGTATATGGCAGTATTATCTACACTTTATATGGCAGTATTATCTGCACTGTATATGGCAGTACTATATGCACTGTATATGGCAATATTATCTGTACTGTATATGGCAGTATTATATGCACTGTGTATGGCAGTATTATATGAGCTGTGTATGGCAGTATTATATGCACTATATATGGCAGTATTATCTGCACTGTATATGTCAGTATTATATGCACTATATATGGCAGTATTATCTGCACTGTATATGTCAGTATTATCTGAGCTGTATATGGCAGTATTATGTGAGCTGTGTATGGCAGTATTATCTGCACTTTGTATGGCAGTATTATCTGTACTGTATATGGCAGTATTATCTACACTGTATATGGAAATATTGTGTGAGCTGTGTATGGCAGTATTATATGCACTGTGTATGGCAGTATTATTCGCACTGTACATGGCACTATTATCTGCACTGTATAGGGCAGTATTATCTGTACTGTATATGGCAGTATTATCTGTACTGTATATGGCAGTATTATATGCACTGTGTGGCAGTATTATCTGCACTGTATATGGCAGTATTATCTGTACTGTATATGGCAGTATCATCTGCACTGTGTATGGCAGTATTATGTGAGCTGTGTATGGCAGTATTATATGAGCTGTGTATGGCAGTATTATATGCACTGAATATTGTAGTATTATCTGCACTGTGTATGCAGGTTTATCTGTACTGTACATGGCAGTATTATCTGTACTGTATATGGCAGTATTATTTGCACTCTTTATGGCAGTATTATCTGTACTGTACATGGCAGTATTATCTACACTGCATATGGCAGTATTATCTTTACTATATATGGCAGTATTATCTGAGCTGTGTATGGCAGTATTATCTGTACTATATATGGCAGTATTATCTGCACAGTATATGGCAGTATTATCTGTACTGTATATGGTAGTATTATCTGTACCGTGTATGGCAGTATTATCTGTAATGTGTATGGCAGTATTATCTGCACTGTATATGGCAGTATTATCTGTACTGTATATGGCAGTATTATCTGAGCTGTGTATGGCAGTATTATGTGAGCTGTGTATGGAAGTATTATCTGTACTGTATATGGCCGTATTATATGAGCTGTGTATGGCAGTATTATTTGCACTGTGTATGGCAGTATTATCTGCACTGTATATGGCCGTATTATATGAGCTGTGTATGGCAGTATTATTCGCACTGTATATGGCAGTGTTATCTGTACTGTGTATGGCAGTATTATGTGAGGTGTGTACTACAGTATTATCTGCACTGTATATGGCAGTATTATCTGTACTGTATATGGCAGTATTATCTGCACTGTATATGGCAGTATTATCTGCACTGTATATGGCAGTATTATTTGAGCTGTGTATGGCAGTATTATCTGCATTGTGTATGGCAATATTATCTACACTGCATATGGCAGTATTATCTGAGCTGTATATGGCAGTATTATCTGTACTATATATGGCAGTATTATCTGTACTGTATATGGCAGTAATATGTGAGCTGTGTTATGGCAGTATTATCTGTAATATACAGTATAGACCAAAAGTTTGGACACACCTTCTCATTCCAAGAGTTTTCTGTATTTTCATGACTATAAAAATTGTAGATTCACACTGAAGGCATCAAAACTATGAATTATCACATGTGGAATTATATACTTACCAAAAAAGTGTGAAACAACTGAAAATATGTCTTCTATTCTAGGTTCTTCACAGTAGCCACCTTTTGCTTTGATTACTGCTTTGCACACTCTTGGCATTCTCTTGATGAGCTTCAAGAGGTAGTCACCTGAAATGGTTTTCACTTCACAGGTGTGCCCTGTCAGGTTTAATAAGTGGGATTTCTTGCCTTATAAATGGGGTTGGGACCATCAGTTGTGGTGTTCAGAAGTCAGGTGGATACACAGCTGATAGTCCTACTGAATGGAGTGTTAGAATTTGTATTATGGCAAGAAAAAAGCAGCTAAGTAAAGAAAAACGAGTGGCCATCATTACTTTAAGAAATGAAGGTCAGTCAGTCCGAAAAATTGGGAAAACTTTGAAAGTGTCCCCAAGTGCAGTGGACAAAACCATCAAGCGCTACAAAGAAACTGGTTTCACATGAGGACCGCCCCGGGAAAGGAAGACCAAGAGTCACCTCTGCTGCGGAGGATAAGTTCATCCGAGTCACCAGCCTCAGAAATCGCAGGTTAACAGCAGCTCAGATTAGAGAGCAGGTCAATGCCACACAGAGTTCTAGCAGCAGACACATCTCTACAACAACTGTTAAGAGGAGACTGTGTGCAGCAGGCCTTCATGGTAAAATAGCTGCTAGGAAACCACTGCTAAGGACAGGCAACAAGCACAAGAAGAACACAAGGAATGGACATTAGACCTGTGGAAATCTGGGCTTTGGTCTGATGAGTCCAAATGTGAGATCTTTGGTTCCAACCACCGTGTCTTTGTGCGACGCAGAAAAGGTGAAGGAATGGACTCTACATGCCTGGTTCCCACCGTGACGCATGGAGGAGGAGGTGTGATGGTGTGGGGGGGCTTTGCTGGGGACACTGTTGGGGATTTATTCTGAACCAGCATGGTTACCACAGCATCTTGCAGCGGCATGCTATTCCATCCGGTTTGCGTTTAGTTGGACCAACAGGACAATGACCCCAAACACCTCCAGACTGTGTAAGGGCTATGTGACCAAGAAGGAGAGTGATGGGGTGCTACGCCAGATGACCTGGCCTCCACAGTCACCAGATCTGAACCCAATCCAGATGGTTTGGGGTGAGCTGGACCGCAGAGTGAAGGCAAAAGAGCCAACAAGTGCTAAGCATCTCTGGGAACTCCTTCAAGACTGTTGGAAGACCATTTCAGGTGACTACC
Organism: Leptodactylus fallax; assembly: GCA_947044405.1. Taxonomy (NCBI): domain Eukaryota; kingdom Metazoa; phylum Chordata; class Amphibia; order Anura; family Leptodactylidae; genus Leptodactylus; species Leptodactylus fallax. The sequence goes on from CAMRHE010000629.1 coordinate 275,057, forward strand.
TCTTGAAGCTCATCAAGAGAATGCCAAGAGTGTGCAAAGCAGTAATCAAAGCAAAAGGTGGCTACTTTGAAGAACCTAGAATAGAAGACATATTTTCAGTTGTTTCACACTTTTTTGTTAAGTATATAATTCCACATGTGTCAATTCATAGTTTTGATGCCTTCAGTGTGAAGCTACAATTTTTATAGTCATGAAAATACAGAAAACTCTTGGAATGAGAAGGTGTGTCCAAACTTTTGGTCTGTACTGTATATGGCAGTATTATCTGTACTGTATATGGCAGTATTATCTGTACTGTGTATGGCAGTATTATCTGTACTGTATATGGCAGTATTATCTGTAATATATATGGCAGTATTATCTGTACTGTGTATGGCAGTATTATCTGTACTGTATATGGCAGTATTATCTGTACTGTATATGGCAGCATTATCTGTACTGTATATGGCAGTATTATGTGAGCTGTGTATGGAAGTATTATCTGTACTGTATATGGCAGTATTATCTGTACTGTATATGGCAGTATTATGTGAGCTGTGTATGGAAGTATTATCTGTACTGTATATGGAAGTATTATCTGTACTGTATATGGCAGTATTATCTGTACTGTATATGGAAGTATTATCAGTACTGTATATGGCAGTATTATCTGTACTGTATATGACAGTATTATCTGTACTGTATATGGCAGTACTATATGCACTGTATATGGCAGTATTATATGAGCTGTGTATGGCAGTATTATTCGCAATGTATATGGCAGTATTATCTGCACTGTATATGGCAATATTATCTGCACTGTGTACGGCACTATTATCTGTACTGTATATGGCAGTATTATCTGTACTGTATATGGCAGTATTATCTGTACTGTATATGGTAGTATTATATGCACTGTGTGGCAGTATTATCTGCACTGTATATGGCAGTATCATCTGCACTGTGTATGGCAGTATTATGTGAGCTGTGTATGGCAGTATTATATGAGCTGTGTATAGCAGTATTATCTGTACTGAATATGGTAGTAGTATCTGCACTGTGTATGCAGGTTTATCTGTACTGTACATGGTAGTATTATCTGTACTGTATATGGCAGTATTATCTGCACTCTATATGGCAGTATTATCTGCACTGTGTATGACAGTATTATCTGTACTGTATATGGCAGTATTATCTGCACTGCATATGGCAGTATTATCTGAGCTGTGTATGGCAGTATTATCTGTACTATATATGGCAGTATTATCTGCACATTATATGGCAGTATTATCGGTACTGTATATGGCAGTATTATCTGTACTGTGTATGGCAGTATTATCTGCACTGTATATGGCAGTATTATCTGAGCTGTGTATGGCAGTATTATGTGAGCTGTGTATGGAAGTATTATCTGTACTGTATATGGCCGTATTATATGAGTTGTGTATGGCAGTATTATTTGCACTGTGTATGGCAGTATTATCTGTACTGTATATGGCAGTATTATCTGCACTGTATATGGCCGTATTATATGAGCTGTGTATGGCAGTATTATTCGCACTGTATATTGCAGTGTTATCTGTACTGTGTATGGCAGTATTATGTGAGGTGTGTACTACAGTATTATCTGCACTGTGTATGGCAGTATTACATGCACTGTATATGGCAGTATTATCTGTACTGTATATGGCAGTATTATCTGCACTGTATATGGCAGTATTATCTGCACTGTATATGGCAGTATTATTTGAGCTGTGTATGGCAGTATTATTCGCACTGTATATGGCAGTATTATCTGTACTATATATGGCAGTATTATCTGTACTGTATATGGCAGTAATATGTGAGCTGTGTATGGCAGTATTATCTGTACTGTATATGGCAGTATTATCTGTAATATATATGGCAGTATTATCTGTACTGTGTATGGCAGTATTATCTGTACTGTATATGGCAGTATTATCTGAGCTGTATATGGCAGTATTTTCTGCACTGTGTATGGCAATATTATCTGTACTATACATGGCAGTATTACCTGTACTGTATATGGCAGTATTATGTGAGCTGTGTATGGAAGTATTATCTGTACTGTATATGGCAGTATTATCTGTACTTTATATGGCAGTATTAACTGCACTGTATATGGCAGTATTATCTGCACTGTATATAGCCATATTATATGAGCTGTGTATGGCAGTATTATTCGCACTGTATATGGCAGTTTTATCTGTACTGTGTATGGCAGTATTATCTGCATTGTGTATGGCAATATTATCTGTACTGTATATGGCAGTATTATCTGTACTGCATATGGCAGTATTATCTGTACTATATATGGCAGTATTATCTGTACTGTATATGGCAGTAATATGTGAGCGGTGTATGGCAGTATTATCTATACTGTATATGGCAGTATTATCTATACTGTATATGGCAGTATTATCTGTACTGTATATGGCAGTATTATCTGTACTGTGTATGGCAGTATTATCTACACTTTATATGGCAGTATTATCTGCACTGTATATGGCAGTACTATATGCACTGTATATGGCAGTATTATATGAGCTGTGTATGGCAGTATTATTCGCAATGTATATGGCAGTATTATCTGCACTGTATATGGCAATATTATCTGCACTGTGTACGGCAATATTATCCGCACTGTATATGGCAGTATTATCTGAGCTGTGTATGGCAGTATTATCTGCACTGTATATGACCGTATTATCTGCACTGTATATGGCAGTATTATCTGTACTGTATATGGCAATATTATGTGAGCTGTATATGGCAGTATTATCTGTACTGTATATGACAGTATTATCTGCACTGTATATGGCAGTATTATCAGTACTGTATATGGCAGTATTATCTGCACTGTATATGGCAGTATTATATGAGCTGTGTATGGCAGTATTTGTACTGTATATGGCAGTGTTATCTGTAGTGTATATGGAAGTATTATCTGTACTATATATGGCAGTATTATCTGTACTGTCTATGGCAGTATTATCTGTACTGTGTATGGCAGTACTATCTGAGCTGTATATGGCAGTATTATCTAAGCTGTATATGGCAGTATTATCTGTACTGTGTATGGCAGTATTATGTGAGCTGTGTATGGCAGTATTATCTGCACTGTATATGACCGTATTATCTGCACTGTATATGGCAGTATTATCTGTACTGTATATGGCAGTATTATCTGTACTGTATATGGCAATATTATGTGAGCTGTATATGGCAGTATTATCTGTACTGTATATGACAGTATTATCTGCACTGTATATGGCAGTATTATCAGTACTGTATATGGCAGTATTATCTGTATTGTATATAGCTGTATTATCTGAGCTGTATATGGCAGTATTATCTGTACTCTATATGGCAGTATTATCTGCACTGTGTATGGCAGTATTATCTGCACTGTATATGACCGTATTATCTGCACTGTATATGGCAGTATTATCTGTACTGTATATGGCAATATTATGTGAGCTGTATATGGCAGTATTATCTGTACTGTATATGACAGTATTATCTGCAGTGTATATGGCAGTATTATATGAGCTGTGTATGGCAGTATTATTCACAATGTATATGGCAGTGTTGTCTGTACTGTATATAGCAGTATTATCTGCACTGTATATGGCAGTATTATCTGCTCTGATTATGGCAGTATTATCAGAGCTATATATGGCAGTATTATGTGAGCTGTGTATGGATGTATTATCTGTATTGTATATTGCAGTATTATCTGTACTGTATATGGCAGTATTATCTGCACTGTATATGGCAGTATTATATGAGCTGTGTATGGCAGTATTTGTACTGTATATGGCAGTGTTATCTGTACTATATATGGCAGTATTATCTGTACTGTATATGGCAGTATTATCTGTACTATATATGGCAGTATTATCTGTACTGTATATGGAAGTATTATCTGTACTGAATATGACAGTATTATCTGCACTGTATATGGCAGTATTATCTGCACTGTATATGGCAGTATTATCTGTACTGTATATGACAGTATTATCTGCACTGTATATGGCAGTATTATCTGTACTGTATATGGCAGTATTATCTGCACTGTATATGGCAGTATTATATGAGCTGTGTATGGCAGTATTTGTACTGTATATGGCAGGGTTATCTGTAGTGTATATGGCAGTATTATGTGAGCTGTGTATGGCAGTATTTGTACTGTATATGGCAGTATTATCTGCACTGTATATGGCAGTATTATGTGAGCTGTGTATGGCAGTATTATCTGTACTGTTTATGATAGTATTATCTGCACTGTATATGGCAGTATTATCTGTACTGTATATGGCAGTATTATCTGCACTGTATATGGCATTATTATGTGAGCTGTGTATGGCAGTATTATCTGTACTGTATATAGCTGTATTATCTGAGCTGTTTTATCTGAGTGGTATATGGCAGTATTATCTGCAATGTGTATGGCAGTGTTATCAGAGCGAGTATATGGCAGTATTATCTGTACTGTATATGGCAGTATTATCTGAGTTGTGTATGGCAGTATTATCTGCACTGTATATGGCAGTATTATCTGAGCTGTGTTATCTGAGTGGTATATGGCAGTATTATCTGCTCTGATTATGGCAGTATCTGTACTGTATATAGCAGTATTATCTGTACTGTGTATGGAAGTATTATCTGTACTGTATATGGCAGTATTATCTGTACTATATATGGCAGTATTATCTGTACTGTATATGGCAGTATTATCTGAGCTGTGTATGGCAGTATTATCTGTACTATATATGGCAGTATTATCTGTACTGTATATGGCAGTATTATCTGAGCTGTGTATGGCAGTATTATCTGAGCTGTATATGACAGTATTATCTGCACTCTATATGGCAGTATTATCTGCACTGTATATGGCAGTATTATCTGAGCTGTGTTATCTGAGTGGTATATGGCAGTATTATCTGCTCTGATTATGGCAGTATCTGTACTGTATATGGCAGTATTATCTGTACTGTGTATGGCAGTATTATCTGTGCTCTATATGGCAGTATTATCTGCACTGTGTATGGCAGTATTATCTGTTCTGTGTATGGCAGTATTATCTGTACTGTATATGGCAGTATTATCTGTACTGTGTATGGCAGTATTATCTGCATTGTATATGGCAGTATTATCTGTACTGTGTATGGCACTATTATCTGCATTGTATATGGCAGTATTATCTCTACTGTGTGTGGCAGTATTATCTGTACTGTATATAGCAGTATTATGTGTGCAGTATATGGCAGTATTATATTATCTGCTCTGTGTATGGCAGTATTATCTGTATTGTATATGGCAGTATTATCTGCACTGTGTATGGCAGTATTATCTGTACTGTATATGGCAGTATTATCTGTACTGTTTATGGCAGTATTATCTGTACTGTATATGGCAGTATTATCTGTACTGTATATGGCAGTATTATCTGCTCTGTGTATGGCAGTATTATCTGTATTGTATATGGCAGTATTATCTGCACTGTGTATGGCAGTATTATCTGTACTGTATATGGCAGTATTATGTGTGCAGTATATGGCAGTATTATATTATCGGAGCTGTGTATGGCAATATTATTTACACTGTATATGGCAGTATTATCTGAGCTGTGTATGGCAGTATTATTCACACTGTATATGGCAGTATTATCTGAGCTATACATTTGATGTATGCACCCTGAAAGTTCCCGCTCGATAGTGCCAGGACATTGTCTTTTTAGTATCTTCTGGGCCGTTTACATCAGTTTTCCTTTATATAATAATGTAGGAAAGTATTGACAGCCTCACTTTCCTATGGAGAGACATCTCACATACCGTACACAGAAGTCTATATGTGACGTAGGACACTATATGGTTATACACTCTGAGTCTTCTATCAGAAGGAAGTCACAGAAGCCATTCTAGTAACATGATTTGGTCCTTTCTGATGCTTTCACACGTTGGGTTCTGTTCAGGTTCTCCTGCCAGGTCCTTTTGTCACTGGGGTCTCCTCTCGCTGTCCCACATTTGGGGGCTGTTCCCTATATCACCTCCATTTACTCCGGACACAGAGATGAATATAATGGTGGAGTGCAGAGCTGATAAATGTTGACTCCCCGTCTTCCAAACATCATAACTTTCTTATTTTTCCATTCTCAGAGCCATATGAGGGGTTAATGTTTGCGGGACAAATTGTTCTTCATAATGGCCCCATTTATTATACTGTACAATGTACTGGGAAGATGGAAAATAATTCAGAATGTTGTGGAATTAGAGAAAATCTGCGTTTGTGCGACTTTGTTACAGACCTCATGTTTTCACGTTGTGCACTGTCCTGGCGTATTCTGTGCTTCATTATGATAATGGAGATACCCAATTTTTATCATTTTTTGTTATGTTTTAATACCTTAAAAAATTCACCAAAATTTTTCCTACTGTCCCCATATTCTGACACCCATACATTTTTATATTATGATCTATGGGGCTGCATAAGGTGTCTTTTTTTTTGCAGGGCCAGATTTACTTTTTAGTTACACTATTTTAAAGTCTTTATTGCTTTTTATGCAAATTTTTATAGGAGGTAAAAGCTTCTGAGCCCCAATGGAAAATATGAAATGTGGCCCCTACCTACCTTGTGCCATTTTGAATAGGGATAAATTTTATGTCCCAGAGAGACCTTTCAGACCTCCTCAGTATCTAAGGCCCAGTAGGGATTGCTAATTCTGCACCCCCTGTAGCTTCGGCCCTGGTAGAATAAACTTTACAGCAACTTTGACATTTAGGTGTAATATGTTTTTACTACCACTAGAGGTCAGAAACAGACTATGTATTTGTCGTGAGCATCACATAAGTCCTCATCGCCACCTAGTGTTCAGGTGTGATATTTGCATTTCTAAGGTAAAATTATTGTATATTATTACAGTTCTTTCTCTTCTCATGGCTTCCTCTATGATGTGTATATGTGTAACTTCACATTGCTATCATGAGATTTACTGCCCATTCAGTGCTTTCTGGGGTAAAATGTCTGTTATACATTATGGATCAGGATGTGAGCTGTAAATATATGAGGGGGAGAAGGCGGATAAGAATAGCAAAATAAACCCATATCCAGGTCAGACCTGTGCAGTTTGCGGAGCATTTAGTGCTGGAAGACTAAAGAGACTGAAATGCTTATAATACAGAGGGATGGAAATGTCCTGATAACAGATAGTAATAGATTGTATTCCCCTGTCCTACAGTCGGCCTCTCCTCTCCTGACGTGGCTGATAACAGATAGTAATAGATTGTATTCCCCTGTCCTACAGTCGGCCTCTCCTCTCCTGACATGGCTGATAACAGATAGTAATAGATTGTATTCCCCCGTCCTACAGTCGGCCTCTCCCCTCCTGACATGGCTGATAATAGATAGTAATAGATTGTATTCCCCTGTCCTACAGTCGGCCTCTCCCCTCCTGATGTGGCTGATAACAGATAGTAATAGATTGTATTCCCCTGTCCTACAGTCGGCCTCTCCTCTCCTGACATGGCTGATAACAGATAGTAATAGATTGTATTCCCCTGTCCTACAGTCGGCCTCTCCCCTCCTGACGTGGCTGATAACAGATAGTAATAGATTGTATTCCCCTGTCCTACAGTCGGCCTCTCCCCCCTGACATGGCTGATAACAGATAGTAATAGATTGTATTCCCCTGTCCTACAGTCGGCCTCTCCCCTCCTGACGTGGCTGATAACAGATAGTAATAGATTGTATTCCCCTGTCCTACAGTCGGCCTCTCCCCTCCTGACATGGCTGATAACAGATAGTAATAGATTGTATTCCCCTGTCCTACAGTCGGCCTCTCCCCTCCTGACGTGGCTGATAACAGATAGTAATAGATTGTATTCCCCTGTCCTACAGTCGGCCTCTCCTCTCCTGACATGGCTGATAACAGATAGTAATAGATTGTATTCCCCTGTCCTACAGTCGGCCTCTCCTCTCCTGACATGGCTGATAACAGATAGTAATAGATTGTATTTCCCTGTCCTACAGTCGGCCTCTCCTCTCCTGACATGGCTGATAACAGATAGTAATAGATTGTATTCCCCTGTCCTACAGTCGGCCTCTCCTCTCCTGCGGGCGGCCCCCCAGCGGCCTCTCCCCTCCTGACGTGGCTGATAACAGATAGTAATAGATTGTAGTCACCTGTCCTACAGTCGGCCTCTCCCCTCCTGACATGGCTGATAACAGATAGTAATAGATTGTATTCCCCTGTCCTACAGTCGGCCTCTCCTCTCCTGACATGGCTGATAACAGATAGTAATAGATTGTATTCCCCTGTCCTACAGTCGGCCTCTCCTCTCCTGACGTGGCTGATAACAGATAGTAATAGATTGTATTCCCCTGTCCTACAGTCGGCCTCTCCCCTCCTGACGTGGCTGATAACAGAGAGTAATAGATTGTATTCCCCTGTCCTACAGTCAGCCTCTCCTCTCCTGACATGGCTGATAACAGATAGTAATAGATTGTATTCCCCTGTCCTACAGTCGGCCCCCTCTCCTGACATGGCTGATAACAGATAGTAATAGATTGTAGTCCCCTGTCCTACAGTCGGCCTCTCACCTCCTGACATGGCTGATAACAGATAGTAATAGATTGTATTCCCCTGTCCTACAGTCGGCCTCTCCTCTCCTGACATGGCTGATAACAGATAGTAATAGATTGTATTCCCCTGTCCTACAGTCGGCCTCTCCCCTCCTGACATGGCTGATAACAGATAGTAATAGATTGTATTCCCCTGTCCTACAGTCGGCCTCTCCTCTCCTGACATGGCTGATAACAGATAGTAATAGATTGTATTCCCCTGTCCTACAGTCGGCCTCTCCCCTCCTGACGTGGCTGATAACAGATAGTAATAGATTGTATTCCCCTGTCCTACAGTCGTCCTCTTCTCTCCTGAAATGGCTGATAACAGATAGTAATAGATTGTATTCCCCTGTCCTACAGTCGGCCTCTCCTCTCCTGACATGGCTGATAACAGATAGTAATAGATTGTATTCCCCTGTCCTACAGTCGGCCTCTCCTCTCCTGACATGGCTGATAACAGATAGTAATAGATTGTATTCCCCTGTCCTACAGTCGGCCTCTCCTCTCCTGACATGGCTGATAACAGATAGTAATAGATTGTATTCCCCTGTCCTACAGTCGGCCTCTCCCCTCCTGACATGGCTGATAACAGATAGTAATAGATTGTATTCCCCTGTCCTACAGTCGGCCTCTCCCCTCCTGACGTGGCTGATAACAGATAGTAATAGATTGTATTCCCCTGTCCTACAGTCGACCTCTCCCCTCCTGACATGGCTGATAACAGATAGTAATAGATTGTATTCCCCTGTCCTACAGTCGGCCTCTCCTCTCGTGACGTGGCTGATAACAGATAGTAATAGATTGTATTCCCCTGTCCTACAGTCGGCCTCTCCTCTTCTGATGTGGCTGATAACAGATAGTAATAGATTGTATTCCCCTGTCCTACAGTCGGCCTCTCCTCTCCTGACACGGCTGATAACAGATAGTAATAGATTGTATTCACCTGTCCTACAGTCGGCCTCTCCCCTCCTGACATGGCTGATAACAGATAGTAATAGATTGTATTCACCTGTCCTACAGTCGGCCTCTCCGCTCCTGACGTGGCTGATAACAGATAGTAATAGATTGTATTCCCCTGTCCTACAGTCGGCCTCTCCTCTCCTGACGTGGCTGATAACAGATAGTAATAGATTGTATTCCCCTGTCCTACAGTCGGCCTCTCCCCTCCTGACGTGGCTGATAACAGATAGTAATAGATTGTATTCCCCTGTCCTACAGTCGGCCTCTCCCCTCCTGACGTGGCTGATAACAGATAGCAATAGATTGTATTCCCCTGTCCTACAGTCGGCCTCTTCCCTCCTGACGTGGCTGATAACAGATAGTAATAGATTGTATTCCCCTGTCCTACAGTCGGCCTCTCCTCTCCTTACATGGCTGATAACAGATAGTAATAGATTTTATTCCCCTGTCCTACAGTCGGCCTCTCCTCTCCTGACATGGCTGATAACAGATAGTAATAGATTGTATTTCCCTGTCCTACAGTCGGCCTCTCCCCTCCTGACATGGCTGATAACAGATAGTAATAGATTGTATTCCCCTGTCCTACAGTCGGCCTCTCCTCTCCTGACATGGCTGATAACAGATAGTAATAGATTGTATTCCCCTGTCCTACAGTCGGCCTCTCCCCCCCTGACATGGATGATAACAGATAGTAATAGATTGTATTCCCCTGTCCTACAGTCGGCCTCTCCCCTCCTGACATGACTGATAACAGATAGTAATAGATTGTATTCCCCTGTCCTACAGTCGGCCTCTCCCCCCTGACAAGGCTGATAACAGATAGTAATAGATTGTATTCCCCCGTCCTACAGTCGGTCTCTCCCCTCCTGACGTGGCTGATAACAGATAGTAATAGATTGTATTCCTCTGTCCTACAGTCGGCCTCTCCTCTCCTGACATGGCTGATAACAGATAGTAATAGATTGTATTCCCCTGTCCTACAGTCGGCCTCTCCTCTCCTGACGTGGCTGATAACAGATAGTAATAGATTGTATTCCCCTGTCCTACAGTCGGCCTCTCCCCTCCTGACGTGGCTGATAACAGATAGTAATAGATTGTATTCCCCTGTCCTACAGTCGGCCTCTCCCCTCCTGACATGGCTGATAACAGATAGTAATAGATTGTATTCCCCTGTCCTACAGTCGGCCTCTCCCCTCCTGACGTGGCTGATAACAGATAGTAATAGATTGTATTCACCTGTCCTACAGTCGGCCTCTCCCCTCCTGACATGGCTGATAACAGATAGTAATAGATTGTATTCCCCTGTCCTACAGTCGGCCTCTCCCCTCCTGACATGGCTGATAACAGATAGTAATAGATTGTATTCCCCTGTCCTACAGTCGGCCTCTCCTCTCCTGACATGGCTGATAACAGATAGTAATAGATTGTATTCCCCTGTCCTACAGTCGGCCTCTCCCCTCCTGACATGGCTGATAACAGATAGTAATAGATTGTATTCCCCTGTCCTACAGTCGGCCTCTCCCCTCCTGACATGGCTGATAACAGATAGTAATAGATTGTATTCCCCTGTCCTACAGTCGGCCTCTCCCCTCCTGACATGGCTGATAACAGATAGTAATAGATTGTATTCCCCTGTCCTACAGTCGTCCTCTCCCCTCCTGACATGGCTGATAACAGATAGTAATAGATTGTATTCCCCTGTCCTACAGTCGGCCTCTCCCCTCCTGACATGGCTGATAACAGATAGTAATAGATTGTATTCCCCTGTCCTACAGTCGGCCTCTCCCCTCCTGACGTGGCTGATAACAGATAGTAATAGATTGTATTCCCCTGTCCTACAGTCGGCCTCTCCCCTCCTGATATGGCAGATAACAGATAGTTATAGATTGTATTCCCCTGTCCTACAGTCGGCCTCTCCTCTCCTGACATGGCTGATAACAGATAGTAATAGATTGTATTCCCCTGTCCTACAGTCGGCCTCTGCTCTCCTGACATGGCAGATAACAGATAGTAATAGATTGTATTCCCCTGTCCTACAGTCGGCCTCTCCCCTCCTGACATGGCTGATAACAGATAGTAATAGATTGTATTCCCCTGTCCTACAGTCGGCCTCTCCTCTCCTGACATGGCTGATAACAGATAGTAATAGATTGTATTCCCCTGTCCTACAGTCGGCCTCTCCCCTCCTGACGTGGCTGATAACAGATAGTAATAGATTGTATTCTCCTGTCCTACAGTCGGCCTCTCCCCTCCTGACATGGCTGATAACAGAGAGTAATAGATTGTATTCCCCTGTCCTACAGTCGGCCTCTCCTCTCCTGACATGGCTGATAACAGATAGTAATAGATTGTATTCCCCTGTCCTACAGTCGGCCTCTCCTGACGTGGCTGATAACAGATAGTAATAGATTGTAGTCCCCTGTCCTACAGTCGGCCTCTCCCCTCCTGACATGGCTGATAACAGATAGTAATAGATTGTATTCCCCTGTCCTACAGTCGGCCTCTCCTCTCCTGACGTGGCTGATAACAGATAGTAATAGATTGTATTCCCCTGTCCTACAGTCGGCCTCTCCCCTCCTGACATGGCTGATAACAGATAGTAATAGATTGTATTCCCCTGTCCTACAGTCGGCCTCTCCTCTCCTGACATGGCTGATAACAGATAGTAATAGATTGTATTCCCCTGTCCTACAGTCGGCCTCTCCCCTCCTGACATGGCTGATAACAGATAGTAATAGATTGTATTCCCCTGTCCTACAGTCGGCCTCTCCTCTCCTGACGTGGCTGATGACAGATAGTAATAGATTGTATTCCCCTGTCCTACAGTCGGCCTCTCCCCTCCTGACATGGCTGATAACAGATAGTAATAGATTGTATTCCCCTGTCCTACAGTCGGCCTCTCCTGACGTGGCTGATAACAGATAGTAATAGATTGTATTCCCCTGTCCTACAGTCGGCCTCTCCCCTCCTGACATGGCTGATAACAGATAGTAATAGACTGTATTCCCCTGTCCTACAGTCGGCCTCTCCTGACGTGGCAGATAACAGATAGTAATAGACTGTATTCTCCTGTCCTACAGTCGGCCTCTCCTCTCCTCACGTGGCTGATAACAGATAGTAATAGATTATATTCCCCTGTCCTACAGTCGGCCTCTCCCCTCCTTACATGGCTGATAACAGATAGTAATAGATTGTAGTCCCCTGTCCTACAGTCGGCCTCTCCTGACGTGGCTGATGACAGATAGTAATAGATTGTATTCCCCTGTCCTACAGTCGGCCTCTCCCCTCCTGACATGGCTGATAACAGATAGTAATAGATTGTATTCCCCTGTCCTACAGTCGGCCTCTACTGACGTGGCTGATAACAGATAGTAATAGATTGTATTCCCCTGTCCTACAGTCGGCCTCTCCCCTCCTGACATGGCTGATAACAGATAGTATTAGATTGTATTCCCCTGTCCTACAGTCGGCCTCTCCTGACATGGCTGATAACAGATAGTAATAGATTGTATTCCCCTGTCCTACAGTCGGCCTCTCCCCTCCTGACATGGCTGATAACAGATAGTAATAGATTGTATTCCCCTGTCCTACAGTCGGCCTCTCCTCTCCTGACATGGCTGATAACAGATAGTAATAGATTGTATTCCCCTGTCCTACAGTCGGCCTCTCCCCTCCTGACATGGCTGATAACAGATAGTAATAGATTGTATTCCCCTGTCCTACAGTCGGCCTCTCCTCTCCTGACATGGCTGATAACAGATAGTAATAGATTGTATTCCCCTGTCCTACAGTCGGCCTCTCCCCTCCTGACATGGCTGATAACAGATAGTAATAGATTGTATTCCCCTGTCCTACAGTCGGCCTCTCCCCTCCTGACATGGCTGATAACAGATAGTAATAGATTGTATTCCCCTGTCCTACAGTCGGCCTCTCCCCTCCTGACGTGGCTGATAACAGATAGTAATAGATTGTATTCCCCTGTCCTACAGTCGGCCTCTCCTCTCCTGACATGGCTGATAACAGATAGTAATAGATTGTATTCCCCCGTCCTACAGTCGGTCTCTCCCCTCCTGACGTGGCTGATAACAGATAGTAATAGATTGTATTCCCCCGTCCTACAGTCGGCCTCTCCTCTCCTGACATGGCTGATAACAGATAGTAATAGATTGTATTCCCCCGTCCTACAGTCGGTCTCTCCCCTCCTGACATGGCTGATAACAGATAGTAATAGATTGTATTCCCCTGTCCTACAGTCGGCCTCTCCCCTCCTGACGTGACTGATAACAGATAGTAATAGATTGTATTCCCCTGTCCTACAGTCGGCCTCTCCTCTCCTGACATGGCTGATAACAGATAGTAATAGATTGTATTCCCCCGTCCTACAGTCGGTCTCTCCCCTCCTGACGTGGCTGATAACAGATAGTAATAGATTGTATTCCCCCGTCCTACAGTCGGCCTCTCCCCTCCTGACGTGGCTGATAACAGATAGTAATAGATTGTATTCCCCTGTCCTACAGTCGGCCTCTCCCCTCCTGACATGGCTGATAACAGATAGTAATAGATTGTATTCCCCTGTCCTACAGTCGGCCTCTCCTCTCCTGACATGGCTGATAACAGATAGTAATAGATTGTATTCCCTTGTCCTACAGTCGGCCTCTCCCCTCCTGACATGGCTGATAACAGATAGTTATAGATTGTATTCCCCTGTCCTACAGTCGGCCTCTCCCCTCCTGACGTGGCTGATAACAGATAGTAATAGATTGTATTCCCCTGTCCTACAGTCGGCCTCTCCCCTCCTGACATGGCTGATAACAGATAGTAATAGATTGTATTCCCCTGTCCTACAGTCGTCCTCTCCCCTCCTGACATGGCTGATAACAGATAGTAATAGATTGTATTCCCCTGTCCTACAGTCGGCCTCTCCCCTCCTGACGTGGCTGATAACAGATAGTAATAGATTGTATTCCCCTGTCCTACAGTCGGCCTCTCCCCTCCTGACGTGGCTGATAACAGATAGTAATAGATTGTATTCCCCTGTCCTACAGTCGGCCTCTCCCCTCCTGATATGGCAGATAACAGATAGTTATAGATTGTATTCCCCTGTCCTACAGTCGGCCTCTCCTCTCCTGACATGGCTGATAACAGATAGTAATAGATTGTATTCCCCTGTCCTACAGTCGGCCTCTGCTCTCCTGACATGGCAGATAACAGATAGTAATAGATTGTATTCCCCTGTCCTACAGTCGGCCTCTCCCCTCCTGACATGGTTGATAACAGATAGTAATAGATTGTATTCCCCTGTCCTACAGTCGGCCTCTCCTCTCCTGACATGGCTGATAACAGATAGTAATAGATTGTATTCCCCTGTCCTACAGTCGGCCTCTCCCCTCCTGACGTGGCTGATAACAGATAGTAATAGATTGTATTCTCCTGTCCTACAGTCGGCCTCTCCCCTCCTGACATGGCTGATAACAGAGAGTAATAGATTGTATTCCCCTGTCCTACAGTCGGCCTCTCCTCTCCTGACATGGCTGATAACAGATAGTAATAGATTGTATTCCCCTGTCCTACAGTCGGCCTCTCCTGACGTGGCTGATAACAGATAGTAATAGATTGTAGTCCCCTGTCCTACAGTCGGCCTCTCCCCTCCTGACATGGCTGATAACAGATAGTAATAGATTGTATTCCCCTGTCCTACAGTCGGCCTCTCCCCTCCTGACGTGGCTGATAACAGATAGTAATAGATTGTATTCCCCTGTCCTACAGTCGGCCTCTCCCCTCCTGACATGGCTGATAACAGATAGTAATAGATTGTATTCCCCTGTCCTACAGTCGGCCTCTCCTCTCCTGACATGGCTGATAACAGATAGTAATAGATTGTATTCCCCTGTCCTACAGTCGGCCTCTCCCCTCCTGACATGGCTGATAACAGATAGTAATAGATTGTATTCCCCTGTCCTACAGTCGGCCTCTCCTCTCCTGACGTGGCTGATGACAGATAGTAATAGATTGTATTCCCCTGTCCTACAGTCGGCCTCTCCCCTCCTGACATGGCTGATAACAGATAGTAATAGATTGTATTCCCCTGTCCTACAGTCGGCCTCTCCTGACGTGGCTGATAACAGATAGTAATAGATTGTATTCCCCTGTCCTACAGTCGGCCTCTCCCCTCCTGACATGGCTGATAACAGATAGTAATAGACTGTATTCCCCTGTCCTACAGTCGGCCTCTCCTGACGTGGCAGATAACAGATAGTAATAGACTGTATTCTCCTGTCCTACAGTCGGCCTCTCCTCTCCTCACGTGGCTGATAACAGATAGTAATAGATTATATTCCCCTGTCCTACAGTCGGCCTCTCCCCTCCTGACATGGCTGATAACAGATAGTAATAGATTGTATTCCCCTGTCCTACAGTCGGCCTCTCCTGACGTGGCTGATAACAGATAGTAATAGATTGTATTCCCCTGTCCTACAGTCGGCCTCTCCCCTCCTGACATGGCTGATAACAGATAGTAATAGATTGTATTCCCCTGTCCTACAGTCGGCCTCCCCCCCCCCCCCCCCCCCCCCTCTCCTGACATGGCTGATAACAGATAGTAATAGATTGTATTCCCCTGTCCTACAGTCGGCCTCTCCCCTCCTGACATGGCTGATAACAGATAGTAATAGATTGTATTCCCCTGTCCTACAGTCGGCCTCTCCTCTCCTGACATGGCTGATAACAGATAGTAATAGATTGTATTCCCCTGTCCTACAGTCGGCCTCTCCCCTCCTGACATGGCTGATAACAGATAGTAATAGATTGTATTCCCCTGTCCTACAGTCGGCCTCTCCTCTCCTGACATGGCTGATAACAGATAGTAATAGATTGTATTCCCCTGTCCTACAGTCGGCCTCTCCCCTCCTGACATGGCTGATAACAGATAGTAATAAATTGTATTCCCCTGTCCTACAGTCGGCCTCTCCCCTCCTGACGTGGCTGATAACAGATAGTAATAAATTGTATTCCCCCGTCCTACAGTCGGCCTCTCCCCTCCTGACGTGGCTGATAACAGATAGTAATAGATTGTATTCCCCCGTCCTATAGTCGGCCTCTCCCCTCCTGACGTGGCTGATAACAGATAGTAATAGATTGTATTCCCCTGTCCTACAGTCGGCCTCTCCTCTCCTGACATGGCTGATAACAGATAGTAATAGATTGTATTCCCCTGTCCTACAGTCGGCCTCTCCCCTCCTGACATGGCTGATAACAGATAGTAATAGATTGTATTCCCCTGTCCTACAGTCGGCCTCTCCTCTCCTGACATGGCTGATAACAGATAGTAATAGATTGTATTCCCCTGTCCTACAGTCGGCCTCTCCTCTCCTGACATGGCTGATAACAGATAGTAATAGATTGTATTCCCCTGTCCTACAGTCGGCCTCTCCCCTCCTGACATGGCTGATAACAGATAGTAATAAATTGTATTCCCCCGTCCTACAGTCGGTCTCTCCCCTCCTGACGTGGCTGATAACAGATAGTAATAGATTGTATTCCCCCGTCCTATAGTCGGCCTCTCCCCTCCTGACGTGGCTGATAACAGATAGTAATAGATTGTATTCCCCTGTCCTACAGTCGGCCTCTCCCCTCCTGACATGGCTGATAACAGATAGTAATAGATTGTATTCCCCTGTCCTACAGTCGGCCTCTCCTCTCCTGACATGGCTGATAACAGATAGTAATAGATTGTATTCCCTTGTCCTACAGTCGGCCTCTCCCCTCCTGACATGGCTGATAACAGATAGTTATAGATTGTATTCCCCTGTCCTACAGTCGGCCTCTCCCCTCCTGACGTGTCTGATAACAGATAGTAATAGATTGTATTCCCCTGTCCTACAGTCGGCCTCTCCCCTCCTGACATGGCTGATAACAGATAGTAATAGATTGTATTCCCCTGTCCTACAGTCGTCCTCTCCCCTCCTGACATGGCTGATAACAGATAGTAATAGATTGTATTCCCCTGTCCTGCAGTCGGCCTCTCCCCTCCTGACATGGCTGATAACAGATAGTAATAGATTGTATTCCCCTGTCCTACAGTCGGCCTCTCCCCTCCTGACGTGGCTGATAACAGATAGTAATAGATTGTATTCCCCTGTCCTACAGTCGGCCTCTCCCCTCCTGATATGGCAGATAACAGATAGTTATAGATTGTATTCCCCTGTCCTACAGTCGGCCTCTCCTCTCCTGACATGGCTGATAACAGATAGTAATAGATTGTATTCCCCTGTCCTACAGTCGGCCTCTGCTCTCCTGACATGGCAGATAACAGATAGTAATAGATTGTATTCCCCTGTCCTACAGTCGGCCTCTCCCCTCCTGACATGGCTGATAACAGATAGTAATAGATTGTATTCCCCTGTCCTACAGTCGGCCTCTCCTCTCCTGACATGGCTGATAACAGATAGTAATAGATTGTATTCCCCTGTCCTACAGTCGGCCTCTCCCCTCCTGACGTGGCTGATAACAGATAGTAATAGATTGTATTCTCCTGTCCTACAGTCGGCCTCTCCCCTCCTGACATGGCTGATAACAGATAGTAATAGATTGTATTCCCCTGTCCTACAGTCGGCCTCTCCTGACGTGGCTGATAACAGATAGCAATAGATTGTAGTCCCCTGTCCTACAGTCGGCCTCTCCCCTCCTGACATGGCTGATAACAGATAGTAATAGATTGTATTCCCCTGTCCTACAGTCGGCCTCTCCTCTCCTGACGTGGCTGATAACAGATAGTAATAGATTGTATTCCCCTGTCCTACAGTCGGCCTCTCCCCTCCTGACATGGCTGATAACAGATAGTAATAGATTGTATTCCCCTGTCCTACAGTCGGCCTCTCCTCTCCTGACATGGCTGATAACAGATAGTAATAGATTGTATTCCCCTGTCCTACAGTCGGCCTCTCCCCTCCTGACATGGCTGATAACAGATAGTAATAGATTGTATTCCCCTGTCCTACAGTCGGCCTCTCCTCTCCTGACGTGGCTGATGACAGATAGTAATAGATTGTATTCCCCTGTCCTACAGTCGGCCTCTCCCCTCCTGACATGGCTGATAACAGATAGTAATAGACTGTATTCCCCTGTCCTACAGTCGGCCTCTCCTGACGTGGCAGATAACAGATAGTAATAGACTGTATTCTCCTGTCCTACAGTCGGCCTCTCCTCTCCTCACGTGGCTGATAACAGATAGTAATAGATTATATTCCCCTGTCCTACAGTCGGCCTCTCCCCTCCTTACATGGCTGATAACAGATAGTAATAGATTGTAGTCCCCTGTCCTACAGTCGGCCTCTCCTGACGTGGCTGATGACAGATAGTAATAGATTGTATTCCCCTGTCCTACAGTCGGCCTCTCCCCTCCTGACATGGCTGATAACAGATAGTAATAGATTGTATTCCCCTGTCCTACAGTCGGCCTCTCCTCTCCTGACATGGCTGATAACAGATAGTAATAGATTGTATTCCCCTGTCCTACAGTCGGCCTCTCCCCTCCTGACATGGCTGATAACAGATAGTAATAGATTGTATTCCCCTGTCCTACAGTCGGCCTCTCCCCTCCTGACATGGCTGATAACAGATAGTAATAGATTGTATTCCCCTGTCCTACAGTCGGCCTCTCCTCTCCTGACATGGCTGATAACAGATAGTAATAGATTGTATTCCCCTGTCCTACAGTCGGCCTCTCCCCTCCTGACATGGCTGATAACAGATAGTAATAGATTGTATTCCCCTGTCCTACAGTCGGCCTCTCCCCCTCCTGACGTGGCTGATAACAGATAGTAATAGATTGTATTCCCCTGTCCTACAGTCGGCCTCTCCCCTCCTGACGTGGCTGATAACAGATAGTAATAGATTGTATTCCCCTGTCCTACAGTCGGCCTCTCCCCTCCTGACATGGCTGATAACAGATAGTAATAGATTGTATTCCCCTGTCCTACAGTCGGCCTCCCCTCCTGACATGGCTGATAACAGATAGTAATAGATTGTATTCCCCTGTCCTACAGTCGGCCTCTCCCCTCCTGACATGGCTGATAACAGATAGTAATAGATTGTATTCCCCTGTCCTACAGTCGGCCTCTCCTCTCCTGACATGGCTGATAACAGATAGTAATAGATTGTATTCCCCTGTCCTACAGTCGGCCTCTCCCCTCCTGACATGGCTGATAACAGATAGTAATAGATTGTATTCCCCTGTCCTACAGTCGGCCTCTCCCCTCCTGACGTGGCTGATAACAGATAGTAATAGATTGTATTCCCCTGTCCTACAGTCGGCCTCTCCCCTCTTGACGTGGCTGATAACAGATAGTAATAGATTGTATTCCCCTGTCCTACAGTCGGCCTCTCCCCTCCTGACATGGCTGATAACAGATAGTAATAGATTGTATTCCCCTCTCCTACAGTCGGCCTCTCCCCTCCTGACATGGCTGATAACAGATAGTAATAGATTGTATTCCCCTGTCCTACAGTCGGCCTCTCCTCTCCTGACAAGGCTGATAACAGATAGTAATAGATTGTATTCCCCTGTCCTACAGTCGGCCTCTCCCCTCTCCTGACGTGGCTGATAACAGATAGTAATAGATTGTATTCCCCTGTCCTACAGTCGGCCTCTCCCCTCCTGACGTGGCTGATAACAGATAGTAATAGATTGTATTCCCCTGTCCTACAGTCGGCCTCTCCTCTCCTGACATGGCTGATAACAGATAGTAATAGATTGTATTCCCCTGTCCTACAGTCGGCCTCTCCCCTCCTGACGTGGCTGATAACAGATAGTAATAGATTGTATTCCCCTGTCCTACAGTCGGCCTCTCCCCTCCTGACGTGGCTGATAACAGATAGTAATAGATTGTATTCCCCTGTCCTACAGTCGGCCTCTCCCCTCCTGACGTGGCAGATAACAGATAGTAATAGATTGTATTCCCTGTCCTACAGTCGGCCTCTCCCCTCCTGACATGGCTGATAACAGATAGTAATAGATTGTATTCCCCTGTCCTACAGTCGGCCTCTCCTCTCCTGACGTGGCTGATAACAGATAGTAATAGATTGTATTCCCCTGTCCTACAGTCGGCCTCTCCCCTCCTGACATGGCTGATAACAGATAGTAATAGATTGTATTCCCCTGTCCTACAGTCGGCCTCTCCCCTCCTGACGTGGCTGATAACAGATAGTAATAGATTGTATTCCCCTGTCCTACAGTCGGCCTCTCCTCTCCTGACACGGCTGATAACAGATAGTAATAGATTGTATTCCCCTGTCCTACAGTCGGCCTCTCCTCTCCTGACATGTCTGATAACAGATAGTAATAGATTGTATTCCCCTGTCCTACAGTCGGCCTCTCCCCTCCTGACATGGCTGATTACAGATAGTAATAGATTGTATTCCCCTGTCCTACAGTCGGCCGGCCTCTCCTGACGTGGCTGATAACAGATAGTAATAGATTGTATTCCCCTGTCCTACAGTCGGCCTCTCCTCTCCTGACGTGGCTGATAACAGATAGTAATAGATTGTATTCCCCTGTCCTACAGTCGGCCTCTCCTCTCCTGACGTGGCTGATAACAGATAGTAATAGATTGTATTCCCCTGTCCTACAGTCGGCCTCTCCTCTCCTGACGTGGCTGATAACAGATAGTAATAGATTGTATTCCCCTGTCCTACAGTCGGCCTCTCCTCTCCTGACATGGCTGATAACAGATAGTAATAGATTGTATTCCCCTGTCCTACAGTCGGCCTCTCCCCTCCTGACATGGCTGATAACAGATAGTAATAGATTGTATTCCCCTGTCCTACAGTCGGCCTCTCCTCTCCTGACATGGCTGATACCAGATAGTAATAGATTGTATTCCCCTGTCCTACAGTCGGCCTCTCCCCTCCTGACATGGCTGATAACAGATAGTAATAGATTGTATTCCCCTGTCCTACAGTCGGCCTCTCCTCTCCTGACATGGCTGATAACAGATAGTAATAGATTGTATTCTCCTGTCCTACAGTCGGCCTCTCTCCCTCCTGACATGGCTGATAACAGATAGTAATAGATTGTATTCCCCTGTCCTACAGTCGGCCTCTCCTCTCCTGACATGGCTGATACCAGATAGTAATAGATTGTATTCCCCTGTCCTACAGTCGGCCTCTCCCCTCCTGACGTGGCTGATAACAGATAGTAATAGATTGTATTCCCCTGTCCTACAGTCGGCCTCTCCTGACATGGCTGATAACAGATAGTAATAGATTGTATTCCCCGTCCTACAGTCGGCCTCTCCCCTCCTGACGTGGCTGATAACAGATAGTAATAGATTGTATTCCCCTGTCCTACAGTCGGCCTCTCCCCTCCTGACATGGCTGATAACAGATAGTAATAGATTGTATTCCCCTGTCCTACAGTCGGCCTCTCCCCTCCTGACGTGGCTGATAACAGATAGTAATAGATTGTATTCCCCTGTCCTACAGTCGGCCTCTCCCCTCCTGACGTGGCTGATAACAGATAGTAATAGATTGTATTCCCCTGTCCTACAGTTGGCCTCTCCCCTCCTGACATGACTGATAACAGATAGTAATAGATTGTATTCTCCTGTCCTACAGTCGGCCTCTCCTGACATGGCTGATAACAGATAGTAATAGATTGTATTCCCCGTCCTACAGTCGGCCTCTCCCCTCCTGACGTGGCTGATAACAGATAGTAATAGATTGTATTCCCCTGTCCTACAGTCGGCCTCTCCCCTCCTGACATGGCTGATAACAGATAGTAATAGATTGTATTCCCCTGTCCTACAGTCGGCCTCTCCCCTCCTGACGTGGCTGATAACAGATAGTAATAGATTGTATTCCCCTGTCCTACAGTTGGCCTCTCCCCTCCTGACATGACTGATAACAGATAGTAATAGATTGTATTCCCCTGTCCTACAGTCGGCCTCTCCTGACATGGCTGATAACAGATAGTAATAGATTGTATTCCCCTGTCCTACAGTCGGCCTCTCCTCTCCTGACATGGCAGATAACAGATAGTAATAGATTGTATTCCCCTTTCCTACAGTCGGCCTCTCCCCTCCTGACGTGTCTGATAACAGATAGTAATAGATTGTATTCCCCTTTCCTACAGTCGGCCTCTCCCCTCCTGACGTGGCTGATAACAGATAGTAATAGATTGTATTCCCCTGTCCTACAGTCGGCCTCTCCCCTCCTGACGTGGCTGATAACAGATAGTAATAGATTGTAGTCACCTGTCCTACAGTCGGCCTCTCCCCTCCTGACATGGCTGATAACAGATAGTAATAGATTGTAGTCCCCTGTCCTACAGTCGGCCTCTCCTCTCCTGACGTGGCTGATAACAGATAGTAATAGATTGTATTCCCCTGTCCTACAGTCGGCCTCTCCCCTCCTGACATGGCTGATAACAGATAGTAATAGATTGTATTCCCCTGTCCTACAGTCGGCCTCTCCCCTCCTGACATGGCTGATAACAGATAGTAATAGATTGTATTCCCCTGTCCTACAGTCGGCCTCTCCCCTCCTGACATGGCTGATAACAGATAGTAATAGATTGTATTCCGCTGTCCTACAGTCGGCCTCTCCCCTCCTGACATGGCTGATAACAGATAGTAATAGATTGTATTCCCCTGTCCTACAGTCGGCCTCTCCTGACGTGGCTGATAACAGATAGTAATAGATTGTATTCCCCTGTCCTACAGTCGGCCTCTCCCCTCCTGACGTGGCTGATAACAGATAGTAATAGATTGTAGTCACCTGTCCTACAGTCGGCCTCTCCCCTCCTGACATGGCTGATAACAGATAGTAATAGATTGTAGTCCCCTGTCCTACAGTCGGCCTCTCCTCTCCTGACGTGGCTGATAACAGATAGTAATAGATTGTATTCCCCTGTCCTACAGTCGGCCTCTCCCCTCCTGACGTGGCTGATAACAGATAGTAATAGATTGTATTCCCCTGTCCTACAGTCGGCCTCTCCCCTCCTGACGTGGCTGATAACAGATAGTAATAGATTGTATTCCGCTGTCCTACAGTCGGCCTCTCCCCTCCTGACGTGGCTGATAACAGATAGTAATAGATTGTATTCCCCTGTCCTACAGTCGGCCTCTCCCCTCCTGACGTGGCTGATAACAGATAGTAATAGATTGTAGTCACCTGTCCTACAGTCGGCCTCTCCCCTCCTGACGTGGCTGATAACAGATAGTAATAGATTGTAGTCCCCTGTCCTACAGTCGGCCTCTCCTCTCCTGACGTGGCTGATAACAGATAGTAATAGATTGTATTCCCCTGTCCTACAGTCGGCCTCTCCTCTCCTGACGTGGCTGATAACAGATAGTAATAGATTGTATTCCCCTGTCCTACAGTCGGCCTCTCCTCTCCTGACGTGGCTGATAACAGATAGTAATAGATTGTATTCCCCTGTCCTACAGTCGGCCTCTCCCCTCCTGACGTGGCTGATAACAGATAGTAATAGATTGTATTCCCCTGTCCTACAGTCGGCCTCTCCTCTCCTGACGTGGCTGATAACAGATAGTAATAGATTGTATTCCCCTGTCCTACAGTCGGCCTCTCCTCTCCTGACGTGGCTGATAACAGATAGTAATAGATTGTATTTCCCTGTCCTACAGTCGGCCTCTCCTCTCCTGACGTGGCTGATAACAGATAGTAATAGATTGTATTCCCCTGTCCTACAGTCGGCCTCTCCTCTCCTGACGTGGCTGATAACAGATAGTAATAGATTGTATTCCCCTGTCCTACAGTCGGCCTCTTCCCTCCTGACGTGGCTGATAACAGATAGTAATAGATTGTATTCCCCTGTCCTACAGTCGGCCTCTCCTCTCCTGACATGGCTGATAACAGATAGTAATAGATTGTATTTCCCTGTCCTACAGTCGGCCTCTCCTCTCCTGACATGGCTGATAACAGATAGTAATAGATTGTATTCCCCTGTCCTACAGTCGGCCTCTCCTCTCCTGACATGGCTGATAACAGATAGTAATAGATTGTATTCCCCTGTCCTACAGTCGGCCTCTCCTCTCCTGACATGGCTGATAACAGATAGTAATAGATTGTATTCCCCTGTCCTACAGTCGGCCTCTCCCCTCCTGACGTGGCTGATAACAGATAGTAATAGATTGTATTCCCCTGTCCTACAGTCGGCCTCTCCCCTCCTGACGTGGCTGATAACAGATAGTAATAGATTGTATTCCCCTGTCCTACAGTCGGCCTCTCCCCTCCTGACGTGGCTGATAACAGATAGTAATAGATTGTATTCCCCTGTCCTACAGTCGGCCTCTCCCCTCCTGACATGGCTGATAACAGATAGTAATAGATTGTATTCCCCTGTCCTACAGTCGGCCTCTCCCCTCCTGACGTGGCTGATAACAGATAGTAATAGATTGTATTCCCCTGTCCTACAGTCGGCCTCTCCCCTCCTGACATGGCTGATAACAGATAGTAATAGATTGTATTCCCCTGTCCTACAGTCGGCCTCTCCTCTCCTGACATGGCTGATAACAGATAGTAATAGATTGTATTCCCCTGTCCTACAGTCGGCCGCTCCCCTCCTGACGTGGCTGATAACAGATAGTAATAGATTGTATTCCCCTGTCCTACAGTCGGCCTCTCCCCTCCTGACATGGCTGATAACAGATAGTAATAGATTGTATTCCCCTGTCCTACAGTCGGCCTCTTCCCTCCTGACGTGGCTGATAACAGATAGTAATAGATTGTATTCTCCTGTCCTACAGTCGGCCTCTCCTCTCCTGACATGGCTGATAACAGATAGTAATAGATTGTGCAGGGCAGGTGAATACAATGTTGTACATGGCGGCCGTCCTGGCGCAGTGTGTGGCGGTTTTATACTAGACGTGATGTTCCAGACGTGGAGGATCGGCCGTCAGACAAGTATGTAGAAGATTCCTCTCTGTCCTACTTTCCCTGTATAATCCTGCTATTGTTGTTTGGCGGATTCTGTGTCTTGTATTTCGGGTTGTATCTATTTTTGCTCTATGAACAGGATGTTGAGTAACACAAGAATTTATCCTCCTGCCAAAACCTCAGCACGAAATCAGTGAGAGCTCCACATGAGGGGGAAATGGGGTTCACTGCCGCCCCCTGGATAGAAGGGTCAGCACCAGGAGAACAGCACGATATGTGTACGAATCAGGGTGACATACCAACACTCGGGGATACACAACAGTGACACTCAGGGTACTGGAGAAAGACGGGCCGACACTCGGGGTACGGAGTAATGACGGGCTGGCACTGGGGGTACGGGATAATGACAGGCTGGCACTCGGGGTACAGGATGACACTGGGGGTACGGGATAATGACAGGCTGACACTCGGGGTACAGGATAATGACAGGCTGGCACTCGGGGTACAGGATAATGACACTGGGGGTACGGGATAGTGACAGTCTGCACTTGGGGTACAGGATAATGACAGGCTGACACTGGGGGTACGGGATAATGACAGGCTGACACTGGGGGTACGGGATAATGACAGGCTGCACTCGGGGTACAGGATAATGACAGGCTGGCACTGGGGGTACGGGATAATGACACTGGGGGTACGGGATAGTGACGGGCCCACACTGGGGGTACGGGATAGTGACGGGCCCACACTGGGGGTACGGGATAGTGACGGGCCCACACTGGGGGTACGGGATAGTGACGGGCCCACACTGGGGGTACGGGATAGTGACGGGCCCACACTGGGGGTACGGGATAGTGACGGGCCCACACTCGGGGTACGGGATAATGACAGGCTGGCACTCGGGGTACAGGATGACACTGGGGGTACGGGATAATGACAGGCTGGCACTCGGGGTACAGGATGACACTGGGGGTACGGGATAATGACAGGCTGACACTCGGGGTACAGGATGACACTGGGGGTACGGGATAATGACAGGCTGCACTCGGGGTACAGGATAATGACAGGCTGGCACTGGGGGTACAGGATAATGACACTGGGGGTACGGGATAATGACGGGCCCACACTGGGGGTACGGGATAGTGACGGGCCCACACTGGGGGTACGGGATAGTGACGGGCCCACACTGGGGGTACGGGATAGTGACGGGCCCACACTCGGGGTACGGGATAATGACGGGCCCACACTCGGGGTACGGGATAATGACGGGCCCACACTCGGGGTACGGGATAATGACAGGCTGACACTCGGGGTACGGGATAATGACAGGCTGACACTGGGGGTACGGGATGACAGGCTGACACTCGGGGTACGGGATAATGACAGGCCGACACTAGGGGTACGGGATAGTGACAGGCTGACACTGGGGGTATGGGATAATGACAGGCTGACACTGGGGGTACGGGATAGTGACGGGCCCACACTCGGGGTACGGGATAATGACAGGCTGACACTCGGGGTACGGGATAATGACAGGCTGACACTGGGGGTACGGGATAATGACAGGCTGACACTCGGGGTACGGGATAATGACAGGCTGACACTGGGGGTACGGGATAATGACAGGCTGACACTGGGGGTACGGGATAATGACAGGCCGACACTAGGGGTACGGGATAGTGACAGGCTGACACTCGGGGTACAGGATAATGACAACTTGGTGTCCTCCTAGACGCCCTTTAGTCCTGATTTTATACTTGTGGTCTTAGTTTTTCCTGTCGTTCTCATCCTGATCTCTCTTCTTGTAATTTTGGGGTGCTCTCAATTCTAAAGTATTTATGGGGCCCCGCATCCTATATGGAGACCTGTGGTTGTCACTCTTGCTCCATTATTTATCAGTACTGATCTAAAACCCCACATCAGATACAGGAGAATTTGTCTATGTGTAAATACTTGATACAGACAGAACCCTGGACATTGCACAACCACAATGGAAACCTCTGTTCTTTACACTGCAGGCTGGATCCAGACAACTTGTGAACAGAACCACATAGGAGCGATCCCTGTCTAGTCCGAGCCTGTAGTCACGTAATTCCCTCTAACTTGCCACAGGCGTGTGATTGGAGGGTCAGACTACAGGGGGGTGTTTGTAGTCTGTTACCATAGAAACTCTTCAGTTTCCTTCCTCACCACAGCAAGACTCCCATCACATGACCAAAGCTCACCATGTCGCCCTGCGATTCTTTCACTAAGCTGAATGAATGGAGCCGCATTGCGACCCTGAGGGTGCTGCGACTTCTAATTGCAAAAAACTGAGCAATGTCAGCACTAACATTGGTGAAGGAGTCGCAGGGCAACACTGCAATCTTTGGCCAAATCTGTAGCTCTAGCCTCGTAGTTCTAACAGCTGAGGGATTGTTACATTGTATCAGTCTATGGCAGAAAGAGGTTACGTACTAAGTGACACAAAAGGAGATGCGG
Source organism: Leptodactylus fallax (assembly GCA_947044405.1). Classification (NCBI taxonomy): domain Eukaryota; kingdom Metazoa; phylum Chordata; class Amphibia; order Anura; family Leptodactylidae; genus Leptodactylus; species Leptodactylus fallax. The sequence continues at coordinate 303,017 of CAMRHE010000629.1, forward strand.
ACACCTGGAGGTCACCGGTATAAGAAGCATGCGAAGTGCTAGACTTTATTTATAATGTGACGAACCACACCTGTAGTGTCCTCATCTCCATCAATGGTCAGACATGAAGAAACTGGTAACAAGGAGAGGAAGAGGAGGAGGAAGGAAGCGCAACGATGAGAGGAAGAAAGGGAAGGAAGGAAGGGAGGGAGGAAGGAAGGAAGGGAGGGAGGAAGGAAGGAAGGAAGGAAGGGAGGGAGGAGGAGGAAGGAAGGAAGGAAGGGAGGGAGGGAGGAAGGAAGGGAGGGAGGAAGGAAGGAAGGAGGAAGGAGGGAGGGAGGGAGGAAGGAAGGGAGGGAGGAGGAAGGAAGGGAGGGAGGAAGGAAGGAAGGAAGGAGGAAGGAAGGAAGGGAGGGAGGAAGGAAGGAAGGAGGGAGGGAGGGAGGAAGGAGGGAGGGAGGAAGGAGGAAGGAGGGAGGGAGGAAGGAAGGAGGAGGGGGAGGAGGAAGGAGGGAGGGAGGAGGAAGGAAGGAAGGAGGAGGGAGGAAGGAGGAAGGGAGGGAGGAAGGGAGGGAGGGAGGGAGGGAGGAAGGAAGGGAGGGAGGGAGGAAGGAAGGAAGGAGGGAGGGAGGGAGGGAGGGAGGGAGGGAGGGAGGGAGGGAGGGAGGGAGGGAGGAAGGAAGGAAGGGAGGGAGGAAGGGAGGAAGGAAGGAAGGGAGGGAGGGAGGGAGGGAGGAAGGAAGGAAGAAGGAAGGAAGGAAGGAAGGAAGGGAGGGAGGGAGGGAGGAAGGAAGGAAGGGAGGGAGGGAGGGAGGAAGGGAGGGAGGGAGGAAGGAAGGGAGGGAGGAAGGAAGGGAGGGAGGAAGGAAGGAAGGGAGGGAGGAAGGGAGGGAGGAAGGGAGGAAGGGAGGGAGGGAGGGAGGGAGGGAGGGAGGAGGGAGGGAGGGAGGGAGGAAGGAAGGAAGGAAGGAAGGAAGGAAGGAAGGAGGGAGGGAGGAAGGGAGGGAGGGAGGGAGGGAGGGAGGAAGGAAGGGAGGGAGGGAGGGAGGAAGGAAGGAAGGGAGGGAGGGAGGGAGGAAGGAAGGAAGGAAGGGAGGGAGGGAGGGAGGAAGGAAGGAGGGAGGGGGGGAGGAAGGAAGGAGGGAGGGAGGAAGGGAGGGAGGGAGGGAGGGAGGGAGGGAGGAAGGAAGGAAGGAAGGGAGGGAGGGAGGGAGGGAGGGAGGGAGGGAGGGAGGGAGGAGGGAGGAAGGGGAGGGAGGGAGGAAGGGAGGAAGGAAGGAGGGAGGGAGGGAGGGAGGGAGGAAGGAAGGAAAGAAGGAAGGAAGGAAGGAAGGAGGAGGGAGGGAGGGAGGGAGGAGGAAGGAAGGGAGGGAGGGAGGGAGGAAGGGAGGGAGGGAGGAAGGAAGGGAGGGAGGAAGGAAGGAGGGAGGAAGGAAGGAAGGGAGGGAGGGAGGGAGGGAGGGAGGGAGGAAGGGAGGGAGGGAGGGAGGGAGGGAGGAGAGGGAGGGAGGGAGGGAGGAAGGAAGGAAGGAAGGAAGGAGGAGGAAGGGAGGGAGGAAGGGAGGGAGGGAGGAGGGAGGGAGGAAGGAGGGAGGGAGGGAGGGAGGGAGGAAGGAAGGGAGGGAGGGAGGGAGGGAGGAAGGAAGGAAGGAAGGGAGGGAGGGAGGGAGGGAGGAAGGAAGGGAGGGAGGGAGGGAGGAAGGGAGGGAGGGAGGAGAGGGAAGGGAGGGAGGGAGGGAGGGAGGGAGGGAGGGAGGAAGGAAGGAAGGGAGGGAGGGAGGAAGGAAGGAAGGAAGGAAGGAAGGGAGGGAGGAAGGAAGGAAGGAAGGAGGGAGGGAGGGAGGGAGGAAGGGAGGGAGGGAGGGAGGGAGGAAGGGAGGGAGGGAGGGAGGAAGAAGAGGACGGAGAAAGGGAAGAGGAGGGAGGAGAAGGAAGGAAGGAGGAGGACAGCGAAAGGGCAAGGATGTAGGATGAGGAAAGAAGAGCAAGGGAAGAGGGGGGGGATGGAGGAAGGAAAGAAGAAGGAGGAGGAGGAGAAGGAAGAGAAAGGGGAAGGATGAAGGAAGATCAAGGATGGGAGAATGAAGGATAAGAAGAAAAGGAAGAGGAGGAAGGAAAAGGAAGAAAGAAAGGAAGGAAGGTGGGGGATGGAGGAAGGGCAAGGACAGAAGGATGATGAGGAAAAAAGGATGAAGGGCAGGGGAAGGAGGAAGAACAGGCGGGAGGAAAGAAAAAGAGGATGAAGTAAGGGTAAGGATGTTGAGAAGAAAAATAAAGTAAGAAGAGAAAGGATGAGGGGGAGCGGTGGGGCAGGAAGGGGAGGGGAGCGCCTTCTCATCACAACATAATTCTACATACATTTCGGAGATGTGACAAAATCTTTGAACAATGTAAAATTTTTCACAGCTCTGCGACTCCTGAGCGCCCGGCCGACAGGACCTTGTTAACCCCATGTGTGCTGCAATAAGCTGCTCTCACATGGAGGGCTCATCCAGTCTCCTGTACATAACTCCTTCTCTGCTCCCGGCCGGCCTTACGGCTCCTGTTATTATCGTTTCCATTGACTCCCGCAGGCCTGGATAGATTTTCAGTTGGTGGATGTGATGGTGTCTGATCCACCATCGAACCCTTGGCTATCCCTCCCACAGACATCAATAGGATATGTCACAATCAGAGTTAGGAATCTATACAATCCTTGTCACAGCTGAGGATTTGTTACAATTGTATCTATTCTAAAAATCTCTCTCTCCTGTCCTGATAGTTTGTTACAATGTATCAGTCCTCACAGAGGATTGTCTATATGATATGCTGGGTTGTCACTAGAGATGCTCTCTGTCGTTCGGGTCATTAATGGGGTCTGTCGGATATTCGCTGCTTTGTAACTGAAAGCGGTGGAGGAAAAAGTCCTCCGTGCAGGACTTTTTTTCTCCACCAATTTTCGTCAGACTCTATAATGGAGTCTCCAGTGAAGACTTTGAAGAAGATGTGAACCTAGCCTTAAATGCAACAGAAGCAAACCCTCAGCTGTGAGAACTGTTAGGGTTACAATAATCCTGGTTCACTGACAGTAAGCAGCATATGTATGATGAGGGCTCATGTACAGGAGACTGGATATTATACACAGTCCTCCCTATAGCACTGGGCCCAGCTGAGGTGTCGTCACTTTGTCTCACAGATAAAGGGTCTTCCATCCAGTCAGACACCAGTGTGATCAGGGGGCACAGTCGCAGGGACCCCACAGTCCAGGTCCCCGTTCCAGGTGTGAATGAGCGGCTCCTCCCATCAAGCGAATTTATTATGTCACGGATTTCTACACACACAGACACACACACGCTGTGCGGCACAACAACACATCCATGCCGGCGGCACCACCAGCGCGGACGCCTGAGATTATATTCCCCAGAAAATAAAACAACCAAAGTGCAAAATGGTGAAAGCAAAGTGTAAGCGGGAAATCCTGAAGAGAGAAGCCGATACAGGACGCAAAGCAGCTTCACATATCCGAACTACAACCCTCATCATTAGCCGGGGATCCTGCATTCTGGACTTATTTACATGGTTGGGGGGCAGGACTATAACCACTGGAGCACTACAAGTCTCAGCATGCCTGTCTGTGGAAGTCTGGTGTAAACCCTATAGTGTCTGCAAGCAGCGAGCGCCAGGATTGGGCTGATTAGAGGGGGCGCTCTAGTGTAAGCACCGGGTCCCCCCCATTCTTCTCTAGGGACTTTACATTGGTTTACTAGGGGGCTTGGATACTGCATGAGACGTTATCAGAGCAAAACCCGACCCGAGTGTGGACTGTGCTCAAGAAGTCAGCTGCCGATGTGATACACTAAAGGGGGATGAAGCCGATCACACATTCATTGTCATCAGCCCCCCAACATGGGACATGTGCGGTCTACAAGGGGGCAACCAGATACAGCCAAATACTTCTCTGCAATACCCTCCATTCACACTACAATGTGCCTGAGCCATGTATGACACATTGTATCCAATCTCACCCCACTCACACTACAATGTGTCATGTAGGCTATACTATATCCATTCATACCACTATGTGCCCCCCACCATGTACGATACATTGTTATCCCCCGTCTGTTCATACTACTATGTGCCCCCTCACCATGTATGATACATTGTATCCCCCCTCTGATCATACTACTATGTGCCCCCACCACGTACGATACATTGTATCCCCCCTTCATTCATACTATGTGCCCCCCACCATGTACGATACATTGTATCCCCCGTCCGTTCATACTATTATGTGCCCCCCACCATGTATGATACATTGTATCCCCCGTCCGTTCATACTCCTATGTGCCCCCCACCATGTATGATACATTGTATCCCCCATCCATTCATACTATTATGTGCCCCCCACCATGTACGATACATTGTATCCCCCATCCGTTCATACTATGTGCCCCCCACCATGTACGATACATTGTATCCCCCGTCTGTTCATACTGCCCCCCCCCCCCCCCCTATGTGCCCCCCACCACGTACGATACATTGTATCCCCCGTCCGTTCATACTATTATGTGCCCCCCACCATGTACGATACATTGTATCCCCCATCCATTCATACTATTATGTGCCCCCCACCATGTACGATACATTGTATCCCCCATCCGTTCATACTATGTGCCCCCCACCATGTACGATACATTGTATCCCCCGTCTGTTCATACTGCTATGTGCCCCCCACCACGTACGATACATTGTATCCCCCGTCCGTTCATACTATTATGTGCCCCCCACCACGTACGATACATTGTATCCCCCGTCCGTTCATACTATGTGCCCCCCACCATGTATGATACATTGTATCCCCCGTCCGTTCATACTATTATGTGCCCCCCACCATGTATGATACATTGTATCCCCCGTCCGTTCATACTATTATGTGCCCCCCACCATGTATGATACATTGTATCCCTCACATTGCACTGCGTCTTGTAGGATATACTGTATCCCCTTACTTTACAATGCATCGGCTCCGTTCACACCATAAGCATCTCCCCCTCAGTCTATATTACATCCGCCCTCCACATGGCATGGCTGATGGGAGTGCTAGTTCTGCATATGAGTGGTGGTGAGAATCCCCCGGTGCAGGGCGGTACAGGCGCAGGACGTGGTCTCAGACAGTGGGGTGGAATATGACTTCCAGCTTCTTTGGGTCGAGTGTCTTTCTGGGATTCAGGTGGGAAAGTTCCCTTGTAGTTTGTGCTTAGAAATTTGTCCCATATGTTATAATGCTCATCACTCCTCTTCCTCCTCCTCCTCCTCCTCTTCCTCCTCCTCCTCCTCGGCCATCACTTCCACCAGCAGCTCGGCAGTGCAGCTCGCCTCCCCCTGGCTGTTGATGGCTTTGCAGGTGTACTTGGCATCGTCGTCGCCGCAGACTTCGGAGATGGTCAGGGAGCAGTTGCCGTCCTCGTCATACTCGATCTGGAAGTGACGCGACTCCTTGATGGGCTGTTCGTCCTTGTACCAGATCACCTCTGGATCAGGATGACCTGGAGAATGGAGAGAAGGCCGAGAGGGGTTACCAAGGGGCGACACATTGGACAGAGTGTACAGCGCACCCCCAAACCCAGAGCCCCAAAATCACCTTCAATTCTGCAGTCAAATCTGGCCGCGCTGCCTTCTACAACCTCAATGTCCATCATGGTCTTGGTGAAAACGGGTTTAGATGGAGGTCGCTCCTCAGACACAGACTCCAGGAAAGCCTGGTTATCCTCTGCAAGAAACATCAGCGTTACCGATGCTACACTGTAAGATCGCCACAAAATGGAGTAAAATAAATGATAAATTCCCCCTACAAAGTGAGTAAAACACAATGTACAACATTTCTCACAGCTGAGGCTCTGTTACAATGTATCAGGCAGGCAATCCACTGCTAAAACGTACCTAAAGCTATTAACAATAGATGAATAGTGCACAGGACACGTCTTATTAAGGAGATCGGATTCCTGCTCCACTTATGAACCCCTTCCTGCCACAGGCATTTCTGATTTTCAGTTTTGACTCCGCCCTCCAAATCCCACAAACATTAACCCCTCTCCAGAGCCATATGAAGGGTTAATGTTTGTGGGACAAATTATTCTTCATAATGTCCCAATTTATTATTCTGTGCCCTGTACTGGGAAGCCGGAAAATAATCCAGAATGGGGAGAATTGGAGAAAAACTGCGTTTGTGCGACTTTATTACAGGCTTCATTTTTACGGTGTTCACTCTGCAGCCAAAATGACCCCCCCCCCCCGTATTCTATGTGTCTCCCCCGTATTCTATGTGTCCTCCCCCCTGTATTCTATGTGTCCCCCCCTGTATGTGTCCCCCCCTGTATTCTATGTGTCCCCCCCTGTATTCTATGTGTCCCCCCCTGTATTCTATGTGTCCCCCCCCTGTATTCTATGTGTCCCCCCTGTATTCTATGTGTCCCCCCCTGTATTCTAGTGTGCCCTCCCTGTATTCTATGTGTCCCCCCCTGTATTCTATGTGTCCCCCCTGTATTCTATGTGTCCCCCTGTATCTTCTTGTGCCCCCCTGTATTCTATGTGTCCCCCCCTGTATTCTATGTGTCCCCCCTGTATTCTATGTGTCTCCTGTTTCTGTGTCCCCCCCTGTATTCTATGTGTCTCCCCCCTGTATTCTATGTGTCCCCCCTGTATTCTATGTGTCCCCCCCTGTATTCTATGTGTCCCCTCCTGTATTCTATGTGTCCCCCCTGTATTCTATGTGTCCCCCCCTGTATTCTATGTGTCCCCCCTGTATTCTATGTGTCCCCCTGTATTCTATGTGTCCCCCCTGTATTCTATGTGTCCCCCCCCTGTATTCTATGTGTCCCCCCTGTATTCTATGTGTCCCCCCTGTATTCTATGTGTCCCCCCCTGTATTCTATGTGCCCCCCTGTCCTTGTGTCCCCCCTGTATTCTATGTGTCCCCCCCTGTATTCTATGTGTCCCCCCCTGTATTCTATGTGTCCCCCCCTGTATTCTATGTGTCCCCCCCTGTATTCTATGTGTCCCCCCCTGTATTCTATGTGTCCCCCCTGTATTCTATGTGTCCCCCCTGTATTCTATGTGTCCTCCCCTGTATTCTATGTGTCCCCCCTGTATTCTATGTGTCCCCCCTGTATTCTATGTGTCCCCCCTGTATTCTATGTGTCCCCCCCTGTATTCTATGTGTCCCCCCCTGTATTCTATGTGTCCCCCCCTGTATTCTATGTGTCCCCCCCTGTATTCTATGTGTCCCCCCCTGTATTCTATGTGTCCCCCCCTGTATTCTATGTGTCCCCCCCTGTATTCTATGTGTCCCCCCTGTATTCTATGTGTCCCCCCCTGTATTCTATGTGTCCCCCCCTGTATTCTATGTGTCCCCCCCTGTATTCTATGTGTCCCCCCCTGTATTCTATGTGTCCCCCCTGTATTCTATGTGTCCCCCCCTGTATTCTATGTGTCCCCCCCCTGTATTCTATGTGTCCCCCCTGTATTCTATGTGTCCCCCCCTGTATTCTATGTGTCCCTCCCTGTATTCTATGTGTCCCCCCCTGTATTCTATGTGTCCCCCCCTGTATTCTATGTGTCCCCCCCTGTATTCTATGTGTCCCCCCCCTGTATTCTATGTGTCCCCCCTGTATTCTATGTGTCCCCCCTGTATTCTATGTGTCCCCCCCTGTATTCTATGTGTCCCCCCCTGTATTCTATGTGTCCCCCCCTGTATTCTATGTGTCCCCCCTGTATTCTATGTGTCCCCCCCTGTATTCTATGTGTCCCCCCCTGTATTCTATGTGTCCCCCCCTGTATTCTATGTGCCCCCCCCTGTATTCTATGTGTCCCCCCCTGTATTCTATGTGTCCCCCCCTGTATTCTATGTGTCCCCCCTGTATTCTATGTGTCCCCCCTGTATTCTATGTGTCCCCCCCTGTATTCTATGTGTCCCCCCCTGTATTCTATGTGTCCCCTCCTGTATTCTGTGTGTCCCCACCTGTATTCTATGTGTCCCCCCCTGTATTCTATGTGTCCCCCCCTGTATTCTGTGTCCCCCCCCTGTATTCTATGTGTCCCCCCCTGTATTCTATGTGTCCCCCCCCTGTATTCTATGTGTCCTCCTGTATTCTATGTGTCCCCCCTGTATTCTATGTGTCCCCCCCTGTATTCTATGTGTCCCCCCTGTATTCTATGTGTCCCCCCTGTATTCTATGTGTCCCCCCTGTATTCTATATGTCCCCTCCTGTATTCTATGTGTCCCCCCTGTATTCTATGTGTCCCCCCCTGTATTCTATGTGTCCTCCCCCTGTATTCTTGTGTCCCCCCCCTGTATTCTATGTGTCCCCCCCTGTATTCTATGTGTCCCCCCCTGTATTCTATGTGTTCCCCCCTGTATTCTATGTGTCCCCCCCCTGTATTCCGTGTGTCCCCCCCTGTATTCTATGTGTTCCCCCCTGTATTCTATGTGTCCCCCCCTGTATTCTTGTGTCCCCCCCCCCTGTATTCTATATGTCCCCCCTGTATTCTATGTGTCCCCCCCCTGTATTCTATGTGTCCCACCCTGTATTCTATGTGTCCCCCCCTGTATTCTATGTGTCCCCCCCTGTATTCTATGTGTCCCTCCTGTATTCTATGTGTCCCCCCTGTATTCTATGTGTCCCCCCCTGTATTCTATGTGTCCCCCCCTGTATTCTATGTGTCCCCCCCCTGTATTCTATGTGTCCCCCCCTGTATTCTATGTATCCCCCCCTGTATTCTATGTGTCCTCCTGTATTCTATGTGTCCCCCCCTGTATTCTATGTGTCCCCCCCTGTATTCTGTGTGTCCCCCATATTATATATATATATGTTCCCCCTATTCTAAGGGTTGGTACGATTCCAGGGATACCAAACTTATATAGTTTTTTTTAACCCCTTAAAAAATCCAAAACATCTCAGATGTTGAGATACAAGTGCCACGGCTACTTCCCTGTGCTGTTGACATCATGTTCATCACATGGCACAGCAGCAGCTAAGTCCCATTCAAATAAATGGGGGCTGAGCTGTAATACCAAGCACAGCCACTCTACAATGTACGGCGCTGTGCTTGGTATCCTGTGAAGAGGAAGCAGCGCTCACCCAAACACTGCAGACTCTTCATCCAGCTGATGAGTTGGGTCATGGGTGTCAGACCCCCCCAATCAGATACTGACGACCCATCCTAAGGATTAATGGGTAAGTCCTGGAAAACCTCTTTAACATTCTAATAGACTTTGTATTTAAATTGTGCAAAGGTAAAGACTGGAGACGTCAGACAGATCGGCCTTTCAGAATGTAAGGAAAGCTGGATGACAACCCCTATGGACATTGCGCATCTTCCAGTGTACCCCCAGTCCTTATATTCAGGGTTACAGCACCTCACCTTCAGTGGTTTCTGCCTCGGTGGACAGGGGGCTGCTCGGGGAACTTCCAGACGACTTTCTGCCACTAAGCCCAGAAATCATGGCCATGGATGACAGGCGTCCGATCGCTCGCACTGCGTGCCCCGTTTTCTGGAGGGAAGGGAAGAGACTTTATGATTTCCTCTGTTGCCTCCGGCTGTTATCCTCAAATACCCCATATATATATATATTGGGACCCCAAGAAAGATGATGTAATACAGCAAGCACCAGACCTCCCCCAGTAATGGAGGAAGGGTCCGTGTGGTGCGACCCCCATGACTGAGCGTCAGCCCAAACCTATGAATACTCAAGATATTACAGGAGATGCCACAGGAGCAGGGGCGGGGAGCCCGGGGTGCAGCTTATGGATCTGGTCACATGTTATACGCACTTACAATGGAAAGTGTGTCATGTGACTGTCAGGGGTCGCCACGCTCTGGCTGCCATGTTACCTGCCACTTCCGCCGCGCCATGTACTTCTTCATCCTCTCCTTGGACAGTTTCTTGGCCGCCATGGTGCTGGTGTCTTGTTGCAGCCAGGTATGCTGCAGGCACTGAGTACAATTCAAGCGATTCCTGCCAAGGAACGGGAATCACAAGAGAAAAGCGTGAGATCAGCAGCGCCAACAACGACTACAACTAAAACCTTGTGTGTGAACAGACCAGCAATAGACCAAGATAGCGCCCCCTCACTGTTACCTGCTAAATTATATCATACTCTAGTCACATCCAGAGCTGCAGAATTGTCTATGATTTACCTACAGAGTTATAAGGCTATGACATCTGCAATCTGATAACAGGAACTGCTCTGCAGCTCTGGATGTCACTGGAGTATACCCATTAATAAACAAAATGCCTCCGCTTTGAGCAATCTATCAATTACAATGAGACCTAGACGGAGAGAGATAAAGCTGCATCTAATGTCGCTGGTTACACTGTCACATACAAAGACACAATGCTTCCTCCTCTAGTCACAGCCAAACCCCCAATAGACTACAGGAGCATTTACTTCATGTCCTTCTTCAGGAGGCTGCTGATGAAGTTCTTAGCCTCTTCTGAAATTTCATCAAAAGCTTCATCATCGAAATCCCAGGTGGCGGAGGTAACGTTGGCCAAAGTCTCGTTATCGTTATCGCCCATGAATGGAGACAGACCGCTCACCCTGCAAGAGAGGACGGAGGGGGCGAGGACACGGAGACTGTCACTGACTGGTAACATACAGATTATTATATAGCATCAGTGCAGGACATACAGGGGCAGCTCAATAAATGAGAATATCTGGGAAACGTTTATTTCTCTCAGTAATTCCAGTAATAAAGTGCCCTCCTATATTTTCTAGATTCTTTACACACAGAGTCTTCTATTCCAAGTGTTTTATTTCTGTAAATGTTGATTATGGATTACAGGGAATGAAAACCCAAATCTAAGAAAATGAGAATCTTGTAAGTTCAGTTCAGTCTTGTAAATTCAGCGTCACCTGCCAAGGTTTCCTCAGTCTGGTTCAGTAGGACACACAATCCTGGAAGACGCTGATTATGGATTGTATTACTGAATGACTGAGATGAAGGAACGGTTCACAGATATTCTCATTTATTGAGATGCCCCTGTATGTGACATCAAATATGCGGGTGAGGGAGGAGGACGCAGATCTAGTCACTGACTGGTCACCTGCACACCCTTATTATAGCTACACGCAGGGAAACGCCTCTCACCTTTCCTTTTGGATCCCAGATCACTGCAGCTTGGGGCAGAGCGCCATAAACATTAATCCCGAACACTACACGGTAACTACTGCCAAGTGCAGCATGAAAATGTCAAGACACCACCAGAGGGCGCCACCGGACCACACAACATGACTCCTGCACAAGCCCTCTATAATCCACTTTTTATCTGCAATTGCAGAAAGTACAGACCTGCACAGCTCAATGGGCTCAGACACAGCTTTAGATTTTGTGACTGCATCCGGACCGAATTGAAGAGCCGCAAAATATGGAGCAGTACAGCGGGGGTGGCGCATCCCCGGGGCAGTACAGCAGGGGTGGCGCATCCCTGGGGCAGTACAGCGGGGGTGGCGCATCCCCGGGGCAGTACAGCGGGGGTGGCGCATCCCGGGGCAGACAGCGGGGGAGCGCATCCCGGGGCAGTACAGCGGGGGAGCGCACCCCGGGGCAGACAGCGGGGGGGCGCATCCCGGGGGGACAGCGGGGGTGGCGCACCCCGGGGCAGACAGCGGGGGAGCGCATCCCGGGGCAGACAGCGGGGGGGCGCATCCCTGGGGCAGACAGCGGGGGAGCGCATCCCGGGGCAGGACAGCGGGGGGGCGCATCCCCAGGCAGACAGCGGGGGGGCGCACCCCGGGGCAGACAGCGGGGGGGCGCATCCCGGGGCAGCAGCGGGGGAGCGCATCCCTGGGGCAGTACAGCGGGGGTAGCGCATCCCTGGGGCAGTACAGCGGGGGTGGCGCATCCCTGGGGCAGTACAGCGGGGGTGGCGCATCCCCGGGGCAGTACAGCGGGGGTGGCGCATCCCTGGGGCAGTACAGCGGGGGTGGCGCATCCCCGGGGCAGTACAGCGGGGGTGGCGCATCCCCAGGCAGTACAGCGGGGGTGGCGCATCCCCGGGGCAGTACAGCGGGGGTGGCGCATCCCCAGGCAGTACAGCGGGGGTGGGCGCACCCTGGGGCAGTACAGCGGGGGTGGCGCATCCCTGGGGCAGTACAGCGGGGGTGGCGCATCCCTGGGGCAGTACAGCGGGGAGTGGCGCATCCCCGGGGCAGTACAGCGGGGGTGGCGCATCCCGGGGCAGAGTATGAGCACAGGACCCCCTGTCCATGCCCGATCACCTTTCTGCCCAGAAATGGCCACCATCAGATAAGAGTCTGCAGGCACATTAACCCCTCCAATGCCAGAAAAGGTCCTACTTACAGAATGTAGCAGATGACTCCAATGCTCCACATGTCAGTGGCGTATCCTATTGGCTCATAATTGATCACCTCAGGGGCCACAAATTCGGGGGTTCCAAACAACACCTTGAGATTCGGGGTGTTCTCTGCAACATAATAGGCACAGATAAGTGCGACAGAGGTGGCGACAGATACAGACATGGATGTGACACAGGACGATCCTCGCAGGGGCATTAACCCTGCGGTGTCGCTTCTCTCTAGCTACTCTGTCTTTGTATTTAGTCTGTTGCTCCCTGTTATCAACCACCGCGGAGAAATGGTGACACCAATGTTCCTCAGTGGTCAGAGTGACAGGAGGTGTTGTACCACACCATGATGCTGCATGGTCATAGGGGGTCTTTTTGGATAAATAGCATTTTCAGAGCTATCATCCTCAGCCTCCTAAGGGAGGAGCTGGAAGTTGTAGTTCTCCTTCTAAACTTTTCTGATACTGATTTATTGCATGTAACATACCCTATGGCAGATGGGGGCGGTGAGGATGGTGACCCCAATCCTGGACCAGGTGCCCCATAAAAGGAAATAAGAAGCTGCAGTATCCAATATAAACCGCCATTTGCCTGTCTCCGGTCATGTGACCCTTCACCTTGCGGTTATTCTGGACGCTGCGGCTTTTTTTTTCCATGTAGGTGACACAGAAACCATTAATGACCCTCCCTTGGCCAGAAGATCCCCCTCCATCCTGCAGCCACGTGCGACATGATTCGCCCACTAAGCCGCTGTTCTGGCTCCACAATCCTTTGGTGCAAACTTAAGACGTCCGAAGAGTTAAAAGAGAACTCCGCTCCGCCAGTTTATCTAAAATGAAGTTTACATGAGACATTAAACAGACCAAAAAAGGGCAGGAATCAAATCCCATCACTTAGCGAGGAATTTCCAACCATAATAAGAGCCCTAATGAGCTTCAGAGCAGCGAGCACAGTGAGGACAGCGAACACAGCGAGCGCAGCAAGGACAACGAGCACAGCGAGCGTAGCGAGGACAGCGAGCACACAGAGGACAGAGAGCACAGCGAGGACAGCGAACACACAGAGGTCAGCGAACACACAGAGGACAGCGAGGACAGCGAACACACAGAGGACAGCGAGGACAGCAAGCACACAGAGGACAGCGAACACAGCAAGGACAGCGAACACAGCGAGGACAGCGAACACACAGAGGACAGCGAGCACAGCGAGCACACCGAGGACAGCGAGCACACCGAGGACAGCGAGCACACCGAGGACATCAAACACAGCGAGGACAGCGAGCACACCGAGGACAGCGAACACAGCGAGGACAGCGAGCACACAGAGGACAGCGAGGACAGCGAACACACAGAGGACAGCGAGGACAGCGAACACACAGAGGACAGCGAACACACAGAGGACAGCGAAGCACAGAGGACAGCGAGCACAGACAGCGAACACAGCGAGGACAGCGAGAACACAGCGAGGACAGCGAGACACACAGAGGACAGCGAGCGGGACAGTGAACACAGCGAGGACAGTGAACACACAGAGGACAGCGAGCACACCGAGGACAGCGAGCACACCGAGGACAGCGAACACACCGAGGACAGCGAGCACACCGAGGACAGCGAGCACACCGAGGACAGCGAGCACACCGAGGACAGCGAGCACACCGAGGACAGCGAGCACACCGAGGACAGCGAGCACACCAAGGACAGCGAGCACACCGAGGACAGCGAGCACACCGAGGACAGCGAGCACACCGAGGACAGCGAGCACACCGAGGACAGCGAGCACACCGAGGACAGCGAACACACAGAGGACAGCGAGCACACAGAGGACAGCGAACACACAGAGGACAGCGAGCACACAGAGGACAGCGAGCACACAGAGGACAGCGAACACAGCGAGGACAGCGAGGACAGCGAACACAGCGAGGACAGCGAACACAGCGAACACACAGAGGACAGCGAGGACAGCGAGCACACAGAGGACAGCGAGCACACAGAGGACAGCGAGCACACAGAGGACAGCGAGCACAGTGAACACAGCGAGGACAGCGAACACACAGAGGACAGCGAGCACAGCGAGGACAGCGAACACACAGAGGACAGCGAGCACAGGGAGCACAGCGAGCGTGGCGAGGACAGCGAACACAGCGACGACAGCGAACACAGAGAACACACAGAGGACAGCGAGCACAGCGAACACACAGAGGACAGCGAGCGCAGCGAGGACAGCGAACGCAGCGAGGACACAGAGGACAGCGAGGACACCGAGCACACAGAGGACAGCGAGCACAGTGAACACAGCGAGGACAGCGAACACACAGAGGACAGCGAGCACAGCCAACACACAGAGGACAGCGAGCACAGCGAGGACAGCGAGCGCAGCGAGGACACAGAGGACAGCGAGGACACCGAGCACACAGAGGACAGCGAGCACAGTGAACACAGCGAGGACAGCGAACACACAGAGGACAGCGAGCACAGTGAACACAGCGAGGACAGCGAACACACAGAGGACAGCGAGCACAGCGAGGACAGCGAACACACAGAGTACAGCGAGCACAGGGAGCACAGCGAGCGCGGCGAGGACAGCGAACACAGCGAGGACAGCGAACACAAAGAACACACAGAGGACAGCGAGCACAGCGAACACACAGAGGACAGCGAGCGCAGCAAATGCAGTGAGGACAGCGAGCGCAGCGAGGACACAGAGGACAGCGAGGACACAGAGGACAGCGAGGACACCGAGCACACAGAGGACAGCGAGCACAGCGAGCCGCCCGTCCCACAGGAAGATCGCATTTCTGATGTAAGGGCTGAGGGCAGCTTTATGGATCTGGACCCTAATAGAAATACTGCGGGGGCTCCGAACCCAGAGAGAGTTCAGCTCAGTGTAGGATCAGACCAATAACAGGGGAAAGTCTAAACCTCTCACCTAATCTCCTGGCCAGGCCGAAGTCTATGAGTTTGATCTTGGTCCCCGTCTTGTTGACACACATGATGTTCTCGGGTTTGAGGTCCAGGTGGACAATGCCCTGCTTGTGAATAAACTCCACTCCCTCCGCAATCTGCTTCATGTACTTGATGACTTCTCTCTCTGACAATTCAAAATCTTCATCGATGATCCTCTCGAACAGCTCCCCCCTGACACCCTGCCGCAGGAAGCACAGACCATGTCAGAGACTCAGACACATCTATTATACATGTACTGAACATACAAGTCTAACAAACATACATACATAAATGTATAGTACTCAGAGACCCCGCCGCAGGAAGCACAGACCATGTCAGAGACTCAGACACATCTATCACACATACATACACCTCTATCATACAAACACCTCCATCACACATACATACACACTTCTATCATACAAACACCTCTATCATACATACACTTAACAGTTGTTGTAGAGATGTGTCTGCTGCTAGAACTCTGTGTGGCATTGACCTGGTCTCTAATCTGAGCTGCTGTTAACCTGCGATTTCTGAGGCTGGTGACTCGGATGAACTTATCCTCCGCAGCAGAGGTGACTCTTGGTCTTCCTTTCTTGGGGCGGTCCTCATGTGAGCCAGTTTCTTTGTAGCACTTGATGGTTTTGGCCACTGCACTTGGGGACACTTTCAAAGTTTTCCCAATTTTTCGGACTGACTGACCTTCATTTCTTAAAGTAATGATGGCCACTCGTTTTTCTTTACTTAGCTGCTTTTTTCTTGCCATAATACAAATTCTAACACTCCATTCAGTAGGACTATCAGCTGTGTATCCACCTGACTTCTGAACAACACAACTGATGGTCCCAACCCCATTTATAAGGCAAGAAATCCCACTTATTAAACCTGACAGGGCACACCTGTGAAGTGAAACCCATTTCAGGTGACTACCTCTTGTAGCTCATCAAGAGAATGCCAAGAGTGTACAAAGCAGTAATCAAAGCAAAAGGTGGCTACTGTGAAGAACCTAGAATATAAGACATATTTTCAGTTGTTTCACACTTTTTTGGTAAGTATATAATTCCACATGTGGTAATTCATAGTTTTGATAGCTTCAGTGTGAATCTACAATTTATATAGACATGAAAATACAGAAAACTCTTGGAATGAGAAGGTGTGTCCAAACTTTTGGTCTGTACTGTACATATGCCTCTATCACACATACATACACCTCTATCATACACACATAATCCTCTATCATACATGATGATTCCCTTTATACTGGGCACAGTTTGCGCCGTCTCTGATGTCACTTGTCATTTATTAGCGTTTATTCTGTGAGCGCTGCGGCCATCACATCACTGGACACGGTCAGCTCCGCACATGGCAGGCTCATTATCCACACACCAGACATCCTATAAGTTATCTGTAGTCAGCATGACAACCATTCTGTCATGGGAAGTTGTCAGGGCTGCCCCCACTGATCAGGGTACGCTCCTATAGGATCTATCATGGGATCAGACTCTGCACATTCAAGTTCTCATTTATACCTAAAAATACAGTTTAAGTCACATGACCACATCAGTTACTGGATTTGTACCGGGTGGGGGTGACCCCGAACATCAGAAGACCCCCTGGTGGCTACTTACAGTTCCAGAACCATCACCATGTCGCTCTTGGACTCAAAGGCATCTATGCACTGCACCAGTTTGGGGTGGTGCAGGCAGTTCATGATATCAATCTCTTGTCTGATGGCCTCCTTGTCCTTGGCAGAATAAGCCTTCAAGAACTTTCCAGCCCACACCTTCTTAGTTTTCTTATCCACAATGCGGAACACTTGTCCAAATTTCCCCCTGCAAGAATAGAAACGTGTCATGGAGGACGGATACACAATCTAACATCTGAGGATCGAAGCGACCCCGGAGAGAGCAATATTACATGAAGGGCAGACAGTGGCCACCAAGATAGGACTGGATGATGACCCCCAATCCTCAAGAAGGACACGCACAGGCTACAGGATGACCTCTGATCCAGGAGGAGGACACATAGAGACTGCAGGATGACCCCCAGATCTTGGAGGAGGACACACATAGACTACAGGACGACCCCCCAATCTTGGAGGAGGACATATATAGACTACAGAATGACCCCCAGATGTTGGAGGAGGACACACATAGACTGCAGGACGACCCCCCGATCTTGGAGGAGGACACATAGAGACTGCAGGACGACCCCCCAATCTTGGAGGAGGACACAGACTACAGGACGACCCCCCAATCTTGGAGGAGTACGCATATAGACTACAGAATGACCCCCAGATCTTGGAGGAGGACACACAGACTACAAGTCGACCCCACAATCTTGGAGGAGGACACACAGACTGCAGGACGACCCCCAGATCTTGGAGGAGGTCACACAGACACGATGACCCCCAATCTTGGAGGAGACACACAGAATGCAGGACGACCCCAAGATCTTGGAGGAGGACCCCCTGATCTTGGAGGACACACACACAGACTGCAGGACGACCCCCAGATCTTGGAGGAGGACACACACAAGGACTGCAGGACGACCCCCAGATCTTGGAGGAGGACACACACAGACTGCAGGACGACCCCCAGATCTTGGAGGAGGACACACACAGACTGCAGGACAACCCCCCGATCTTGGAGGAGGACACACACAGACTGCAGGACAACCCCCCGATCTTGGAGGAGGACACACAGACTGCAGGACGACCCCCTGATCTTGGAGGAGGACACACAGACTGCAGGACGACCCCCTGATCTTGGAGGACGACCCCCTGATCTTGGAGGACACACACCCTGATCTTGGAGGACGACCCCCTGATCTTGGAGGAGGACACACACAGACTGCAGGACGACCCCCCGATCTTGGAGGAGGACACACAGACTGCAGGACGACCCCCCGATCTTGGAGGAGGACACACACAGACTGCAGGACGACCCCCCGATCTTGGAGGAGGACACACACAGACTGCAGGACGACCCCCCGATCTTGGAGGAGGACACACACAGACTGCAGGACGACCCCCAGATCTTGGAGGACACACACAGACTGCAGGACGACCCCCAGATCTTGGAGGAGGCCCGACGCGGCGCCCCCAATCTTGGAGGAGGCACACACAGACTGCAGGACGACCCCCCGATCTTGGAGGAGGACACACACAGACTACAGGATGACCCCCCAATCTTGGAGGACACACACAGACTACAGGATGACCCCCAGATCTTGGAAGACACACACAGACTACAGGACGACCCCCAGATCTTGGAGGACACACAGACTACAGGATGACCCCCAGATCTTGGAGGAGGACACACAGACTACAGGATGACCCCCCCAATCTTGGAGGACACACACAGACTACAGGATGACCCCCAGATCTTGGAGGACACACACAGACTACAGGACGACCCCCAGATCTTGGAGGACACACACAGACTACAGGACGACCCCCCCGATCTTGGAGGACACACACAGACTACAGGATGACGCCCCCCAATCTTGGAGGAGGACACACACAGACTAACATCTGCTTATCCATCCACACATTCATTAAAGATATTCACACACTTCAGAGAACACAATCTGATGCTGAAGAAGCTGTGTGGCCTCTAAAATGAGTAAAATTGCACAGGGATTGTAACCCAGCTTTCCCACAATTCTGATGTGTAGTACATCAAAAGGCAGATTTATCATTCTGGTGTCTGGAAAGCTGGGTAGTTGCTGTACCTGGTGCCACAATAAAAATCACCAAGCCTGAGAACCTTGGAACAAAATTTTGAAAAACTTAAGAAAGTGGTCTGCAATCTGTGAAAACAGCGGGACAAAAACCTTCCAGACAGGCGGAAGATAACGACCGCATTCCCACACACCAGACCACCCCCGGAATGTGAAGCTCCAACCCAATAAACCGCAGGAAACTATTAATATCAACGAGCGACGTCTGATCCCAACCTCAATGAAAGCAAAAAGAATAAGAAGTGTAGACTAAGCGTATACTCCAGAGCTGCGCTCACTATTCTGCTGGTACAGTCACTGTGTACATACATTACATTACTTATCCTGTACTGATCCTGAGTTACATCCTGTATTATACTCCAGAGCTGCGCTCACTATTCTGCTGGTGCAGTCACTGTGTACATACATTACATTACTTATCCTGAGTTACATCCTGTATTATACTCCAGAGCTGCGCTCACTATTCTGCTGGTGCAGTCACTGTGTACATACATTACATTACATATCCTGTACTGATCCTGAGTTACATCCTGTATTATACTCCAGAGCTGCGCTCACTATTCTGCTGGTGCAGTCACTGTGTACATACATTACATTACTTATCCTGTATTATACTCCAGAGCTGCGCTCACTATTCTGCTGGTACAGTCACTGTGTACATACATTACATTACTTATCCTGTACTGATCCTGAGTTACATCCTGTATTATACTCCAGAGCTGCACTCACTATTCTGCTGGTGCAGTCACTGTGTACATACATTACATTACTTATCCTGTATTATACTCCAGAGCTGTGCTCACTATTCTGCTGGTACAGTCACTGTGTACATACATTACATTACTTATCCTGTATTATACTCCAGAGCTGCACTCACTATTCTGCTGGTACAGTCACTGTGTACATACATTACTTATCCTGTATTATACTCCAGAGCTGCGCTCACTATTCTGCTGGTACAGTCACTGTGTACATACATTACATTACTTATCCTGTACTGATCCTGAGTTACATCCTGTATTATACTCCAGAGCTGCGCTCACTATTCTGCTGGTGCAGTCACTGTGTACATACATTACATTACTTATCCTGTACTGATCCTGAGTTACATCCTGTATTATACTCCAGAGCTGCGCTCACTATTCTGCTGGTATAGTCACTGTGTACATACATTACATTACTTATCCTGTATTATACTCCAGAGCTGCACTCACTATTCTGCTGGTACAGTCACTGTGTACATACATTACTTATCCTGTATTATACTCCAGAGCTGCGCTCACTATTCTGCTTTTGCAGTCACTGTGTACATACATTACATTACTTATCCTGTACTGATCCTGAGTTACATCCTGTATTATACTCCAGAGCTGCGCTCACTATTCTGCTGGTGCAGTCACTGTGTACATACATTACATTACTTCATCCTGTATTATACTCCAGAGCTGCGCTCACTATTCTGCTGGTGCAGTCACTGTGTACATACATTACATTACTTATCCTGTATTATACTCCAGAGCTGCACTCATTACACTAATGGTTGCTGATGGAAACAGTCAGCAGGTCAGCACTCCTTCAACATCTTGTGGACAGTTATTCCATCATATAAGACACTTCCTAGCATGCAAGTCATAAGAGAAATCAGACACTGAACATGTGAGTGAGTGGTCGGAGCTCTGGAGCCACAGCCCTTGGCGCAGTTATTATACTCACGTTCCCAGCCGCTCCTCCACGTCGTAGTAGTCGGACACCTTCTGTGCGGTGTTTACAACCACGGCCGGGGTATTCCGGTTCTGTGTCTTTATCCTCTGTAGGACAGAAATGAACAATGAGATGAATCTACCCAGAAAGCTGCAGGTTTTATCTCTAGCTGAAAACCCACCACATAATATGTACGGGAGTCTCCCAACTCTCTCTGTCAGCAGAGGTCAGGGGATATATATATATATATATACTGTATATATATACTGAAGTCCACAGTCAGGACACCTGCACCACTCCAAGCCCAGTGTGACTGAAAGTGTATGGCTGGCTTTACAGAAGTGACATCACTGTTCTCCACATATAGGTACTATCTTATAGGAGTGACATCACTATTCTGCAGATACAGATTACAGCAGTGACATCACTTCTCTACGGATATAAATTTTATCTTTTAGGAGTGACATCACTGCTCTACAGATGTAGGTTCCATCACACAGGAGTGAAATCACCGTCTTCCATATTGTCCCTCATTATCCTGACAATCTAGAACTCACCGTCATCTGAAACTTCTGCTTCATCTTTATGTTCACCTGTAGAAAAGAGAAAAGGAAATGATCAAGAGCAAGAAAAAGCAGAATACAGAAAAGACAAGACGGGAGTCACAGGACAAGGAATCTCTGGTTAGTCACTGACAGTTACAGTGCCCCTGCTGGCTACCACTGGTACTGCACAAAGGACTACCACCAGAGAAAAGAAATATGTGGGAAGAGAGATGATAGGAGTGATACATGGCGTGTGATATAGGGAGATTAGATTGTCAGCTCCTGTGGTCAGGGATGATGGGAGTGATACATGGTGTGTGATATAGGGAGATTAGATTGTCAGCTCCTGGGGTCAGAGATGATGGGAGTGATACATGGTGTGTGATATAGGGAGATTAGATTGTCAGCTCCTGGGGTCAGAGATGATGGGAGTGATACATGTGTGTGATATAGGGAGATTAGATTGTCAGCTCCTGGGGTCAGGGATGATGGGAGTGATACATGGTGTGTGATATAGAGAGATTAGATTGTCAGCTCCTGGGGTCAGGGATGATGGGAGTGATACATTGTGTGTGATATAGAGATTAGATTGTCAGCTCCTGGGGTCAGGGATGATGGGAGTGATACATGGTGTGTGATATAGGGAGATTAGATTGTCAGCTCCTGGGTCAGGGATGATGGGAGTGATACATGGAGTGTGATATAGGGAGATTAGATTGTCAGCTCCTGGGGTCAGGGATGATGGGAGTGATACATTGTGTGTGATATAGGGAGATTAGATTGTCAGCTCCTGTCGTCAGGGATGATGGGAGTGATACATGGTGTGTGATATAGGGAGATTAGATTGTCAGCTCCTGGGGTCAGGGATGATGGGAGTGATACATTGTGTGTGATATAGAGAGATTAGATTGTCAGCTCCTGGGGTCAGGGATGATGGGAGTGATACATTGTGTGTGATATAGGGAGATTAGATTGTCAGCTCCTGTCGTCAGGGATGATGGGAGTGATACATGGTGTGTGATATAGGGAGATTAGATTGTCAGCTCCTGGGGTCAGGGATGATGGGAGTGATACATTGTGTGTGATATAGAGAGATTAGATTGTCAGCTCCTGGGGTCAGGGATGATGGGAGTGATACATTGTGTGTGATATAGGGAGATTAGATTGTCAGCTCCTGGGGTCAGGGATGATGGGAGTGATACATTGTGTGTGATATAGGGAGATTAGATTGTCAGCTCCTGGGGTCAGGGATGATGGGAGTGATACATGGTGTGTGATATAGGGAGATTAGATTGTCAGCTCCTGGGGTCAGGGATGATGGGAGTGATACATGGTGTGTGATATAGAGAGATTAGATTGTCAGCTCCTGGGGTCAGGGATGATGGGAGTGATACATGGTGTGTGATATAGGGAGATTAGATTGTCAGCTCCTGGGGTCAGGGATGATGGGAGTGATACATGGTGTGTGATATAGGGGGATTAGATTGTCAGCTCCTGGGGTCAGGGATGATGGGAGTGATACAGTATGGGTACATGTGCTGGTGATATATATATATACTTCCTGTAGTTTATATAGTGCTGATACGATATAACATGGGCGTTGCTCGCTCACCTTCCACCTTCTCCTTATAGGCCACTGGCTCGGACTCCTGGCTCGGCTCGCTGGTGCCGTACACATTGGTGGCTCGTACCCTGAATTTGTACTCTCGGTCGTGCAGTAAATTCTCCACGTTGTAGGAGGTGCTTCTGCACTGCGTCAGGTCGGACCATATCTTGTCTACAGAGTCCCAGATCTCCACCGTGTAGGACTGTACCACGCTCCCACCATCATAGGTTGGGCCATACCACGACAAGGTGAGGGCTGAACCTTTCATTTCAGAGGCGCATGGCTGACCGGCCGGAGGATCAGGTTTATCTGCAATGAAATAGCATGAATTATTGGAACGTCCTGAAACCAGAAATTATAATCCTATATATTATAAATTGACGTATTATAATCTCATGTATTATAGTCTTCTATATATTATAATCTCATGTATTATAGTCTTCTATATAGTATAATATTATGTATTATAGTCTTCTATATATTATAATCTTCTATATAGTATAATCTCATGTATTATAGTCTTCTATATAGTATAATATTATGTATTATAGTTTTCTATATAGTATAATCTCATGTATTATAGTCTTCTATATATTATAATTTCATGTATTATAGTTTTCTATATAGTATAATCTCATGTATTATAGTCTTCTATATATTATAATCTTCTATATAGTATAATCTCATGTATTATAGTCTTCTGTATATTATAGTCTTCTATATAGTATAATATTATGTATTATAGTCTTCTATATATTATAATCTCATGTATTATAGTCTTCTATATAGTATAATATTATGTATTATAGTCTTCTATATATTATAGTTTTCTATATAGTATAATATTATGTATTATAGTCTTCTATATATTATAATCTTCTATATAGTATAATCTCATGTATTATAGTTTTCTATATAGTATAATCTCATGTATTATAGTTTTCTATATAGTATAATCTCATGTATTATAGTTTTCTATATAGTATAATCTCATGTATTATAGTTTTCTATATAGTCTAATATTATGTATTATAGTTTTCTATATAGTATAATCTCATGTATTATAGTTTTCTATATAGTATAATATTATGTATTATAGTCTTCTATATATTAGTTTTCTATATAGTCTAATATTATGTATTATAGTTTTCTATATAGTATAATCTCATGTATTATAGTCTTCTGTATAGTATAATATTATGTATTATAGTTTTCTATATAGTATAATCTCATGTATTATAGTCTTCTATATATTATAATCTTCTATATAGTATAATCTCATGTATTATAGTCTTCTATATAGTATAATATTATGTATTATAGTTTTCTATATAGTATAATCTCATGTATTATAGTCTTCTATATATTATAATCTTCTATATAGTATAATCTCATGTATTATAGTCTTCTATATAGTATAATATTATGTATTATAGTTTTCTATATAGTATAATCTCATGTATTATAGTCTTCTATATAGTATAATATTATGTATTATAGTTTTCTATATAGTATAATCTCATGTATTATAGTCTTCTATATATTATAATCTTCTATATAGTATAATCTCATGTATTATAGTCTTCTATATAGTATAATATTATGTATTATAGTTTTCTATATAGTATAATCTCATGTATTATAGTTTTCTATATAGTATAATATTATGTATTATAGTTTTCTATATAGTATAATCTCATGTATTATAGTCTTCTATATATTATAATCTTCTATATAGTATAATCTCATGTATTATAGTCTTCTATATAGTATAATATTATGTATTATAGTCTTCTATATAGTATAATATTATGTATTATAGTTTTCTATATAGTATAATCTCATGTATTATAATCTTCTATATAGTATAATATTATGTATTATAGTTTTCTATATAGTATAATCTCATGTATTATAGTTTTCTATATAGTATAATCTCATGTATTATAATCTTCTATATAGTATAATATTATGTATTATAGTTTTCTATATAGTATAATCTCATGTATTATAGTCTTCTATATATTATAATCTTCTATATAGTATAATCTCATGTATTATAGTCTTCTATATATTATAATCTTCTATATAGTATAATCTCATGTATTATAGTCTTCTATATAGTATAATATTATGTATTATAGTCTTCTATATAGTATAATATTATGTATTATAGTTTTCTATATAGTATAATCTCATGTATTATAGTCTTCTATATAGTATAATATTATGTATTATAGTTTTCTATATAGTATAATCTCATGTATTATAATCTTCTATATAGTATAATATTATGTATTATAGTTTTCTATATAGTATAATCTCATGTATTATAGTTTTCTATATAGTATAATCTCATGTATTATAATCTTCTATATAGTATAATATTATGTATTATAGTTTTCTATATAGTATAATCTCATGTATTATAGTTTTCTATATAGTATAATCTCATGTATTATAATCTTCTATATAGTATAATATTATGTATTATAGTTTTCTATATAGTATAATCTCATGTATTATAGTCTTCTATATATTATAATCTTCTATATAGTATAATCTCATGTATTATAGTCTTCTATATAGTATAATATTATGTATTATAGTTTTCTATATAGTATAATCTCATGTATTATAGTCTTCTATATAGTATAATATTATGTATTATAGTCTTCTATATATTATAATCTCATGTATTATAGTCTTCTATATAGTATAATATTATGTATTATAGTTTTCTATATAGTATAATATTATGTATTATAGTCTTCTATATAGTATAATCTCATGTATTATAGTCTTCTATATAGTATAATATTATGTATTATAGTCTTCTATATATTATAATCTCATGTATTATAGTCTTCTATATAGTATAATATTATGTATTATAGTTTTCTATATAGTATAATCTCATGTATTATAGTCTTCTATATAGTATAATCTCATGTATTATAGTCTTCTATATAGTATAATCTCATGTATTATAGTTTTCTATATAGTATAATATTATGTATTATAGTTTTCTATATAGTATAATCTCATGTATTATAGTCTTCTATATAGTATAATATTATGTATTATAGCTTTCTATATATTATAATCTCATGTACTGCTATCACGTCGATGGGCAGCGATCTGCTCGCAGTCACGTAGGTTCCCAGGACGACTGCTCTTACCCAGGGAGTGTCTATAATAGGAGGGGGCCTGTAGGAACTTCAGATCTCATCACCCCCTCCCCTCATTACAGGGGTTCCCATAGAGCAGCGGCCGCAGCCTCGTGGGAACTTCTCCATCCGGCACTCACTATAAACACTGGCTCAGAGATGACAGATAAGCGGCAGCACCAGGCAGTGGCACCGCTGAGGCTGCGCTCTACGGATGACAAGTCTTACTATAGGGATCACCATATACTGGCAAATTCCCTCAATACTAAATATCAGCATAAAAGTAAGTCCATGGCCAACCAACTGAACAGCAAATGCAGCTCTGGATGTGAATACAGCGTAAAATGTGATGTAACAGCAGAATTGTGACTGCAGCTCTGGATGTAACTAGAGTATAAGACATGCTGGAACAGCAAGTACTGATGAAGATTAGATGAAACTGCAGAATTGTGACTGCAGCTCTAGATGTTACTTGAGTACAAGACTTGATGTAACAGCAACATTGTGATTGCAGCTCTGAATAGGACTAGAGTAGAAAATATCAATTAATAGTAGAACTATAACTGCAGCTCTTGATGTTACTTGAGTACAAGACATGATGTAATAGCAGAATTGTGACTGCAGCTCTGGAAGTGACTGAAGTATAAGACTTGATGTAATAGCAGAATTGTGACTGCAGCTCTGGAAGTGACTGAAGTATAAGACATGATGTAATAGCAGAATTGTGACTGCAGCTCTGGAAGTGACTGAAGTATAAGACATGATGTAATAGCAGAATTGTGACTGCAGCTCTGGAAGTGACTGAAGTATAAGACATGATGTAATAGCAGAATTGTGACTGCAGCTCTGGAAGTGACTGAAGTATAAGACATGATGTAATAGTAGAATTTTGGACTGCAGCTTTGTTCAGCAGGTTGTTCAGCATCTCCCGCCATTCTCCTACTACACACGTCCCCATCCTGAGGGTCTAATAACACATTCTTCACGCCGAGGGTCTCATTGACTTAAGATTCTCAGATTAATATAAGATGTGAGTGGTCGATGCTACTAATATAACCAGGGAAGATCCTATTCAGGCACATCTGTGTCTGGGAAAGCTGGGTCACAACCAACATGGCCAATACACAGTTGTTATTCAGTTTCCTAGGTTTCTAAATATCAAATTCTGCCCATCTATGTAAATGTATATTCTCTGCACCAGTTGCCACTCTCCACTCAGCCTAGAAAAGCTGGGTGACAACACCTCTGGGAAGTGCTCTTAGAACTATCTGCAAGATTACATTGGGGACAAGCTGAAGGATTCCTGGGAAGGCGGTAAGGGGAGCTGAGCCGCAGAAATCTGGAGGGGATAAGGCTGCAGGAAAAGGGGGATCAAGCCTCAGGAGACTGTGGGGTACGGGAATCTGGAGGGGCTCAAGCAGGGGAGTGCTGGGTAAGGGGAGTCCTGCTGCAGGAATATGGGGGGGGGGGTCAAGCTCCAGTCATCTGGAGGGGATACGAGATGGTTGAGCAATCAAGCTGCAGAAATCTGGGGGAATCAAGCAGGAGACTGGTGGGTAAGGGGAGTCCAGCTGCAGAAATCTAGGGGGGAATTCAAGCAGGAGACTGGGGGATATGGGGAATCAAGCTGCAGGAGACTTGGGAAGAATCAAACTGAAGGAGTCCGGCCAAGCAGCAGGAGTTTAGGGGGGTAAGTAATGGGGTCTGGGGGATAATTTAAAATTTTATTGTAAACAAGATTTCTAGATAAACCACAATCAATCTTTTTAAGCTGAAGCTTTTGGCTGCGGGGTTGGTCCTGGTGATGTGACGCCTCCGTCCAGCAGGAGACTTGGCTGCGGGATTATTATTTCTTACGGATGACGATGCAATTCCTTCCCTGCTGCAGCTCAGAGCGCTGGACAATCTACAGCACCGGCTGCGTACAGAGAACGAGCCAGAAAACAAGACAAAAACTGAAGATAAATAAACCACAAAAACACTCCAAAGAAAAGAACCCCAAAAACCCCAACGGTTCCTCTCCCGACCTCAGGCAGGTGAATGTCCTACCAATAGTCAATTCAGCAAATCTGCGCCTGCGCCTCCTTCTATAGGGGTGCAGGGGATGTAGTCACACACTGGCCCTAGTACCTAAGGGGCCCATCAGACACATAAGAGGACAGGCTGCAGGGCTATAAAGGGAAGGATTCAGAGCAGGGCTCCGTGCACACATGCAGAATTGGGACCTGGACTACCTCTATATGGGTGCTGCAACTACAGGGGTGCAGGGGCTTCGCACAACCCCCATCGCTAACACTTCTTGTGATATAAAGGGCATCTGTAACAGGTTGACAATTGAGGCCAGAAACTTTATGCTATGTCCCTGTATCAGCAATGGCGAAGCCACCTGGGGGTGCAGACCTTTCTTAACGGAGATTATACTTGGGCGATATTGTCTGTATAGGAAGCCCCCACCCCGTACAGCCGGAGCTGCTATTTCATGTGTGTCTGGAGCCAGTTTGGATATGGGCCATGCCGTCGACCCTGGCAGAATCTCAACTTAAAATTCAGCACTGGGAGAGAAACCGAGCCTTAAAAGGTCACAGGCGCTGAGCGCATTAGTGCAGACCGGGTCTGGGACGCAGCCGCATACATTCCCGGGGGCCACACAGGGACCTGCATCTGTCATGAGGAAGGGGGGGGGGGGCAGACAATATAAATGGACACTTTGTTATTTTGTTACTTTTTTAGTTAACTTTTCTGAAACATTATAAACATAAAACTTTAAGACAAATTCAGAGGATGACCCCCATCCCCCCAATGTTATTACAACGATATATCCAGACATTGACCCCCCTAATCATGATGAGCTGATGGGGAGGGGTCTGCATCTACAAGGCAATCCCCTACCCTATAACATAACTGTAGCCCCCAATAAACTCAATGGACACCTTCTATGAAGCATGGACATGGCTGGGAGTGAGAACTAACAAGACATAGGGGCGCATCACAGGGCTGGTACGGGGCCCCAGGAGAGAGAGGGCCCATTGCAGGTGGTCTCATCTCCCTCCCAGGGATGTGCTCTCCACAGACAGTGCAGAGGTGGAAACGGAAAAGATCATGAAGATAGGACGGAGCGCCGGGACGGTGCAAGGATAGGAGTCTGGTCGTGTCAATCAGCCCCCCATGTAAATCATTCCAATCGCGCCCCCTATTCTTGTAGAGTAATAGTACTATAACCTCCACATGTGTATAGGACTAAGCTCTCTGGTCAGGGATGATTGCAGTAATACATTGTGTGATACAGGGAGATTAGATTGTCAGCTCCTGGGGTCAGGGATGATGGGAGTGATACATGGTGTGTGATATAGGGGATTAGATTAGATTGTCAGCTCCTGGGGTCAGGGATGATGGGAGTGATACATGGTGTGTGATATAGGGAGATTAGATTGTCAGCTCCTGGGGTCAGGGATGATGGGGGTGATACATTGTGTGTGATATAGGGAGATTAGATTGTCAGCTCCTGGGGTCAGGGATGATGGGAGTGATACATGGTGTGTGATATAGGGAGATTAGATTGTCAGCTCCTGGGGTCAGGGATGATGGGGGTGATACATTGTGTGTGATATAGGGAGATTAGATTGTCAGCTCCTGGGGTCAGGGATGATGGGATTGTTACATTGTGTGTGTGATATAGGGAGATTAGATTGTGAGCTCCTGGGGTCAGGGATGATGGGAGTGATACATGGTGTGTGATATAGGGAGATTAGATTGTCAGCTCCTGGGGTCAGGGATGATGGGAGTGATACATTGTCTAATGCTCTGGTATACAGTTTGCCCATTAGAAGAGTTTTCTACCCAGACATTTGTCAAGTTCTCCCCAGAGGCCAAAATCTCCACTCCCCAGAGAATAAAACAGTCCAGCAGAGCACTGGTTAACAGAGAACTCTCCGCACCAAATGGTTCTTTGCCTCAGAGGCTCAGGATCAGGTCCAAAGATTTACAGAGCGAGTGTCCCGAAGATCTCCAAAAATATGCGGCAAAATTACCGGAATTTACACAACAGACAAGATAAATAAACAGAAACCAGAAGACGAATCAATCAGAAAGCGAAAGATTAAAGGAGGAAAGAAAAACATCATCATAGCAACGAGCAATAGACCTATACAGATCCATACAGTAACCCATAGGGGGCAGCATTATAGTAGTTATATTCTTGTACATAGGAGTAGTATTATAGTAGTTATATTCTTGTACATAGGAGGTAGTATTATAGTAGTTATATTCTTGTACATAGGAGCAGTATAATAGTAGTTATATTCTTGTACATAGGAGGTAGTATTATAGTAGTTATATTCTTGTACATAGGGGCAGTATTATAGTAGTTATATTCTTGTACATAGGAGGTAGTATTATAGTAGTTATAGTCTTGTACATAGGAGCAGTATTATAGTAGTTATATTCTTGTACATAGGAGCAGTATTATAGTAGTTATATTCTTGTACATAGGAGGTAGTATTATAGTAGTTATATTCTTGTACATAGGGGCAGTATTATAGTAGTTATATTCTTGTACATAGGAGGTAGTATTATAGTAGTTATAGTCTTGTACATAGGGGCAGTATTATAGTAGTTATATTCTTGTACATAGGAGGTAGTATTATAGTAGTTATATTCTTGTACATAGGGGGCAGTATTATAGTAGTTATATTCTTGTACATAGGGGGTAGTATTATAGAAGTTATATTCTTGTACATAGGAGGTAGTATTATAGTAGTTATATTCTTGTACATAGGGGGCAGTATTATAGTAGTTATATTCTTGTACATAGGGGGTAGTATTATAGTAGTTATATTCTTGTACATAGGAGCAGTATTATAGTAGTTATATTCTTGTACATAGTAGTATTATAGTAGTTATATTCTTGTACATAGGAGCAGTATTATAGTAGTTATATTCTTGTACATAGGAGTAGTATTATAGTAGTTATATTCTTGTACATAGGAGGTAGTATTATAGTAGTTATATTCTTGTACATAGGAGCAGTATTATAGTAGTTATATTCTTGTACATAGGAGCAGTATTATAGTAGTTATATTCTTGTACATAGGAGCAGTATTATAGTAGTTATATTCTTGTACATAGGAGTAGTATTATAGTAGTTATATTCTTGTACATAGGAGCAGTATTATAGTAGTTATATTCTTGTACATAGGAGTAGTATTATAGTAGTTATATTCTTGTACATAGGAGCAGTATTATAGTAGTTATATTCTTGTACATAGAGGTAGTATTATAGTAGTTATATTGTTGTACATAGGAGCAGTATTATAGTAGTTATATTCTTGTACATAGGAGTAGTATTATAGTAGTTATATTCTTGCACATAGGAGTAGTATTATAGTAGTTATATTCTTGCACATAGGAGTAGTATTATAGTAGTTATATTCTTGTACATAGGAGGTAGTATTATAGTAGTTATATTCTTGTACATAGGAGTAGTATTATAGTAGTTAATAGTAGTTATATTCTTGTACATAGGAGGTAGTATTATAGTAGTTATATTCTTGTACATAGGAGTAGTATTATAGTAGTTAGAGAATAGTAGTTATATTCTTGTACATAGGGGCAGTATTATAGTAGTTATATTCTTGTACATAGGGGGTAGTATTATAGTAGTTATATTCTTGTACATAGGAGCAGTATTATAGTAGTTATATTCTTGTACATAGGAGCAGTATTATAGTAGTTATATTCTTGTACATAGGAGCAGTATTATAGTAGTTATATTCTTGTACATAGGAGCAGTATTATAGTAGTTATATTCTTGTACATAGGAGTAGTATTATAGTAGTTATATTCTTGTACATAGGAGGTAGTATTATAGTAGTTATATTCTTCGTACATAGGAGCAGTATTATAGTAGTTATATTCTTGTACATAGGAGCAGTATTATAGTAGTTATATTCTTGTACATAGGAGCAGTATTATAGTAGTTATATTCTTGTACATAGAGGTAGTATTATAGTAGTTATATTGTTGTACATAGGAGCAGTATTATAGTAGTTATATTCTTGTACATAGGAGTAGTATTTTAGTAGTTATATTCTTGCACATAGGAGTAGTATTATAGTAGTTATATTCTTGTACATAGGAGTAGTATTATAGTAGTTATATTCTTGTACATAGGAGGTAGTATTATAGTAGTTATATTCTTGTACATAGGAGGTAGTATTATAGTAGTTATATTCTTGTACATAGGAGGTAGTATTATAGTAGTTATATTCTTGTACATAGGAGTAGTATTATAGTAGTTATATTCTTGTACATAGGAGTAGTATTATAGTAGTTAGAATAGTAGTTATAGATTATATTCTTGTACATAGGGGGCAGTATTATAGTAGTTATATTCTTGTACATAGGGGGTAGTATTATAGTAGTTATATTCTTGTACATAGGAGCAGTATTATAGTAGTTATATTCTTGTACATAGGAGCAGTATTATAGTAGTTATATTCTTGTACATAGGGGTAGTATTATAGTAGTTATATTCTTGTACATAGGAATAGTATTATAGTAGTTATATTCTTGTACATAGGAGCGGTATTATAGTAGTTATATTCTTGTACATAGGAGGTAGTATTATAGTAGTTATATTCTTGTACATAGGAGCAGTATTATATTAGTTATATTCTTGTACATAGGTGCAGTATTATAGTAGTTATATTCTTGTACATAGGGGGCAGTATTACAGTAGTTATATTCTTGTACACAGGAGTAGTATTATAGTAGTTATAATCTTGTACATAGGAGTAGTATTATAGTAGTTATATTCTTGTACATAGGAGCAGTATTATAGTAGTTATATTCTTGTACATAGGAGCAGTATTATAGTAGTTATATTCTTGTACATAGGAGCAGTATTATAGTAGTTATATTCTTGTACATAGGAGCAGTATTATAGTAGTTATATTCTTGTACATAGGAGCAGTATTATAGTAGTTATATTCTTGTACATAGGAGGTAGTATTATAGTAGTTATATTCTTGTACATAGGAGCAGTATTATAGTAGTTATATTCTTGTACATAGGAGCAGTATTATAGTAGTTATATTCTTGTACATAGGAGCAGTATTATAGTAGTTATATTCTTGTACATAGGAGCAGTATTATAGTAGTTATATTCTTGTACATAGGAGCAGTATTATAGTAGTTATATTCTTGTACATAGGAGTAGTATTATAGTAGTTATATTCTTGTACATAGGAGTAGTATTATAGTAGTTATATTCTTGTACATAGGAGCAGTATTATAGTAGTTATATTCTTGTACATAGGAGCAGTATTATAGTAGTTATATTCTTGTACATAGGAGCAGTATTATAGTAGTTATATTCTTGTACATAGGGGTAGTATTATAGTAGTTA
Source organism: Leptodactylus fallax (assembly GCA_947044405.1). Lineage (NCBI taxonomy): Eukaryota > Metazoa > Chordata > Amphibia > Anura > Leptodactylidae > Leptodactylus > Leptodactylus fallax. The sequence goes on from CAMRHE010000629.1 coordinate 336,458, forward strand.
TATTCTTGTACATAGGAGTAGTATTATAGTAGTTATATTCTTGTACATAGGAGCAGTATTATAGTAGTTATATTCTTGTACATAGGAGCAGTATTATAGTAGTTATATTCTTGTACATAGGAGCAGTATTATAGTAGTTATATTCTTGTATATAGGAGTAGTATTATAGTAGTTATATTCTTGTACACAGGAGCAGTATTATAGTAGTTATATTCTTGTATATAGGAGTAGTATTATAGTAGTTATATTCTTGTACATAGCAGGTAGTATTATAGTAGTTATATTCTTGTACATAGGAGCAGTATTATAGTAGTTATATTCTTGTACATAGGAGTAGTATTATAGTAGTTATATTCTTGTACATAGCAGGTAGTATTATAGTAGTTATATTCTTGTACATAGGGAGCTGTATTATAGTAGTTATATTCTTGTATATAGGAGCAGTATTATAGTAGTTATATTCTTGTACATAGGAGCAGTATTATAGTAGTTATATTCTTGTACATAGGAGGTAGTATTATAGTAGCTATATTCTTGTACATAGGAGGTGGTATTATAGTAGTTATATTCTTGTACATAGGTGCAGTATTATAGTAGTTATATTCTTGTACATAGGAGCAGTATTATAGTAGTTATATTCTTGTACATAGGACCAGTATTATAGTAGTTATATTCTTGTACATAGGACCAGTATTATAGTAGTTATATTCTTGTACATAGGGGGGCAGTATTATAGTAGTTATATTCTTGTACATAGCAGGTAGTATTATAGTAGTTATATTCTTGTACATAGGAGCAGTATTATAGTAGTTATATTCTTGTACATAGGAGGTAGTATTATAGTAGTTATATTCTTGTACATAGGAGTAGTATTATAGTAGTTATATTCTTGTACATAGGAGCAGTATTATAGTAGTTATATTCTTGTACATAGGAGGTAGTATTATAGTAGTTATATTCTTGTACATAGGGGGCAGTATTATAGTAGTTATATTCTTGTACATAGGAGCAGTATTATAGTAGTTATATTCTTGTACATAGCAGGTAGTATTATAGTAGTTATATTCTTGTACATAGCAGGTAGTATTATAATAGTTATATTCTTGTACATAGGAGCAGTATTATAGTAGTTATATTCTTGTACATAGGAGAAGTATTATATTAGTTATATTCTTGTACATAGGAGCAGTATTATAGTAGTTATATTCTTGTACATAGGAGCAGTATTATAGTAGTTATATTCTTGTACATAGGAGCAGTATTATAGTAGTTATATTCTTGTACATAGGGGCAGTATTATAGTAGTTATATTATTGTACATAGGAGAAGTATTATATTAGTTATATTCTTGTACATAGGAGCAGTATTATAGTAGTTATATTCTTGTACATAGGAGCAGTATTATAGTAGTTATATTCTTGTACATAGGAGCAGTATTATAGCAGTTATATTCTTTTACATAGGGGCAGTATTATAGTAGTTATATTCTTGTACATAGGAGCAGTATTATAGTAGTTATATTCTTGTACATAGGAGTAGTATTATAGTAGTTATATTCTTGTACATAGGAGCAGTATTATAGTAGTTATATTCTTGTACATAGGAGTAGTATTATAGTAGTTATATTCTTGTACATAGGAGTAGTATTATAGTAGTTATATTCTTGTACATAGGGGTAGTATTATAGTAGTTATATTCTTGTACATAGGAGTAGTATTATAGTAGTTATATTCTTGTACATAGGAGCAGTATTATAGTAGTTATATTCTTGTACATAGGAGCAGTATTATAGTAGTTATATTCTTGTACATAGGAGCAGTATTATAGTAGTTATATTCTTGTATATAGGAGCAGTATTATAGTAGTTATATTCTTGTACAGGGGATCTTGTACAAGGAGCAGTATTATAGTAGTTATATTCTTGTATATAGGAGCAGTATTATAGTAGTTATATTCTTGTACATAGCAGGTAGTATTATAGTAGTTATATTCTTGTACATAGGAGCAGTATTATAGTAGTTATATTCTTGTACATAGGAGCAGTATTATAGTAGTTATATTCTTGTACATAGCAGGTAGTATTATAGTAGTTATATTCTTGTACATAGGGAGGTGTATTATAGTAGTTATATTCTTGTATATAGGAGAGTATATAGTAGTAACAGTATTATAGTAGTTATATTCTTGTACATAGGAGCAGTATTATAGTAGTTATATTCTTGTACATAGGAGGTAGTATTATAGTAGCTATATTCTTGTACATAGGAGGTGGTATTATAGTAGTTATATTCTTGTACATAGGTGCAGTATTATAGTAGTTATATTCTTGTACATAGGAGCAGTATTATAGTAGTTATATTCTTGTACATAGGACCAGTATTATAGTAGTTATATTCTTGTACATAGGACCAGTATTATAGTAGTTATATTCTTGTACATAGGGGGCAGTATTATAGTAGTTATATTCTTGTACATAGCAGGTAGTATTATAGTAGTTATATTCTTGTACATAGGGAGCAGTATTATAGTAGTTATATTCTTGTACATAGGAGGTAGTATTATAGTAGTTATATTCTTGTACATAGGAGTAGTATTATAGTAGTTATATTCTTGTACATAGGAGCAGTATTATAGTAGTTATATTCTTGTACATAGGAGGTAGTATTATAGTAGTTATATTCTTGTACATAGGGGCAGTATTATAGTAGTTATATTCTTGTACATAGGAGCAGTATTATAGTAGTTATATTCTTGTACATAGCAGGTAGTATTATAGTAGTTATATTCTTGTACATAGCAGGTAGTATTATAATAGTTATATTCTTGTACATAGGAGCAGTATTATAGTAGTTATATTCTTGTACATAGGAGAAGTATTATATTAGTTATATTCTTGTACATAGGAGCAGTATTATAGTAGTTATATTCTTGTACATAGGAGCAGTATTATAGTAGTTATATTCTTGTACATAGGAGCAGTATTATAGCAGTTATATTCTTGTACATAGGGGCAGTATTATAGTAGTTATATTCTTGTACATAGGAGAAGTATTATATTAGTTATATTCTTGTACATAGGAGCAGTATTATAGTAGTTATATTCTTGTACATAGGAGCAGTATTATAGTAGTTATATTCTTGTACATAGGAGCAGTATTATAGCAGTTATATTCTTGTACATAGGGGCAGTATTATAGTAGTTATATTCTTGTACATAGGAGCAGTATTATAGTAGTTATATTCTTGTACATAGGAGTAGTATTATAGTAGTTATATTCTTGTACATAGGCGCAGTATTATAGTAGTTATATTCTTGTACATAGGAGTAGTATTATAGTAGTTATATTCTTGTACATAGGAGTAGTATTATAGTAGTTATATTCTTGTACATAGGAGGTAGTATTATAGTAGTTATATTCTTGTACATAGGGGGCAGTATTATAGTAGTTATATTCTTGTACATAGGAGTAGTATTATAGTAGTTATATTCTTGTACATAGGAGTAGTATTATAGTAGTTATATTCTTGTACATAGGAGCAGTATTATAGTAGTTATATTCTTGTACATAGGAGCAGTGTTATAGTAGTTATATTCTTGTACATAGGAGCAGTATTATAGTAGTTATATTCTTGTACATAGGAGCAGTATTATAGTAGTTATATTCTTGTACATAGGCGGTAGTATTATAGTAGTTATATTCTTGTACATAGGAGGTAGTATTATAGTAGTTATATTCTTGTACATAGGAGCAGTATTATAGTAGTTATATTCTTGTACATAGGGGCAGTATTATAATAGTTATATTCTTGTACATAGGAGCAGTATTATAGTAGTTATATTCTTGTACATAGGCGGTAGTATTATAGTAGTTATATTCTTGTACATAGGAGGTAGTATTATAGTAGTTATATTCTTGTATATAGGAGGCAGTATTATAGTAGTTATATTCTTGTACATAGGTGGCAGTATTATAGTAGTTATATTCTTGTATATAGGAGTAGTATTATAGTAGTTATATTCTTGTACATAGGAGCAGTATTATAGCAGTTATATTCTTGTACATAGGTGGCAGTATTATAGTAGGTATATTCTTGTACATAGGAGGTAGTATTATAGTAGTTATATTCTTGTACATAGGAGGTAGTATTATAGTAGTTATATTCTTGTACATAGGAGGTAGTAGGGAGACGCGGGGGGGGCACAACATACAAAATACAAAAAATTCCGGAAGGGAGGTTAAAAAAAAAAAAAAGTTATGGGCTCCCCCCGGGGGGGGGGAAAAAAAAAAAAAAAATATAAGGGGAAAGGTTAAAAAAAAAAATTGGTGGGGGTGGGGGGGGTGGGGGAGAAAAAAAAAAAAAAAAAAAAAATACAAAAGACGCCGGCTGCGGGCTGGGAGGGAAACAAACAAAAAAAAAGGTGGGAGGAAGGGGGGGGGGGGGGGGGGGGGGGGGGCTAGAAGGGGGGGGGGGGGGGGGGGGGGGAGGAGTCAGGACCTGCTGAAATTAGAAACTGTGAGGCTCGGGGATTCAGAGGACAGGGGGAAATACAAAGTAAGTAATTATAGTCATGGCCATCAGTGTGGGCACCCCTGAAAAGTTTCCAGAAAATGAAGTGTTTCTCCCAGAAAATTATTACCATTCCGCAGGTTTTGTTATACTCAGGTTTAACTTTCCTTGTGCATTGGAACAACACAAAAAACAGAAAAAAAGAAAGAAAAAAAAAAAAAAAGTAAAAAAAAAAAAAGTGATAAAATTTCATGCAAAACTCAAAAAATGGGCCGGACAAAATTCCTGGCCCTCTCAATTTAATATTTGGTTGCCGACCCTTTGGAAACAATCCCTGAGATCAATGTCTTCCTATAACCATCCACAAGCTTCTTACACCTCTCAGGTAGAACTTTGGGCCCCTCTTCTTCTGCAGACGGCTCCAGGTCTGTCATATTTGGGGGGGCGGCTCCGGGTCTGTCATATTTGGGGGGCGGCTCCGGGTCTCTAATATTTGGGGGGCGCTTTCTCTTCTCCTCCAGTAATGGTAAGATCTCTCCCACAGGTGTTCAATGGGCTGACACCTCAGGACTCTCCTCTTTGTTTCCATCTATTTCTAGGGCTTTTTGAAGTATATTTGGGGTCTTTGTCCTGCTGGAAGACCCATGACCTAGGACACACACCCAGCTTTCTGATACTGGGCCCTACATTGAGACCCAAAATTTCATGATGCCTTGCACACAGTCAGTGCACACAGTGCCAGAGGCCGCAAAACAACCCCAAACCCTCTGCGCCCCTCCCCCATATGTGACTGTGGTCCTGTGCTCTTCTCTTTGTAGAATGATCGGCTTTACCATAAAGCTGTGTCTTGGTCTCCTCTGTCCACAAGACGTATTCCCAGAAGGATTTTGGCTTCCTCCTGTACATTTTGGCTTTTTTCTGCCTCTGTGTCAGCGGTGGGGTCCTCCGGGGTCTCCTGACGGATAGTCTGCGCTGACACTGATGCCCCCTGAGCCTGCAGGACAGCTTGGATGTCTCTGGCACTTGGTTGGGGCTGCTCATCCACCATCTGGACTATCCTGCGTTACGACCTTCCATCTGTTCTTCTCTTCTGTCCACATCCAGGTAGATTAGCTACAGGGCCATGGGGTGTAAACTTCTGGGTTACGTAGTGCAAAGAAACATCCAGATCTCTGGAGATGAACTTGTAACCTTGAGATTGTTGATAGTTTTCCACACTTTTGGTTCTCAAGTCACAGTTCTCTTCTGCTTCTCCTCTTTCACACAGACACACAATGCACAGACTGAGTCACTTTGTATCCTTTGTATCTGGTGTCAGGTGTGATTCTTATATTGCCCACACCTGTTACTTACCACAGGGAAGTCTGAACCAGCATCACAGGCTGGAAACTAAGTTATTTACCCACAATTGTGAAAAAGTGGCAACAATTGTGTCCAGACTATTTTTGGAGTTTTGCGTGAAATTATTTCCAATTTGCTTTTTTTTTCTCAGTTTTTTTTTGTTGTTCCAGTACACACGAAGGAAATAAACCTGACAAATATATATAATATATAACAAAACATGTGGAATTTTAAGAATTTTCTGGGAGAAATACTTTATTTTCTGGAAAAATGTCAGGGGTGTCCACACTTACCGCCATGACTGTATATCGTAAAGTATCAGAATTCGATACAAATTTAACACGTGACCCATCAGAAGATGTGCAGGCCTGCTGCTCGTGTAGATGTGGATACACTGGCTTTACAAACCAAGACATACACAATAATGAGATGTTGTTCTCAGCTATCAGACAATCGTATGAGTGGGGGTCCATGTACTAAGACCCCCAAGATCCCTAAAACTGAGGGGTTAGAGCTTGGACATTTCTTTGGAAGGAAGGAGAATGGTGTCCCACATAATATTCGCAGATTTCTCAAGCTAAATCATCGAGTGATCCATTGATGAGAGAGTTAAAAGATCTCTTTGATCTTACCGAACACAGTCAGATTGATTTGCGCTTGTTTGGAGCCATGTTTGTTTTCTGCAACGAGAGTGTAGCAGCCGCAGTGTTCTTGTCGCGCGGAGGAGATGGTCAGCTTACAAGTGTCCTCCGTCTTCTCTATCTTAATGAATTCACTCTCTTTAATCTGTCGGCAGAAAGAGCAGAGCGTGACCATGAAGTGGAAGATAAAAAAAAATAAGCGCCCCCCCACATTAGCCACACCTTTCACTAAACATAAGCGCCCCCCATTAGCCACACCTCTCACTAAACATAAGCACCCCCCATTAGCCACACCTCTTACTAAACATAAGCGCCCCCATTAGCCACACCTCTCACTAAACATAAGTGAGCCCCATTAGCCACACCTCTCACTAAACATAAGCGCCCCCCATTAGCCACACCTCTCACTAAACATAAGCGCCCCCATTAGCCACACCTCTCACTAAACATAAGCGCCCCCCATTAGCCACACCTCTCACTAAACATAAGCGCCCCCCATTAGCCACACCTCTCACTAAACATAAGCACCCCCCATTAGCCACACCTCTCACTAAACATAAGCGCCCCCATTAGCCACACCTCTCACTAAACATAAGCGCCCCCCATTAGCCACACCTCTCACTAAACATAAGCACCCCCCATTAGCCACACCTCTCACTAAACATAAGCACCCCCCATTAGCCACACCTCTCACTAAACATAAGCGCCCCCCATTAGCCACACCTCTCATTAAACATAAGCACCCCCCCATTAGCCACACCTCTCACTAAACATAAGCACCCCCATTAGCCACACCTCTCACTAAACATAAGCACCCCCCATTAGCCACACCTCTCACTAAACATAAGCGCCCCCATTAGCCACACCTTTCACTAAACATAAGCGCCCCCATTAGCCACACCTCTCACTAAACATAAGCACCCCCCATTAGCCACACCTCTCACTAAACATAAGCACCCCCCATTAGCCACACCTCTCACTAAACATAAGCGCCCCCCATTAGCCACACCTCTCACTAAACATAAGCACCCCCCATTAGCCACACCTCTCACTAAACATAAGCACCCCCATTAGCCACACCTCTCACTAAACATAAGCACCCCCCATTAGCCACACCTCTCACTAAACATAAGCACCCCCCATTAGCCACACCTCTCACTAAACATAAGCACCCCCCATTAGCCACACCTCTCACTAAACATAAGCACCCCCCATTAGCCACACCTCTCACTAAACATAAGCGCCCCCCATTAGCCACACCTTTCACTAAACATAAGCACCCCCCATTAGCCACACCTCTCACTAAACATAAGCACCCCCCATTAGCCACACCTCTCACTAAACATAAGCACCCCCCATTAGCCACACCTCTCACTAAACATAAGCGCCCCCATTAGCCACACCTCTCACTAAACATAAGCACCCCCCATTAGCCACACCTCTCACTAAACATAAGAGCCGACCATTACCCAATACCACGTCCCTCACTAAAGATACGTGCCCCCATTACCCACCCCCCAACTAAAATTAAGTATCCCTTCATTACATAATAAATGCCCCCCACCCATTATCCACACACCCACCTTAAAACAAAACACCCCCAAACACAAACTAAAAATTAGGGCCCCCCATTACCCACATCTTCAACTAAAAATAAATGCCCCCCAACTCATTACCCACACCCTTCATTAAAAATATGTGCTCCCCATTACCCACAGCTAAATATAAGCGCCCCGAGTTACTTCTTGACCATCATTCTAACAAACCCCTGAACATTCACCATCCCTTGATACATCCCCATTACGGTCCCATCTTCCTATTTGGCAAGACCCTAGTGATGGAGTTTGGGTCATCGCCCTCTGCAGCCCCTCAGGCGCAGCACAGGGTGCCAACAGTCTACTTATTAGGGAACCATTTCAAGGGGAAAACCTGATGTTCCTGTTATTTCAGGTGGAAACCTCTTCTGAGAGTCTGTACATAGAAATATCCCTGTATATAGTATATATAGTCTGTATATCCCTCAGTGACTGTCACACATTTTCCACATAGGGGTCGCTCTAGTCATGGCTGGATCATTAATAAATAAGTCTTTAGGTTTTTGTTGCGATCCCCTCTCTGTCCTGCACTAGTACTAGCACCACCGTCATCTACTCCCTGCTCCAGTACATTCTGCATATTCTAAAAACAAGGGGCACATCATGTTCCTGTGTTTGGAGCCACTGCCGCTCTTACTACAAGACAGGATCCTGCTGGCTTTAGCAACAGCTGACTGACATTGTGCTGTTATTTAGTTTATGATCTACAATTACAAGTGGGTGCTAGTCCAGCAGCGGCTCTCAGTCCTCCCCCCTTACCCGGACATATGACGCCTGCAGATTATACAGTCAGCCGGGCATTTATATATATCTCCTGTAGAGTGTATTACGTTACACAATCTGGTGTCCTCTGTATCAGTATTATTACCCCCATCATCAACAATGTAACAACAACTCCAACTAATCCTCTGTCCAGGTCACCCCCCCACTCTGTCCAGGTCACCCCCCTCTGTCCAAGGACACCCCCCCAACTCTGTCCAGGGACACCCCCCACTCTGTCCAGGGACACCCCCCCACTATGTCCAGGGTCACCCCCCCAACTCTGTCCAGGGACACCCCCCACTCTGTCCAGGTCACCCCCCCTCTGTCCAGGGACCCCCCCCCACTCTGTCCAGGGACACCCCCCCCACCTCTGTCCAGGGACACCCCCCCACTCTGTCCAGGGACACCCCCCCTCTGTCCAGGGACACCCCCCCAACTCTGTCCAGGGACACCCCCCCCACTCTGTCCAGGGACACCCCCCCACTCTGTCCAGGTCACCCCCCTCTGTCCAGGGACACCCCCCCAACTCTGTCCAGGTCACCCCCCACTCTGTCCAGGGACACCCCCCACTCTGTCCAGGGACACCCCCCCCCACTCTGTCCAGGGAAACCCCCCCCCCCGTTCAGGGCACCCCCCCACACTGTCCAGGGACACCCCCCCCACTCTGTCCAGGTCATCCCCCCGTTCAGGGCACCCCCCCACTCTGTCCAGGGCACCCCCCTCATATAATAAGAACATATTACCAAGTTCAATCTTTCATAAAATCCTTGCTGTCGGTCACTTACCATATGAAATGTCCCATATTCCCCTCAAAGATCTTTCTTACACAAGTCACTAGAGTTACAAGTTAGAATTACTTGGGAATGACATTGATCCTCAGCGACATCTTTACTTTATGCCGGTCCTCTGCTACTGACAGTCAGAGAATCAAGGGCACAGCTATAACTCAGCTAAGCTCTCTCAGGACTCTTGGGTGAAATCCATCTTATCCCAACGCTTTGGATGATCCACACACAAAGACAAGACATTACCTCCTTCCTGAACTTCATCCACATGCACGAGATTGGCTGTGTCCCTGCCACTTTGCAGAACAGCTCCACCGACTCCCCCGGCTCGGACCTTCCTGTCTTCTGGGAATTGAAGGATCTGTGGTGGAGAGGCTGCGGGAGGAACAAACAAAACCAACCAAAATGACTAAGTCTTCTGGATCGCTAACTGTTTTATGAGAGGTGAAAACAGAACAGTTTAGCTATATAGTGGTCACCCCACAGGAATAGTGGTCGTCCGTCATGAATAGTGGTCACCCCACAGGAATAGTGGTCGTCCGTCATGAATAGTGGTCACCCCACAGGAATAGTGGTCGTCCGTCATGAACAGTGGTCACCCCACAGGAATAGTGGTCGTCCGTCATGAATAGTGGTCACCCCACAGGAATAGTGGTCGTCCGTCATGAATAGTGGTCACCCCACAGGAATAGTGGTCGGGTCTCATGAATAGTGGTCACCCCACAGGAATAGTGGTCGTCCGTCATGAATAGTGGTCACCCCACAGGAATAATGGTCAGGTCTCATGAATAGTGGTCACCCCACAGGAATAGTGGTTGGGTCTCATGAATAGCGGTCACCCCACAGGAATAGTGGTCGGGTCTCATGAATAGTGGTCACCCGACAGGAATAGTGGTCGTCCATCATGAATAGTGGTCACCCCACAGGAATAATGGTCAGGTCTCATGAATAGTGGTCACCCCACAGGAATAGTGGTCGTCTGTCATGAATAGTGGTCACCCCACAGGAATAGTGGTCGTCCGTCATGAATAGTGGTCACCCCACAGGAATAATGGTCAGGTCTCATGAATAGTGGTCACCCCACAGGAATAGTGGTCGTCCGTCATGAATAGTGGTCACCCCACAGGAATAGTGGTCGTCCGTCATGAATAGTGGTCACCCCACAGGAATAATGGTCGGGTCTCATGAATAGTGGTCACCCCACAGGAATAGTGGTCGTCCGTCATGAATAGTGGTCACCCCACAGGAATAGTGGTCGTCCGTCATGAATAGTGGTCACCCCACAGGAATAGTGGTCGGGTCTCATGAATAGTGGTCACCCCACAGGAATAGTGGTCGTCCGTCATGAATAGTGGTCACCCCACAGGAATAATGGTCAGGTCTCATGAATAGTGGTCACCCCACAGGAATAGTGGTTGGGTCTCATGAATAGCGGTCACCCCACAGGAATAGTGGTCGGGTCTCATGAATAGTGGTCACCCCACAGGAATAGTGGTCGTCCATCATGAATAGTGGTCACCCCACAGGAATAATGGTCAGGTCTCATGAATAGTGGTCACCCCACAGGAATAGTGGTCGTCTGTCATGAATAGTGGTCACCCCACAGGAATAGTGGTCGTCCGTCATGAATAGTGGTCACCCCACAGGAATAATGGTCAGGTCTCATGAATAGTGGTCACCCCACAGGAATAGTGGTCGTCCGTCATGAATAGTGGTCACCCCACAGGAATAGTGGTCGTCCGTCATGAATAGTGGTCACCCCACAGGAATAATGGTCGGGTCTCATGAATAGTGGTCACCCCACAGGAATAGTGGTCGTCCGTCATGAATAGTGGTCACCCCACAGGAATAGTGGTCGTCCGTCATGAATAGTGGTCACCCCACAGGAATAGTGGTCGGGTCTCATGAATAGTGGTCACCCCACAGGAATAGTGGTCGTCCGTCATGAATAGTGGTCACCCCACAGGAATAATGGTCAGGTCTCATGAATAGTGGTCACCCCACAGGAATAGTGGTTGGGTCTCATGAATAGCGGTCACCCCACAGGAATAGTGGTCGGGTCTCATGAATAGTGGTCACCCCACAGGAATAGTGGTCGTCCCTCATGAATAGTGACCATCCCTTACAAATACGGGTCAGCTTTCATGAATCTAGAAGTCTTGAGAACGTAACATTCAGTAGTCAGGTCTTATGAACATTAGTTTGATCCTCAATAGGATAAACAAGACCAGACAAAATTAACATATTACCCATAATACCCCTCCCTGCCTGACTTCCTGGTGCATACAATTATTTGGGGATTTTAGGAACAGGTTACTCAATTGAAACGGTTTTGTATACCCATCTCCTTCTGTCCTCTATCCTAGTACAATATCCAAAAAAGGACCAGAAAAATGGGCTCCATCTAAAGATCCAGCTTGGAGCCCATACACATTGCACGTTCCTGCTGCTATATGGATGTGGCGAGACAATGTGACAATTTTGCAGATATCTTTGGAACCATTGACCCAAGGATGGTAGAGAGTGATACGGCGTGTTAATGCGGAGGACGGGCCAACAATCCTTCTACCTGATTTAAGGGGGGTCTTCGGAGCGGGCTTCTTCTTAATGGTGGCTCCATCTGGAAGGAAAGCGTAAGGATTTATTATAGATCTTAGGGACCGCTCAGGGGACTTACTATATCCTACAGAGAAGGAAGGATACAGCCAGGCACCGGCATGCTCTGCCCAGACGGGACGGCCATGAGTCAAGACGTGCAAGAGGAATATCCTAAGAAGCAGCAGCAGCAATGGCCTGCTCCAGAGATGGGGTCTGTATTAGACATGAAGTAGGAAGAGATTAGTAGATATGAGGAGAATGCTGGGCCAGAAGGAGACTATGACCAGAGGGGTAGCTTCTCATCCAAACATGGCCGCCTAATGTCACAGCTGACGACAACACAAAGCAGGTGGCCAGACGGCATGATATCCTGCAACCAGCGATAAGGAAGATTAGATGATGATGATGATGTCATCAATGGTGGTTATCGTAGAAAGACATCACACATGCAGTTAGAGTCAGAAGGTTTATATAAGACCCTGCTCTTCATGAAACGTCAGGGATTAGGTAATAATAAATCAGGTAAGAGTAAAGATGATGATGATGATGATGATGATGATGATGACGACTGAGATGATGAAGCAAACCCATTACATATTACAGGTTAATATACAATATAAGAAGACACAGAACAACTCCCCCCATCCTCCACCCTCCTGTCATCCAAGCCCTTGATAATAAACACAACATAAATATAAAGCAACAGAACCGAAAATCTGCGAAATCAGAAATGATAAAACCGCGATTGACGACAACATGGAGGGATTGTCTAGTCTGATGACTTTATTGTGGCCCCATCTGCACTTTGTGGCGCTCTACGCACCGGGCGGTCTCAGGAAATTCACTAGACACGATTGGAAAGTTTCTGCATGGGAAAAAAAGAAAAAATCACTGAAATTGGCGCAAATTTTAGCAACTTTCCCACTGCCGTTATTCCTGAGTGTTCTGAGACACAGAGACAGCGTGGGGGTCACAGAGGAATCCTGACGGCTCATAGTGCAAAGGTCCTGTGTACAGAACCAACATCTGCACAGAGAAGCAGAGCCCTCCAGAAAACATCCTGATCCATTCATTGGCTTCCCATAACACTTCCCTACTGTGTCTATGAGTCAGAAGAATTAGATTGTCAGCTCCTAGGGACAGACATTAGTGTGAGGGGTGTCTGTACAGACAATGTAAGTGACATGGTGTTCATCTCTCCGATTTTCCATGGCACTGGATGTTGCTCTCATTCCGAGTCTTCAGGTCGGGGTCTGCTTCCATGTAAGGCAGGTCCTTCACCCAGCCCAGTCACTGCTTCCCAGCCGCACGTGGGGAGGATCCTTGATAAATTTCCACTGAGATATTTCTGGAGGAGACTCGGCACTTTCCAGGACATAATGCCATATTTAGGCGATTGCATGAAGCGAAATGTCAGCGCAGATTGTTCAGCAACTTCAACATGTCACAATCCCAGTAACAAAGATGATTTCAATGAGGAAACATAAGGAAACACTCAAGACAAGTGCTGGGATGTCCAGGATTTAACCCCCTGTCCCCCACAACACTGTGTAGCATAGCGAGACTGTAAATAACACATCGGGTCATAAAGAAATCCTGTAATGTTACCAGTAGATCAGGTCTGCAGACCGAACAAGAAGCGCAACCCAACACCCCAACCCAGATTATCCAAAACCAAAGATCCTCCAAACTTTCTGTTCAGAGATACAAGAGAGTTGTCTCAGAAAACAAAAAAAACCCCCAAACCTGAACGTTCACATTTAGACTATTCCGCAGTATTAATACATGTTGTAATATCCTGTATGAAGGGATTTTAGCTCCATGAAATCCAGCGCTGAGGTTCACTTGGTATCTCTTCGGTCTTCTTTCCTTGGTCCTCACTGCTATAATGCAGGGTACCTGAGGCTGAGGCGGGTCATAGACAGATCTCTGAACTTATAAAAGTTTTATGCTGCCTTTATGGCTCAGTCCCATGAGACTAGATGGCAACGAGACGCTCCATTTTTGATAGTGTAGAGATTTTTTGATCCAGTCCTGCTTCCTCCATAGAATGGGCGCCTCGATCCTCTGCAGATTGTTTCCGATGTCAGGTTGAGCTGGGCACTTTCTTACGCTCTATGTGGTCTTGTGCTAAGGTTTCTCTCTTCTGGTCGGCATTCCTGTCTTTGCTTGTCTGTCTTCTCGGTATGCTGACCGATATCGTAGATTTCGTTTTACTCTTTTTTTGTCATGGAAAATGATCTTTATGGCTGGAAATCTCCAGACATACAACATTGGCTTCAACGTTATTAATTAATAAAAGTGTTTCAGTTATCAGGTGTTACCTGAGTAGGAAATGTCGCTCTAAGTTTGATAAAATATGGTCACAATGGTTAGAGATGTCTGAGCCCGCTACCTGGTCTGCTGTATCTCAGGGGTGGGCTCGGGGCGGAGTGAATGCGGCCCAACTGGATCTTATGTTATTTTTTCTTACTGAATTTCACCACGTATACATTATTGTATATCCCTCCTTTGTTACCCCGAACTCTGTAAAGCTTACACAGCTCAACTAGTTTTTTATCCGGAATGATCGTAAAAAAAATTGTTATGGACAACTAAGACAGTTTTCCTATAAGACAATTTTAATAAACCTGCCCCAATGTCTACTTTATGACACCGCAGTCACCAACCACGCCCTCTGCCTGTGTTAGACCTCTCTGGGCTTTGCTATAGGCTCAAGTCCAAATTCATTCCTCCGGTAATGTCCACACAACACAGACAGAAGACAGACACCAAAAAATCACAGCCAGAACCTTATAGGCTTCAGATTACTGATCTATGACCAAAATGCTGCAATGCTCAAATCACTACACAAAAAAATGAGGAAAACTAAAGCCAGAGGTGAAATGTGTCAATGTAACCGGCAGAGCAAGAGATTACTATAATTACTATAATACTGCTCTCTATGTACAAGAATATAACTACTATAATACTGCTCCTATGTACAAGAATATAACTACTATAATACTGCTCCTATGTACAAGAATATAACTACTATAATACTGCTCCTATGTACAAGAATATAACTACTATAATACTGCTCCTATGTACAAGAATATAACTACTATAATACTACTCCTATGTACAAGAATATAACTACTATAATACTGCTCCTATGTACAAGAATATAACTACTATAATACTACTCCTATGTACAAGAATATAACTACTATAATACTGCCCCCTATGTACAAGAATATAACTACTATAATACTGCCTCCTATGTACAAGAATATAACTACTATAATACTGCTCCTATGTACAAGAATATAACTACTATAATACTGCTCCTATGTACAAGAATATAACTACTATAATACTACCTCCTATGTACAAGAATATAACTACTATAATACTGCTCCTATGTACAATTATATAACTACTATAATACTGCTCCTATGTACAAGAATATAACTACTATAATACTACCTCCTATGTACAAGAATATAACTACTATAATACTGCTCCTATGTACAAGAATATAACTACTATAATACTGCTCCTATGTACAAGAATATAACTACTATAATACTACCTCCTATGTACAAGAATATAACTACTATAATACTACCTCCTATGTACAAGAATATAACTACTATAATACTACCTCCTATGTACAAGAATATAACTACTATAATACTGCTCCTAGGTACAAGAATATAACTACTATAATACTACCTCCTATGTACAAGAATATAACTACTATATTACTACCTCCTATGTACAAGAATATAACTACTATAATACTGCTCCTATGTACAAGAATATAACTACTATAATACTGCTCCTATGTACAAGAATATAACTACTATAATACTACCGCCTATGTACAAGAATATAACTACTATAATACTGCTCCTATGTACAAGAATATAACTACTATAATACTACCTCCTATGTACAAGAATATAACTACTATAATACTACCTCCTATGTACAAGAATATAACTACTATAATACTGCACCTATGTACAAGAATATAACTACTATAATACTACTCCTATGTACAAGAATATAACTACTATAATACTACCTCCTATGTACAAGAATATAACTACTATAATACTGCTCCTATGTACAAGAATATAACTACTATAATACTGCCCCCTATGTACAAGAATATAACTACTATAATACTGCCCCTATGTACAAGAATGAAACTACTATAATACTGCTCCTATGTACAAGAATATAACTACTATAATACTGCCCCCTATGTACAAGAATATAACTACTATAATACTGCCCCCTATGTACAAGAATATAACTACTATAATACTGCTCCTATGTACAAGAATATAACTACTATAATACTGCTCCTATTTACAAGAATATAACTACTATAATACTGCTCCTATGTACAAGAATATAACTACTATAATACTGCTCCTATGTACAAGAATATAACTTCTATAATACTGCCCCCTATGTACAAGAATATAACTACTATAATACTACTCCTATGTACAAGAATATAACTACTATAATACTACCTCCTATGTACAACAATATAACTACTATAATACTACTCCTATGTACAACAATATAACTACTATAATACTGCTCCTATGTACAAGAATATAACTACTATAATACTACCTCCTATGTACAAGAATATAACTACTATAATACTGCTCCTATGTACAAGAATATAACTACTATAATACTACCTCCTATGTACAAGAATATAACTACTATAATACTACCTCCTATGTACAAGAATATAACTACTATAATACTGCTCCTATGTACAAGAATATAACTGCTATAATACTGCTCCTATGTACAAGAATATAACTGCTATAATACTGCTCCTATGTACAAGAATATAACTACTATAATACTGCTCCTATGTACAAGAATATAACTACTATAATACTACCGCCTATGTACAAGAATATAACTACTATAATAATGCTCCTATGTACAAGAATATAACTACTATAATACTGCTCCTATGTACAAGAATATAACTACTATAATACTGCTCCTATGTACAAGAATATAACTACTATAATACTGCTATGTACAAGAATATAACTACTATAATACTACCTCCTATGTACAAGAATATAACTACTATAATACTGCTCCTATGTACAAGAATATAACTACTATAATACTGCTCCTATGTACAAGAATATAACTACTATAATACTGCACCTATGTACAAGAATATAACTACTATAATACTGCTCCTATGTACAAGAATATAACTACTATAATACTGCTCCTATGTACAAGAATATAACTACTATAATACTGCTCCTATGTACAAGAATATAACTACTATAATACTGCTCCTATATACAAGAATATAACTACTATAATACTACTCCTATGTACAAGAATATAACTACTATAATACTACTCCTATGTACAAGAATATAACTACTATAATACTACTCCTATGTACAAGAATATAACTATTATAATACTACCTTCTATATACAAGAATATAACTACTATAATACTACCTCCTATGTACAAGAATATAACTACTATAATACTACTCCTATGTACAAGAATATAGCTACTATAATACTACCTCCTATGTACAAGAATATAACTACTATAATACTGCTCCCTATGTACAAGAATATAACTACTATAATACTGCTCCTATGTACAAGAATATAACTACTATAATACTGCTCCTATGTACAAGAATATAACTACTATAATACTGGTCCTATGTACAAGAATATAACTACTATAATACTACTCCTATGTACAAGAATATAACTACTATAATACTGCTCCTATGTACAAGAATATAACTACTATAATACTGGTCCTATGTACAAGAATATAACTACTATAATACTACCTCCTATGTACAAGAATATAACTACTATAATACTGCTCCTATGTACAAGAATATAACTACTATAATACTGCTCCTATGTACAAGAATATAACTACTATAATACTGCTCCCTATGTACAAGAATATAACTACTATAATACTGCTCCTATGTACAAGAATATAACTACTATAATACTACCTCCTATGTACAAGAATATAACTACTATAATACTACCTCCTATGTACAAGAATATAACTACTATAATACTACCTCCTATGTACAAGAATATATCTACTATAATACTGCTCCTATGTACAAGAATATAACTACTATAATACTGCTCCTATGTACAAGAATATAACTACTATAATACTGCTCCTATGTACAAGAATATAACTACTATAATACTGCTCCTAGGTACAAGAATATAACTACTATAATACTACCTCCTATGTACAAGAATATATCTACTATAATACTACCTCCTATGTACAAGAATATAACTACTATAATACTGCTCCTATGTACAAGAATATATCTACTATAATACTGCTCCTATGTACAAGAATATAACTACTATAATACTACTCCTATGTACAAGAATATAACTACTATAATACTGCTCCTATGTACAAGAATATAACTACTATAATACTGCTCCTATGTACAAGAATATAACTACTATAATACTGCTCCTATGTACAAGAATATAACTACTATAATACTGCTCCCTATGTACAAGAATATAACTACTATAATACTACCCCCTATGTACAAGAATATAACTACTATAATACTGCTCCTATGTACAAGAATATAACTACTATAATACTGCTCCCTATGTACAAGAATATAACTACTATAATACTACTCCTATGTACAAGAATAGAACTACTATAATACTGCCTCCTATGTACACGAATATAACTACTATAATACTGCACCTATGTACAAGAATATAACTACTATAATACTACCTCCTATGTACAAGAATAGAACTACTATAATACTACCTCCTATGTACAAGAATATAACTACTATAATACTACTCCTATGTACAAGAATATAACTACTATAATACTGCCCCTATGTACAAGAATATAACTACTATAATACTGCTCCTATGTACAAGAATATAACTACTATAATACTGCTCCCTATGTACAAGAATATAACTACTATAATACTACTCCTATGTACAAGAATATAACTACTATAATACTGCCTCCTATGTACACGAATATAACTACTATAATACTGCACCTATGTACAAGAATATAACTACTATAATACTGCACCTATGTACAAGAATATAACTACTATAATACTGCACCTATGTACAAGAATATAACTACTATAATACTGCCCCCTATGTACAGGAATATAACTACTATAATACTACCTCCTATGTACAAGAATATAACTACTATAATACTGCCCCTATGTACAAGAATATAACTACTATAATACTGCCCCTATGTACAAGAATATAACTACTATAATACTGCTCCTATGTACAAGAATATAACTACTATAATACTGCACCTATGTACAAGAATATAACTACTATAATACTGCCTTCTAATAATTTCTTTAGTTATCATCTTAGATTTATTTTTGGATTTTTCAGTTTGTGACATCATTGAAATAATAAAGTATGTTCCCGCGTTGCTCCGGCTCTCGGGGTTGGTGGACTTGTTGTGTCCTCTGGGTATTTGCTCTGCACAGGATCTTGCGCTGACATTACATATACAGATGTCACCAGTAGAGTAATCTCCCTGCTCATTGTGCTGTACGTGGTAAGTGCCGGACGCCTGCAGTAGCGGTCACAACATGGCGGCCGCTCTCCTTGCACACTTCACTGTGGTGTTTATACAGAACAAATTTCCATAGTGCCAAAAAAGTAAATGAGAGACAGGAAAGCAAAAATAGAACAATCTGCGTAATAATCTGTGGAGTGAATGTGGCTGTGAGGCGGGGAGGTCAGACATGGAAGGGCGTACAGCGATTACATAATATCAGCAGCGAGGATTACAGCCAGAGATGGCGAGAAAGTAACAGCTCATTCGGGCTCAGGATAATAAAGTTTATTGCAAAACAAAAAATTTTGCGCTCTTTGAAAAATTAAGTTTTAATTCTCTGCTGATAGTTTGTTAGAATGTGTCATTGCAGCTGACAATTATCAGTCTAGAGTACAGCATGTATATCTCACATAGTCTTACTGAGATACAAATGTAACAAACCCTCAGCTGTGAGTATTATTAGGTGAGAACAGGTTCAGCCTCTAGTCTTAGGCAGTTCCCTGCCTAAGAGCTGAAAATCCATAAAGAACCAGCAGGCAATATAGGGGTGATGAGTGGTCAGACTGAGCACTAGCAGGAAAGCAGCAGAACTGTGAACGCAGCTCTGGCAGTAACTACAGGATGTATATATTTTCATTGACATAGCAAGAAAGGAACAGAGAACCTAGGCAGTTCTCCTATGTAGGGGATTAGGATAAACATGCGGACCTCGGGATCCCTGCCTGGGGCTCCCCAGATGTTGGCAGATGTATATAGCATTGTATGACACAAGGGATGTCATAACTAGATTTGGCATCAGAATGAGGACCATATGTAAGTGGCAGCAGATACTAATTTTTTGGGTCAAGACTATAAGACTGGAAGCAGACACCAGGTTCCTAGGACAGGCCCATCAGACTGACAGCAGACGCCAGGCTCCTAGGACAGGACCATCAGACTGACAGCAGACGCCAGGCTCCTAGGACAGGCCCATCAGACTGACAGCAGACGCCAGGCTCCTAGGACAGGACCATCAGACTGACAGCAGACGCCAGGCTCCTAGGACAGGCCCATCAGACTGGCAGCAGACGCCAGGCTCCTAGGACAGGACCATCAGACTGACAGCAGACGCCAGGCTCCTAGGACAGGACCATCAGACTGGCAGCAGACACCAGGCTCCTAGGACAGGCCCATCAGACACCAGGCTCCTAGGACAGGCCCATCAGACTGGAATTAGACGCCAGGCTCCTAGGACAGGCCCATCAGACTGGCAGCAGACACCAGGCTCCTAGGACAGGACCATCAGACTGGCAGCAGACACCAGGCTCCTAGGACAGGCCCATCAGACTGGCAGCAGACACCAGGCTCCTAGGACAGGCCCATCAGACTGGCAGCAGACGCCAGGCTCCTAGGACAGGCCCATCAGACTGGCAGCAGACACCAGGCTCCTAGGACAGGACCATCAGACTGGCAGCAGACACCAGGCTCCTAGGACAGGCCCATCAGACACCAGGCTCCTAGGACAGGCCCATCAGACTGGCAGCAGACACCAGGCTCCTAGGACAGGCCCATCAGACTGGCAGCAGACACCAGGCTCCTAGGACAGGACCATCAGACTGGCAGCAGACACCAGGCTCCTAGGACAGGACCATCAGACTGGCAGCAGACACCAGGCTCCTAGGACAGGACCATCAGACTGGCAGCAGACACCAGGCTCCTAGGACAGGCCCATCAGACACCAGGCTCCTAGGACAGGACCATCAGACTGGCAGCAGACGCCAGGCTCCTAGGACAGGCCCATCAGACTGGCAGCAGACGCCAGGCTCCTAGGACAGGACCATCAGACTGGCAGCAGACGCCAGGCTCCTAGGACAGAGCCATCAGACTGGCAGCAGACGCCAGGCTCCTAGGACAGGCCCATCAGACTGGCAGCAGACGCCAGGCTCCTAGGACAGGACCATCAGACTGACAGCAGACGCCAGGCTCCTAGGACAGGCCCATCAGACTGACAGCAGACGCCAGGCTCCTAGGACAGGACCATCAGACTGACAGCAGACGCCAGGCTCCTAGGACAGGCCCATCAGACTGGCAGCAGACGCCAGGCTCCTAGGACAGGACCATCAGACTGACAGCAGACGCCAGGCTCCTAGGACAGGACCATCAGACTGGCAGCAGACACCAGGCTCCTAGGACAGGCCCATCAGACACCAGGCTCCTAGGACAGGCCCATCAGACTGGAATTAGACGCCAGGCTCCTAGGACAGGCCCATCAGACTGGCAGCAGACACCAGGCTCCTAGGACAGGACCATCAGACTGGCAGCAGACACCAGGCTCCTAGGACAGGCCCATCAGACTGGCAGCAGACACCAGGCTCCTAGGACAGGCCCATCAGACTGGCAGCAGACGCCAGGCTCCTAGGACAGGCCCATCAGACTGGCAGCAGACACCAGGCTCCTAGGACAGGACCATCAGACTGGCAGCAGACACCAGGCTCCTAGGACAGGCCCATCAGACACCAGGCTCCTAGGACAGGCCCATCAGACTGGCAGCAGACACCAGGCTCCTAGGACAGGCCCATCAGACTGGCAGCAGACACCAGGCTCCTAGGACAGGACCATCAGACTGGCAGCAGACACCAGGCTCCTAGGACAGGACCATCAGACTGGCAGCAGACACCAGGCTCCTAGGACAGGACCATCAGACTGGCAGCAGACACCAGGCTCCTAGGACAGGCCCATCAGACACCAGGCTCCTAGGACAGGACCATCAGACTGGCAGCAGACGCCAGGCTCCTAGGACAGGCCCATCAGACTGGCAGCAGACGCCAGGCTCCTAGGACAGGACCATCAGACTGGCAGCAGACGCCAGGCTCCTAGGACAGAGCCATCAGACTGGCAGCAGACGCCAGGCTCCTAGGACAGGCCCATCAGACTGGCAGCAGACGCCAGGCTCCTAGGACAGAGCCATCAGACTGGCAGCAGACACCAGGATCCTAGGACAGGCCCATCAGACTGGCAGCAGACGCCAGGCTCCTAGGACAGGCCCATCAGACTGGCAGCAGACGCCAGGCTCCTAGGACAGGCCCATCAGACTGGCAGCAGACGCCAGGCTCCTAGGACAGAGCCATCAGACTGGCAGCAGACGCCAGGCTCCTAGGACAGGCCCATCAGACTGGCAGCAGACGCCAGGCTCCTAGGACAGGACCATCAGACTGGCAGCAGACGCCAGGCTCCTAAGACAGGCCCATCAGACTGGCAGCAGACGCCAGGCTCCTAGGACAGGACCATCAGACTGGCAGCAGACGCCAGGCTCCTAGGACAGGACCATCAGACTGGCTACTGCACCACCATGACATGGACCTTTACAAGACTCCTCATCTCTGAATGATTAACCCTTTCGTTGTGTTTTTCACTTCAATAACACGAGAATCTCATTCCACTGCTAATCCTGAAGACACCACAATGCCTCCTTATATTTACCCCTGGGTGTCTGACCCATGAGGCTGCACTACTACCACAGTGACTATACTGCAGCTAACTGAAGGAGAAAACCACACTGTCAGCACTGAAGAGGTTAAACATGTGACGCCCCAGATATGCTGCTCCCACACAGGATGTTCACATGACCCAGCGGGAGGGTTAAGGAAACACATGGAAGTCATCTCCAGAACTGGGACAGAAGGGCAACTCCACTGATCTCTGGGGGTTGTCCAGACATGGAACTGTCCACTTAGAAGCGAATGAACCAAAGACAGTAACGGGGCCGGCGGCTCAAAGCTCAGTAACGGGGCCGGCGGCACTCAGCTCAGTAACGGGGCAGGCGGCACAAAGCTCAGTAACGGGGCCGGCGGCACGCAGCTCAGTAACGGGGCAGGCGGCACGCAGCTCAGTAAGGGGGCCGGCGGCACGCAGCTCAGTAACGGGGCAGGCGGCACACAGCTCAGTAACGGGGCAGGCGGCACAAAGCTTAGTAACGGGGCAGGCGGCACAAAGCTCAGTAACGGGGCCGGCGGCACTCAGCTCAGTAACGGGGCAGGCGGCACAAAGCTCAGTAACGGGGCAGGCGGCACTCAGCTCAGTAACGGGGCAGGCGGCACGCAGCTCAGTAAGGGGGCCGGCGGCACGCAGCTCAGTAACGGGGCAGGCGGCACACAGCTCAGTAACGGGGCAGGCGGCACAAAGCTCAGTAACGGGGCCGGCGGCACAAAGCTCAGTAACGGGGCCGGCGGCACAAAGCTTAGTAACGGGGCAGGCGGCACAAAGCTCAGTAACGGGGCCGGCGGCACTCAGCTCAGTAACGGGGCAGGAGGCACAAAGCTCAGTAACGGGGCAGGCGGCACGCAGCTCAGTAACGGGGCCGGCGGCACAAAGCTCAGTAACGGGGCTGGCGGCACAAAGCTTAGTAACGGGGCAGGCGGCACGCAGCTCAGTAACGGGGCGAGAACAGACTACAGTAACAATGCCAGAACCAACCTCAGTAGTCGGGCGAGAACTGCCCTCAGTTTTGGCAGGTACATGACCCTTCTACCGTGTCATTCATGTGTTACACAAGTCAAAATAACGTTTCGCCAATTCCCTGAACTTCGCACACAGATTTTGAGGGCATTCTCCATGTTACCTGCAGTTTGGGGGTCACTTACTTTCTAGCACGTTGGCGGGCACGGCATTACTTTTTGGCTTCTTGGTTTTTGTTATTCCGGTTTTTCCTGAAGTGTCTGAAACAAAACATAAAAAATTCTGAATAGAACAAAAAGAAAGCGAATGGCACAGAAAAGGAGGAGGAGTTAGGTGAGATGACAAGTGACAGCTGCGGAGATCAGCGGTAATCCGGCAGCCTGGCATCATATTCTGGCAGTTGCCCCTGTCACTCTGGAACATCAGCCCTAACCTTGCCCCTTGGACAGACAGTGACATCACAGGACTGGAATATCCAGACTACAGCATGAGGCCAGCGGAGCAGTCAGTCCCATGTAAATAACGCCCAATCACTGTAGAGTTCTGACCTCTCCATTGTCTACAGAATATCTCTCTCTCAATTCTTCATCATTTCTCTGCTTGCTGTCAGTGAGTCACAGTCATTGGATCAGTCTAGGCAATCTCTGACTATAAGCTAACCAGCCTGAAGCTCGCACTAATCCTTTCACTGACAACAAGCAGAGATCTTGGAAACAGTGAGATACTGAATTTAACTGATTGAGCACCATCTACAGAGGACAGCGCTGCCCTTTAAAAATTTCATCACTGTTGTCTGCACTGAAAGCAACATTAGTGACTTCAGATGCAAATGATGGGACCATCCTGGACAAGAACAACAGGGCCCAAACACCGCAGGGGCCCCACAGACTAGCGCTCCATATAGGAAAGAGGAAGGTGCACGGCATGACTGATGATACAGTGTATACAGCTCTATATACCAGGCTACTACAGTATAAAGAGGCAGTTATGTGGACAGTCTCCAGGAGAATCATCGGCGCCCCCTATCGCTCACCTTCTACAGTCACATTGCAGGTGCACTCAGCTTTTCCTGCCGGATTCTCTGCCAGACACTTGTACTGTCCGCCGTCCTCCGGGAAGGTCTTGTCAATGGTGAGAGAGCAGAGAGGACCTGCAAAGAGGGCAGAGACAAGTCAGCGACGCAATGACACCGAGCACCAACACCACCTGCAAGGATGGCACAGGAAGATACACTCAGGAAGTATCACTCATGCTAGGATTAGATACACAGTGCAACAGACAGTATCACACACAACAGGATTAGATACAACGCAACAGGCAGCATCACTCATGCTAGGATTAGATACACCATGAGGTTATTAGGCACTAGGAACTTTACATATAAGTCACACATAGTCTCCTAATCTCAGTATTCAGGGTTGCAGAAGTATTAGCGCCCCCTTGGAAATGCTGCAGTTGGATATTTTTGGTAAGTCTTACTGACATTCTCCTGCGATGTCTTTGAGGCTTGGCAGTCAGTCCCCTGGGGGTCAGGGGTCACAGCTGATGATTATGGCTGACATGAGATAGGAGCAGCCTGCTGGGAGTTGTAGTTCCACACTCACAACTTGCATCCCTTACACATAAGGTACAGATGTGAGGCCGCTGGCAGTGGCGCTGCCAGGATCAGTAAACAGCCACAAGGAGCGGCCACATGAGATAAGGATCGGGTCTCACATATTTTAGCCTTTCATGTTGGGCCAGAGTCCAGATCTGTCCTCACAATCATCCGGCATTTCCTCCGCAGGGACCTCAACGACCCCAGAGAGAAGGGAACATTAATGCCCTGTGGAATTAACCCTCTAAACACCACATTAACCCTATCCGCTCCACAAGTCAGAACCTTCTGGACCATAAGACCAATGATTGTGAAGTAGTTATAGGGGGCAGATGCAGCAATGGGGAAGAGCGAACTGGGATCTCCCAAAATAGAATGGCAGCAAAAAGGATTACACCAAAACTAATACACAGATTATATGGTAGCCATCCTGTACTGATCCTGAGTGACATCCTGTATTATACTCCAGAGCTGCGCTCACTATTCTGCTGGTGCAGTCACTGTGTACATACATTACATTACTTATCCTGTATTATACTCCAGAGCTGCGCTCACTATTCTGCTGGTGCAGTCACTGTGTACATACATTACATTACTTATCCTGTATTATACTCCAGAGCTGCGCTCACTATTCTGCTGGTACAGTCACTGTGTACATACATTACATTACTTATCCTGTACTGATCCTGAGTTATATCCTGTATTATACTCCAGAGCTGCGCTCACTATTCTGCTGGTACAGTCACTGTGTACATACATTACATTACTTATCCTGTACTGATCCTGAGTTACATCCTGTATTATACTCCAGAGCTGCGCTCACTATTCTGCTGGTACAGTCACTGTGTACATACATTACATTACTTATCCTGTACTGCCGCATCCTGTATTATACTCCAGAGCTGCACTCACTATTCTGCTGGTGCAGTCGCTGTGTACATACATTACATTACTTATCCTGTACTGATCCTGAGTTACATCCTGTATTATACTCCAGAGCTGCACTCACTATTCTGCTGGTACAGTCACTGTGTACATACATTACATTACTTATCCTGTATTATACTCCAGAGCTGCGCTCACTATTCTGCTGGTACAGTCACTGTGTACATACATTACATTACTTATCCTGTATTATACTCCAGAGCTGCGCTCACTATTCTGCTGGTACAGTCACTGTGTACATACATTACATTACTTATCCTGTATTATACTCCAGAGCTGCGCTCACTATTCTGCTGGTGCAGTCACTGTGTACATACATTACATTACTTATCCTGTACTGATCCTGAGATACATCCTGCATTATACTCCAGAGCTGCGCTCACTATTCTGCTGGTGCAGTCACTGTGTACATACATTACATTACTTATCCTGTACTGATCCTGAGTTACATCCTGTATTATACTCCAGAGCTGCGCTCACTATTCTGCTGGTACTGTCACTGTGTACATACATTACATTACTTATCCTGTATTATACTCCAGAGCTGCACTCACTATTCTGCTGGTGCAGTCACTGTGTACATACATTACATTACTTATCCTGTACTGATCCTGAGTTACATCCTGTATTATACTCCAGAGCTGCACTCACTATTCTGCTGGTACAGTCACTGTGTACATACATTACATTACTTATCCTGTATTATACTCCAGAGCTGCACTCACTATTCTGCTGGTACAGTCACTGTGTACATACATTACATTACTTCCCCATCCTGTATTATACTCCAGAGCTGCACTCACTATTCTGCTGGTACAGTCACTGTGTACATACATTACATTACTTATCCTGTACTGATCCTGAGTTACATCCTGTATTATACTCCAGAGCTGCGCTCACTATTCTGCTGGTGCACTCACTGTGTACATACATTACATTACTTATCCTGTACTGATCCTGAGTTACATCCTGTATTATACTCCAGAGCTGCGCTCACTATTCTGCTGGTGCAGTCACTGTGTACATACATTACATTACTTATCCTGTATTATACTCCAGAGCTGCGCTCACTATTCTGCTGGTGCAGTCGCTGTGTACATACATTACATTACTTATCCTGTACTGATCCTGAGTTACATCCTGTATTATACTCCAGAGCTGCGCTCACTATTCTGCTGGTACAGTCACTGTGTACATACATTACATTACTTATCCTGTACTGATCCTGAGTTACATCCTGTATTATACTCCAGAACTGCGCTCACTATTCTGCTGGTACAGTCACTGTGTACATACATTACATTACTTATCCTGTATTATACTCCAGAGCTGCACTCACTATTCTGCTGGTGCAGTCACTGTGTACATACATTACATTACTTATCCTGTACTGATCCTGAGTTACATCCTGTATTATACTCCAGAGCTGCGCTCACTATTCTGCTGGTGCAGTCACTGTGTACATACATTACATTACTTATCCTGTATTATACTCCAGAGCTGCACTCACTATTCTGCTGGTACAGTCACTGTGTACATACATTACATTACTTATCCTGTACTGATCCTGAGTTACATCCTGTATTATACTCCAGAGCTGCACTCACTATTCTGCTGGTGCAGTCACTGTGTACATACATTACATTACTTATCCTGTACTGATCCTGAGTTACATCCTGTATTATACTCCAGAGCTGCGCTCACTATTCTGCTGGTGCAGTCACTGTGTACATACATTACATTACTTATCCTGTATTATACTCCAGAGCTGCACTCACTATTCTGCTGGTACAGTCACTGTGTACATACATTACATTACTTATCCTGTATTATACTCCAGAGCTGCGCTCACTATTCTGCTGGTGCAGTCACTGTGTACATACATTACATTACTTATCCTGTATTATACTCCAGAGCTGCACTCACTATTCTGCTGGTACAGTCACTGTGTACATACATTACATTACTTATCCTGTACTGATCCTGAGTTACATCCTGTATTATACTCCAGAGCTGCGCTCACTATTCTGCTGGTGCAGTCACTGTGCACATACATTACATTACTTATCCTGTACTGATCCTGAGTTACATCCTGTATTATACTCCAGAGCTGCGCTCACTATTCTGCTGGTGCAGTCACTGTGTACATACATTACATTACTTATCCTGTATTATACTCCAGAGCTGCGCTCACTATTCTGCTGGTACAGTCACTGTGTACATACATTACATTACTTCCATCCTGTATTATACTCCAGAGCTGCACTCACTATTCTGCTGGTACAGTCACTGTGTACATACATTACATTACTTATCCTGTATTATACTCCAGAGCTGCACTCACTATTCTGCTGGTGCAGTCACTGTGTACATACATTGCATTACTTATCCTGTATTATACTCCAGAGCTGCGCTCACTATTCTGCTGGTGCAGTCACTGTGTACATACATTACATTACTTATCCTGTATTATACTCCAGAGCTGCGCTCACTATTCTGCTGGTGCAGTCACTGTGTACATACATTACATTACTTATCCTGTACTGATCCTGAGTTACATCCTGTATTATACTCCAGAGCTGCGCTCACTATTCTGCTGGTACAGTCACTGTGTACATACATTACATTACTTATCCTGTACTGATCCTGAGTTACATCCTGTATTATACTCCAGAGCTGCGCTCACTATTCTGCTGGTGCAGTCACTGTGTACATACATTACATTACTTATCCTGTATTATACTCCAGAGCTGCGCTCACTATTCTCCTGGTACAGTCACTGTGTACATACATTACATTACTTATCCTGCATTATACTCCAGAGCTGCGCTCACTATTCTGCTGGTACAGTCACTGTGTACATACATTACATTACTTATCCTGTATTATACTCCAGAGCTGCGCTCACTATTCTGCTGGTACAGTCACTGTGTACATACATTACATTACTTATCCTGTACTGATCC
Source organism: Leptodactylus fallax (assembly GCA_947044405.1). Lineage (NCBI taxonomy): Eukaryota > Metazoa > Chordata > Amphibia > Anura > Leptodactylidae > Leptodactylus > Leptodactylus fallax. Next base: position 366,281 of record CAMRHE010000629.1, read on the forward strand.
TGAGTTACATCCTGTATTATACTCCAGAGCTGCGCAGAATAGTGGAAAGCTGGGTGGTAATAGTATAGCAGTATTGTACTATACAGTTTTCAGGTGCCCATTTCTTGAGGTCTCAGGTGGTTACTGTAATTTGGGGGTTGTCATTTCTCTTTTTTATAGCCATTTATGATGGGCCTCCGCTGGGAGTACCTCCTCTATATGCAGCTTGCAGATGTATTTTGCCATCTTGTGAAAGCCAAGGTGGATGAATCACAGCAGACAGGTGAGGACTCCCCAGTATAAACCAGCAGACGGGGCAGCGAAGATTCTCTACAGGTTAGTAAATGGTTAAACTGAAAAGATTCCAAGATCCCAGATAATGAGCTCTGCTATTAGTGATGGGGCTCTCAGACATCCTGGGAACCGGAGGAGTGACATGTGGCCCTCAGGGGACCGTCTGATTCTCACACATTTAACCCTGCGTAGACAAGACTCCCACACAGACCCCCGAGGACTGCTTACTGCCCTCTGCTGTGCTCCAGTCTGCCTGACTGTGAGAATTTAGGCAGCAGCAGCAGCAGCATCACCCTGTCAGGATCTAGCGAGTGTCCAAGGTGCCGAATACATAAAGACGACAAATCGGCAATGACAGTGACACATCAACTTCATACATAGTGACGACACCTCAGCAGTGACAGTGACACATCAACCTCATACACAGTGACGACACCTCAGCAGTGACAGGCACACAGTGGTCTGAGCAGCTGCCAGGTTATAAATCTCAGATCAGACTTTATTACACAACTTTACTGTGGGAAAGAACAGAAGATGTAAAATATCCAGGACTCCCAGACAGGGACCAAGAAGACTCCCAGACAGGGACCAAGAAACCTCCCAGACAGGGACCAAGAAACCTCCCAGACAGGGACCAAGAAACCTCCCAGACAGGGACCAAGAAGACTCCCAGACAGGGACCAAGAAGACTCCCAGACAGGGACCAAGACGACTCCCAGACAGGGACCAAGAAGACTCCCAGACAGGGACCAAGAAACCTCCCAGACAGGGACCAAGAAACCTCCCAGACAGGGACCAAGAAACCTCCCAGACAGGGACCAAGAAGACTCCCAGACAGGGACCAAGAAGACTCCCAGACAGGGACCAAGAAGACTCCCAGACAGGGACCAAGACGACTCCCAGACAGGGACCAAGAAACCTCCCAGACAGGGACCAAGAAACCTCCCAGACAGGGACCAAGAAACCTCCCAGACAGGGACCAAGAAACCTCCCAGACAGGGACCAAGAAACCTCCCAGACAGGGACCAAGAAACCTCCCATACCATAGCCCCCACTAATACACAGACCCTCATACCATAGCCCCCACTAATACACGGACCCCCATACCATAGCCCCCACTAATACACGGACCCCCATACCATAGCCCCCACTAATACACAGACCCTCATACCATAGCCCCCACTAATACACGGACCCTCATACCATAGCCCCCACTAATACACGGACCCCCATACCATAGCCCCCACTAATACACAGACCCTCATACCATAGCCCCCACTAATACACGGACCCCCATACCATAGCCCCCACTAATACACGGACCCTCATACCATAGCCCCCACTAATACACGGACCCCCATACCATAGCCCCCACTAATACACGGACCCTCATACCATAGCCCCCACTAATACACGGACCCCCATACCATAGCCCCCACTAATACACGGACCCCCATACCATAGCCCCCACTTATATATGCTGCTACTATACCCGAGCCGCCCACTAATACACAGTCCCTATTATACACAGCCCCCCACTAATACACAGTCCCTATTATACACAGCCCCCCACTAATACACGGTCCCTATTATACACAGCCCCCACACTAATACACAGCCCCCCACTAATACACGGTCCCTATTATACACAGCCCCCCACTAATACACGGTCCCTATTATACACAGCCCCCCACTAATACACGGTCCCTATTATACACAGCCCCCACACTAATACACAGCCCCCCCACTAATACACGGTCCCTATTATACACAGCCCCCCACTAATACACGGTCCCTATTATACACAGCCCCCCACTAATACACAGCCCCCCACTAATACACAGTCCCTATTATACACAGCCCCCCACTAATACACGGTCCCTATTATACACAGCCCCCCACTAATACACAGCCCCCCACTAATACACAGTCCCTATTATACACAGCCCCCCACTAATACACGGTCCCTATTATACACAGCCCCCACACTAATACACAGCCCCCCACTAATACACAGTCCCTATTATACACAGCCCCCCACTAATACACGGTCCCTATTATACACAGCCCCCACACTAATACACGGTCCCTATTATACACAGCCCCCCACTAATACACAGCCCCCCACTAATACACGGTCCCTATTATACACAGCCCCCCACTAATACACGGTCCCTATTATACACAGCCCCCCACTAATACACAGCCCCCCACTAATACACGGTCCCTATTATACACAGCCCCCCACTAATACACGGTCCCTATTATACACAGCCCCCCACTAATACACGGTCCCTATTATACACAGCCCCCACACTAATACACAGCCCCCCACTAATACACGGTCCCTATTATACACAGCCCCCACACTAATACACAGCCCCCCACTAATACACAGTCCCTATTATACACAGCCCCCCACTAATACACGGTCCCTATTATACACAGCCCCCACACTAATACACAGCCCCCCACTAATACACAGTCCCTATTATACACAGCCCCCCACTAATACACGGTCCCTATTATACACAGCCCCCACACTAATACACGGTCCCTATTATACACAGCCCCGCACTAATACACAGCCCCCCACTAATACACGGTCCCTATTATACACAGCCCCCACACTAATACACGGTCCCTATTATACACAGCCCCCCACTAATACACACGCCCCCCACTAATACACGGTCCCTATTATACACAGCCCCCCACTAATACACAGCCCCCCACTAATACACGGTCCCTATTATACACAGCCCCCCACTAATACACGGTCCCTATTATACACAGCCCCCCACTAATACACGGTCCCTATTATACACAGCCCCCACACTAATACACAGCCCCCCACTAATACACGGTCCCTATTATACACAGCCCCCCACTAATACACGGTCCCTATTATACACAGCCCCCCACTAATACACAGCCCCCCACTAATACACGGTCCCTATTATACACAGCCCCCCACTAATACACAGCCCCCCACTAATACACGGTCCCTATTATACACAGCCCCCCACTAATACACGGTCCCTATTATACACAGCCCCCCACTAATACACAGCCCCCCACTAATACACAGTCCCTATTATACACAGCCCCCCACTAATACACAGTCCCTATTATACACAGCCCCCCACTAATACACGGTCCCTATTATACACAGCCCCCCACTAATACACGGTCCCTATTATACACAGCCCCCCACTAATACACAGTCCCTATTATACACAGCCCCCCACTAATACACGGTCCCTATTATACACAGCCCCCCACTAATACACGGTCCCTATTATACACAGCCCCCCACTAATACACAGTCCCTATTATACACAGCCCCCCACTAATACACGGCCCCTATTATACATAGCCCCCCACTAATACACGGTCCCTGCTATACCCATAACCTTCCAGCAATGCCATGCCCTTGCACCCAGGCACTCATTAACCCCTTCACATCCTGACAAATATCAGCCTCTGTAACTGGTAATGTAAAGCTCTAGCTACATAAAGATTTGTACTGGTTTTGCATTTTGTACTACAAGTCCCAGAAGACGACACAGCAGAGCAGCGGGAGAGCTGCACCTCTGGTATAATGTACAACCTAACTGTCTAATAGACACCTTGCTGTCTAAGGCCTGGCTCTCTGGTTTAGCAGTCCGCCTCTCCGTTGTTTGGATCCCCTGACAGACCTGAACCACATAGCGCCAGCTCTAGTGTGACCCTAGCATTAGAATAGCGACGCACATGTTTACACCCACAGGCTGACAGCTGACTTCTCACAGCTGAGGGTTTGCTATATTGTATCCAATTTTGAACAATCTGTGTGTTGTACAGCCTGGACTCCAGACTGATACATTGTAGCAAACAGATCAGGACTGGAGAGACTGTGGAGTTACTGATGCGATTACCTCTCAGAGACTAGATACACTGAAACAAACCCTCAGCTGCAAGACGTCCTATGGCAGGAGGTGGATTAAGCTTGTGACAACAAGGGGGAAACTGGAACCTTCTCCTTATACATAATATACATTATACATATATAAGGATAAAACATTAAGCAACACTACAGCAAAGAGAAGAGTGTGATGTATAGTGAGGGGCGAATGACGGGCGGACACCCTCATACACCACACAAACTCTCTCCCCCCTGTGATGTATTCTGTGGACTCTCACACACTCCAGGAACACTCTCTTGCCTGGGATGGGGGGGGGGGGCACGACAAACATGCTCTCTCTCACTCTTAGGGGGGCACACTGCCTCACTCACTTACACTTATAGGGGAACACTCTCTCTCTCACTCATCCTTGGAGGGGGGGCACACTCTCTCACTCACCCTTGGAGGGGGGGCACACTCTCTCACTCACCCTTGGAGGGGGGGCACACTCTCTCACTCACCCTTGGAGGGGGGGCACACTCTTTCTCTCACTCATCCTTGGAGGGGGGGCACACTCTCTCTCTCACTCACCCTTGGAGGGGGGGCACACTCTCTCTCTCACTCATCCTTGGAGGGGGGGGCACACTCTCTCTCTCACTCATCCTTGGAGGGGGGGCACACTCTCTCTCTCACTCGACCTTGGAGGGGGGGCACACTCTCTCTCTCACTCATCCTTGGAGGGGGGGCACACTCTCTCTTTCACTCGACCTTGGAGGGGGGGCACACCCTCTCTCACTCACACTTGGAGGGGGGGCACACTCTCTATCTCTCACTCACCCTTGGGGGGGGCACACTCTCTCTCTCACTCACACTTGGAGGGGGGCACACTCTCTCTCTCACTCACCCATGGGAGGGGGGGCACACTCTCTCACTCACCCTTGGAGGGGGGGCACCCACTCTCTCACTCACCCTGGGGGGGGGCACACTCTCTCACTCACCCTTGGAGGGGGCACACTCTCTCACTCTTCCTCACCCTTGGAGGGGGGCACACTCTCTCTCTCTCTCACTCACCCTTGGAGGGGGGGCACACTTCTCTCTCTCTCACTCTCTGGGGGGGGGGGGACACACTCTCTCTCTCTCACTCACTCTTGGGGGGAGCACACTCTCTCTCTCTTTCACTCACTCTTGGGGGGGGGCACACTCTCTCTCTCTTTCACTCACTCTTGGGGGGGCACACTCTCTCTCTCTTTCACTCACTCTTGGGGGGGCACTCTCTCTCTTTCACTCACTCTTGGGGGGGCACACTCTCTCTCTCTTTCACTCACTCTTGGGGGGGCACACTCTCTCTCTCTTTCACTCACTCTTGGGGGGCACACACTCTCTCTCTCTTTCACTCACCCTTGGAGGGGGGGCACACTCTCTCACTCACCCTTGGAGGGGGGGGCACACTCTCTCTCTCTCACTCACCCTTGGAGGGGGGCACACTCTCTCTCTCTCTCTCACTCACCCTTAGGGGGACACTCTCTCACTCTTGGGGGGGGGGCACACTCTCTCTCTCATTCACCCTTAGAGGGACACTCTCTCTCACTCTTGGGGGGGACACATTCTCTCTCTCACTCACTCTTGGGGGGGGCACACCTCTCTCTCTCTTTCACTCACTCTTGGGGGGGGGCACACTCTCTCTCACTCACTCTTGGGGGGCACACTCTCTCTCACTCACTCTTAGGGGGACATACTCTCGCTCTCGCTCACTCTTGGGGGGGGCACACTCTCTCTCTCTCACTCACTCTTAGGGGGGGGGACACACTCTCTCTCTCACTCACTCTTGGGGGGGGGGGGATCTCTTACACATAATTACCTTCCTGAGCAAGTACAATGAACTTTGAGGACTTTATGACTTTTCCATCGAGGGTCCATGTGACGGTCGGTGGTGGTTCGGAGGTGACCCGGCACTGTAGAACCAGCTTCTCCCCATCCACCAACTTGGCATCTTGTAAGACCTCGGAGAACACAGGTGGGGTCCCAGCCATACTCTCTACAGGCGTCTTGTTCTCCACTTCTCCATCTACTACAGACACACAGTTCTGCTCAACCTTCTCCCCCTTGGCCACAGGTTTGGAGTTCTCCACAGCGTCCTCCTTGACTGTCGGGGGTTTGGAAATCTCTTCGTTAGCTGCAGGTTTTAACTTCTCCTCCTTGGGTGAGGGCTTTGCTTTTTCCTGGTTTACTGTTGGTTTTGCAATTTCTTCTTTAACAGTCACTTTTGCCTTTTCCTGGTTGACCGCTGGTTTTGCACTTTCCTCCTTGGTCAGGGGCTTCGCTTTTCCTGGTTGACCGCTGGTTTTGCACTTTCCTCTTTGGTTGGTGGCTTAGTCTTTTCCTGGTTGACCACTGGTTTTGCACTTTCCTCCTTGGTCAGGGGCTTCGCTTTTTCCTGGTTGACCGCTGGTTTTGCATTCTCTTCCTTGGCTCCAGGTTTTGGCTTCTCATCCTTTATGGCAGGAGGTTTGGCTTTTTCCTGGCTGAACAGAGACTTTGCCTGATTGACCACCGGCTTTGCGTTTTCCTCTTTGACCAGCGGCTTCAGCTTGTTCTCTCTGCTAAAGGGCTTTGCGTTTTCATGGGGCTCAGTGCTGTTGGCGTTTCCGTTCTCGGTGGGCACTTTCTTCTTATTTCCTAGCACTGACCTGAAGTCGGGGGTGGCGGGTTTGGCCGGAGTCTTATCCACTACAGGTGGCTTTGAGACAGGAGTCTTTTTCCCCAGTACAGATCGGAAATCCACCTGCTGTGGGGCGCTGACCTTGCGCTCATCCTCCAAGGCCTTAGGCTTGACCTGTCGCTGAAGGTTGGCTCTGAAGTCCATTTGCTCAGCTGAGATGTCTTTAAGATTCTCCTCAGAAACGGTTCTCGTAGTCACCTTCTTTCCAAGGAGATTACGGAAGTCCAGCTGCTCGACTTCTTGCTGACGGAGTTTTTCCTCTGTGCGTTCCTTTACCTCTACTCTCCTCTTGAGTACGCCGCGGATGCTCTCTTGATTGTCAGCTCTGTGGCTCACTCCTCCAGTCTCTAGTGCACTGTCAGGTCCACATCCATCTCTTTCTGTAAAGTCCGGCTGCTCCCTTTGCCTAAGTGACAGCAAGAGGAAAGAGAAAGAGGCACTTAGGGAGGTTCGGCTCTCAAATCAAACTAATTGTGAGCAAGGAAGAAAAAGTCCTAGGGGAGGAGAATCAGCTGTGAAGGATCCGAGTCCATCGCTTTATTGCATCAGTGATGACTTCAGTGGCCTTATAAGGAAAACAGCCAAAAAAAAAGATCCTCTGCCCGTCTCTGGATGGGTCACATTTGGGGGATTAGAGGCTCATAGGTCTGGGAGGGAAAAGAATTAGCAGAGCAAAAAATAGCAGCCGCCCGTCCTGAGAACCCTGCGGTGACTTACTGTGTGAGCGCTCTGCCCGCGAGCTCGTCCTCCTGCAGCATCACAGACACCTGGCAGCTGCATTCACCCACCGTATTCCTGAAATCCAAACAAAGGGGATTTTATCCTCCCGAAAACAATTAGAAAATGTAACGAAAACTTTCTGTCAGTCTCCTAACAATGGTGCGGTGTATTCACAGCCCTGACATGTATCTGACACCCCAGGACATGTTTGCAGCTCAGAGCTCAATGTTCCCGTGCCCAGGATGTGATCCCCAAAGACATGAGCCCAAGGAAAAAAAAAAAAAGAAAAACGTACAAACTTTTATTTTTTAAGTGTGAAATTCTGATTAACAGAACAAGCAGAGGGGGCAGACGTGTGTGAAAGAGGGAACTGCTCCAGGACGGCAGGGGTTAATATTAATCGGTTGGATCGCTGCAGAATACGTTGTTTCTGGGAATGAGATGTTGGAACGATTATGTTGGTTTTGGTCCAGGGTAGAATTAAACCCCAGCGTCACTCCATACCTGAGCATACAAGGGGGGCTGCCATTAACTCCAATCACCATAGCACAGATAGCTGAGATATGAGGTGCTGTTTGCAGACTTCACATACAGCAGGGCTACTGTAGCTGCCGGCGATATGAAGAGGGACACTGTGACCACCAAAGATTCTCCTCACCTGACCAGCACTAGCTTGGCTCGGTCACCATCAGGTTCTGTCAGTCAATGCCAGACAATAGAGATGTGCCGTCATGTGACTGGCAGCATAGGGGCAGACGCCACATTACATGCCCCATTATCCAAGCATGGGGCAGTAACACCTAATAAGTAAGCTGATTTTTCTGATACAGAGATCCAGATCCCCTGCACAGTGTTATAGTTAACCTCTAAAAGGTATCGCCTGATTTCTTCACTTTTCCAATAGTTCCACCATAAAATTCTGCTGCCTGCAGCCACCACTAGGGGGAGCTCAGAAGCTTTAACATATACCAGAAAACAGTGAGCTCCCCCTAGTGTATTGTCTGTATATAGGTAGTGAATTTATAATCTGAATGTAGTGATCTCTCCCTAGTGGTGACTGTATAATATGTATGTAGTGAGCTCCCTCTATTGGTGACTGTATAATATGTATGTAGTGAGCTCCCTCTAGTGGTGACTGTATAATCTGTATGTAGTGAGCTCCCCCTAGTGGTGACTGTATAATCTGTATGTAGTGAGCTCCCCCTAGTGGTGACTGTATAATCTGTATGTAGTGAGCTCCTCCTAGTGGTGACTGTATAATCTGTATGTAGTGAGCTCCCTCTAGTGATGACTGTATAATCTGTATGTAGTGAGCTCCCTCTAGTGATGACTGTATAATCTGTATGTAGTGAGCTCCCCCTAGTGGTGACTGTATAATCTGTATGTAGTGAGCTCCCCCTACTGGTGACTGTATAATCTGTATGTAGTGAGCTCCCCCTAGTGGTGACTGTATAATCTGTATGTAGTGAGCTCTCCCTAGTGGTGACTGTATAATCTGTATGTAGTGAGCTCCCCCTAGTGGTGACTGTATAATCTGTATGTAGTGAGCTCCTCCTAGTGGTGACTGTATAATCTGTATGTAGTGAGCTCCTCCTAGTGGTGACTGTATAATCTGTATGTAGTGAGCTCTCTCTAGTGGTGACTGTATAATCTGTATGTAGTGAGCTCCCCCTAGTGGTGACTGTATAATCTGTATGTAGTGAGCTCCCCCTAGTGGTGACAGTATAATCTGTATGTAGTGAGCTCCTCCTAGTGGTGACTGTATAATCTGTATGTAGTGAGCTCCTCCTAGTGGTGACTGTATAATCTGTATGTCGTGAGCTCCCCCTAGTGGGGACTGTATAATCTGTATGTAGTGAGCTCCCTCTAGTAGTGACTGTATAATGTAGTGAGCTCCCCCTAGTGGTGGCTGTATAATCTGTATGTAGGGAGCTCCCCCTAGTGGTGACTGTATAATCAGTATGTAGGGAGCTCCCCCTAGTGGTGACTGTATAATCTGCATGTAGTGAGCTCCCCCTAGTGGTGTCTGTATAATCTGTATGTAGTGAGCTCCCCCTCTAGTGGTGACTGTATAATCTGCATGTAGTGAGCTCCTCTAATGGTGACTGTATAATCTGTATGTCGTGAGCTCCCCCTAGTGGTGACTGTATAATCTGTATGTAGTGAGCTCCTCCTAGTGGTGACTGTATAATCTGTATGTAGTGAGCTCCCTCTAGTGGTGGCAGCAAACAACAGAATGTCATCATGTAATGCAATGTATATACAGGGGTTTTGGAGCGCTGTATCGAAAAACAACTTTCACAGCTAGATAGGGGTAGATATTTACATGTTCTTTATTCTTATCTTTCTGATTCATAAACTAGTTGGTCTAAATGGACTTGTGTCTTTATCCAACTTTATTACTATATAACAAAATGACAGAAGTACCGTGGAGACTGATACCTGCACAGACAATGAATACATCTCTGCCATGTAAAGACGACTTCTTAGAATAGACACTTACTGTATACTTCCATGTGTTTTACTAATATGTTATTGGGAAATGTCTCACAAGACTTATAATTCAGCGTTACCATCAGCACCATGGGACTCGGCCCTCACCCATGTCACTTGCGCAGAGCTCACAGAAGCGGAGATATAAGATGGTCATTGGGACCCTCTTCTGTTACTTTATATCTCAGCTTCGAGGGTTCACTTCAGTCCCCCCTTGACTTTTCAGATCGTCTTCATACATTACCTATGTACAGGTGGGCTCTGGTTTGCACCTACCGGCCATACCGTGCGCTGATTCCCGGTGGGCCGGGGGTCGCTGACCACAGCTCATGTTCTGCAGGAAACTGGCTCCATGTTTAGCTTCTTTATAAGTTTCATGATTAACCCAAGAATTATCCCCCCTCCTCCTCGACATTCAGCCCCTGATTTTCCACTTGCAGAGCAGCGCCGCATCCTGCGAGGAGCCCCCCCTCCACCCCCCCCCCCCATTCTCGTTTATATTAAAAACTTAAAAGTGTCGCCATATATGGTGCTGAGAACATATTCCTGTCTGTGCAGAGGACATGCCTCTGGGCTAATGCCTCCGCCACAGAGACCAGCACCTCGCTGCCTGCTTCAAAGAGATACATGGAACATAATGGATCACTAGAGTTTTATCGCACGGGACGGGCGCAGCCGCACAATCAATACCATATTAAGATCTTTTCCAGCAGATTCTCCGGCCTGAAAATGCGAGCAGTGAGGAATCTCAGCCCTATATATAGGAGAGTATAAAAGAGATCTATATCCTGGGTGAGGGGCCCCTGACCCCAGACCCACATCCTACATGGAGCATTAAAGGAGAGCTCTATATACCATGTCAGGGGCCCTTACCCCTGGCTCCTTATCCTACAGGAACCAATATAAGAAAGCTCTGTATCCTGGGTGAGGGGCCCCTAACCCCGGGCCTACATGAAGCATTATAGGAAAGCTCTATATACCATGTGAGGGGCCCCCTGCCCATTGCCCCATATATTACAGAAGTCACATGACCCGTACGTAGGGGCAGAAAAGGACCTTCTATAGACAACCCTGAAGACATATAACCCCAGCTCCTTTCCCATAATGCCTTGTGACATATAACCTGGACATTGGGAGCAGGAAAGGTTCTACAATAGACATTCCTGAAGACACAACCAGAACAACCTATCAGGATATTGTGTGGTATGTGATTGTACAGGAATAAAGATGACGTCCGCCTCATTATCCATTTATCACCGGCCTGCTGAGCTTGGACATACCCATGGGAGCAAATACGAATAAGCAGAGTTGCAGTGTAAATGATGGGGACACATCAGCAAGCAGGAGATTTTATGACTACCGTACATTCCAATAGACAAAGCAATTATACTAAAGTCATACATTAATGCAGTGCCCTTATGTAGGAGAGCTGCAGTGTAAAGCATGGAGGAGGGACATAGCAGCATATGATGAGGCAGATGTTACAACCCAACAGATAATGCAGATAAGCGGAAGTCACAGATCAAAGCAGAACTCTTATGGAGCAAAACCAGCTGAGCAGTAAAGTGACCACAAGCCCAAAAAAGTCAAGGAAGAGAGGAATTGGCAAGTGAGAATTCCCAAACAGCGTCCACATTCATCTTTCCTTGTATTTCACATTCTCACATTCTGCAATCATCATAGACCACATATGAAGTCAGAAGATACCAGAACAGTGTGTACGCATCCTGCCCGAGACTAGTATACAATCATTCCAGCAGCAGGTAGACACTTATTGGATGCAGTCTGGTGGACACAGGGGGCGCTACAACAGTGAAGCAGGAGGCTCTTACTTCAGGAGGATCTGATACACTCCGACGTCTTCCTCTTGAACGCTCCTCAAGATCAATGTAAAGACGTCTTCATTCTGCAGAACCTCGCAGACGCTCAGCTCACGTCCATCCTTAATCCAGTGAACTTCAGGGAATGGATCTCCAGCGATTGCACAGGACACCAGTGCGCTCTGCCCAGATGCCAACACCATGGATTTGGGTTTGCTGATGAACCAGGGCTGAGTGCCCTCCTGCGGCTCTGAAATCAGAAGCACTACAAATCACATCATGCCTGGAAAGCAAAACCCCCAACTAGTAAAACAACGTACCGCAACACAGTACCTTACACAAACATGTCCTGCACACCAAGGAGCCTGATAACTGTGCAGGTGATACTGTGCATTGTACTGACCACCGTGCAGGTTATAGTGTGCATTGTACTGACCACCGTGCAGGTTATAGTGTGCATTGTACCGAGCACCGTGCAGGTTATACTGTGCACTGTACCGAGCTCCCTGCAGGTTATACTGTGCACTGTACCGAGCTCCCTACAGGTTATAGTGTGCACTGTACCGAGCACCATGCAGGTTATACTGTGCACTGTACCGAGCACCATGCAGGTTATAGTGTGCATTGTACCGAGCACCGTGCAGGTTATACTGTGCACTGTACCGAGCTCCCTACAGGTTATAGTGTGCACTATACTGAGCACCATGCAGGTTATACTGTGCATTGTACCGAGCACCATGCAGGTTATAGTGTGCATTGTACCGAGCACCGTGCAGGTTATAGTGTGCATTGTACCGAGCACCGTGCAGGTTATAGTGTGCACTGTACCGAGCACCGTGCAGGTTATACTGTGCATTGTACCGAGCACCGTGCAGGTTATAGTGTGCATTGTACCGAGCACCTTGCAGGTTATACTGTGCATTGTACTGACCACCGTGCAGGTTGTACTGTGCATTGTACCGAGCACCGTGCAGGTGATACTGTGCATTGTACCGAGGACCGTGCAGGTTATACTGCATTGTACCGAGCACCGTGCAGGTTATACTGTGCATTGTACCGAGGACCGTGCAGGTTATAGTGTGTATTGTACAGAGCACCATGCAGGTTATAGTGTGCATTGTACAGAGCTCCCTGCAGGTTATACTGTGCACTGTACCGAGCTCCCTGCAGGTTATAGTGTGCATTGTACCGAGCACCATGCAGGTTATAGTGTGCATTGTACCGAGCTCCCTGCAGGTTATAGTGTGCACTGTACCGAGCTCCCTGCAGGTTATAGTGTGCATTGTACCGAGCACCATGCAGGTTATACTGTGCACTGTACCGAGCTCCCTGCAGGTTATAGTGTGCATTGTACAGAGCTCCCTGCAGGTTATACTGTGCACTGTACCGAGCTCCCTGCAGGTTATAGTGTGCATTGTACCGAGCACCGTGCAGGTTATAGTGTGCACTGTACCGAGCTCCCTACAGGTTATACTGTGCACTGTACCGAGCTCCCTACAGGTTATAGTGTGCACTGTACCGAGCACCATGCAGGTTATACTGTGCACTGTACCGAGCACCATGCAGGTTATAGTGTGCATTGTACCGAGCACCGTGCAGGTTATAGTGTGCATTGTACCGAGCACCGTGCAGGTTATAGTGTGCATTGTACCGAGCACCGTGCAGGTTATAGTGTGCATTGTACCGAGCACCGTGCAGGTTATAGTGTGCATTGTACCGAGCACCGTGCAGGTTATAGTGTGCACTGTACAGAGCTCCCTACAGGTTATACTGTGCACTGTACCGAGCTCCCTACAGGTTATAGTGTGCACTGTACCGAGCACCATGCAGGTTATACTGTGCACTGTACCGAGCACCATGCAGGTTATAGTGTGCATTGTACCGAGCACCGTGCAGGTTATACTGTGCACTGTACCGAGCTCCCTACAGGTTATAGTGTGCACTATACCGAGCACCATGCAGGTTATACTGTGCATTGTACCGAGCACCATGCAGGTTATAGTGTGCATTGTACCGAGCACCGTGCAGGTTATAGTGTGCATTGTACCGAGCACCGTGCAGGTTATAGTGTGCATTGTACCGAGCACCGTGCAGGTTATAGTGTGCACTGTACCGAGCACCGTGCAGGTTATACTGTGCATTGTACCGAGCACCGTGCAGGTTATAGTGTGCATTGTACCGAGCACCTTGCAGGTTATACTGTGCATTGTACTGACCACCGTGCAGGTTCTACTGTGCATTGTACCGAGCACCGTGCAGGTTATAGTGTGCATTGTACCGAGCACCGTGCAGGTTATAGTGTGCATTGTACCGAGCACCGTGCAGGTTATAGTGTGCATTGTACCGAGCACCGTGCAGGTTATACTGTGCACTGTACCGAGCACCATGCAGGTTATAGTGTGCACTGTACAGAGCTCCCTACAGGTTATACTGTGCACTGTACCGAGCTCCCTACAGGTTATAGTGTGCACTGTACCGAGCACCATGCAGGTTATAGTGTGCATTGTACCGAGCACCGTGCAGGTTATACTGTGCACTGTACCGAGCTCCCTACAGGTTATAGTGTGCACTATACCGAGCACCATGCAGGTTATACTGTGCATTGTACCGAGCACCATGCAGGTTATAGTGTGCATTGTACCGAGCACCGTGCAGGTTATAGTGTGCATTGTACCGAGCACCGTGCAGGTTATAGTGTGCACTGTACCGAGCACCGTGCAGGTTATACTGTGCATTGTACCGAGCACCGTGCAGGTTATAGTGTGCATTGTACCGAGCACCTTGCAGGTTATACTGTGCATTGTACTGACCACCGTGCAGGTTGTACTGTGCATTGTACCGAGCACCGTGCAGGTTATAGTGTGCACTGTACAGAGCTTCCTGCAGGTTATACTGTGAACTGTACCGAGCTCCCTACAGGTTATAGTGTGCACTGTACCGAGCACCATGCAGGTTATACTGTGCATTGTACCGAGCACCATGCAGGTTATAGTGTGCATTGTACCGAGCACCGTGCAGGTTATAGTGTGCATTGTACCGAGGACCGTGCAGGTTATATCTGCATTGTACCGAGCACCGTGCAGGTTATACTGTGCATTGTACCGAGGACCGTGCAGGTTATAGTGTGTATTGTACAGAGCACCATGCAGGTTATAGTGTGCATTGTACAGAGCTCCCTGAAGGTTATACTGTGCACTGTACCGAGCTCCCTGCAGGTTATAGTGTGCATTGTACCGAGCTCCCTGCAGGTTATAGTGTGCATTGTACCGAGCACCGTGCAGGTTATAGTGTGCACTGTACCGAGCTCCCTGCAGGTTATAGTGTGCATTGTACAGAGCTCCCTGCAGGTTATACTGTGCACTGTACCGAGCTCCCTGCAGGTTATAGTGTGCATTGTACCGAGCACCGTGCAGGTTATAGTGTGCACTGTACCGAGCTCCCTACAGGTTATACTGTGCACTGTACCGAGCTCCCTACAGGTTATAGTGTGCACTGTACCGAGCACCGTGCAGGTTATACTGTGCACTGTACCGAGCACCGTGCAGGTTATAGTGTGCATTGTACCGAGCACCGTGCAGGTTATAGTGTGCATTGTACCGAGCACCGTGCAGGTTATAGTGTGCATTGTACCGAGCACCGTGCAGGTTATAGTGTGCATTGTACCGAGCACCGTGCAGGTTATAGTGTGCATTGTACCGAGCACCGTGCAGGTTATACTGTGCACTGTACCGAGCACCATGCAGGTTATAGTGTGCACTGTACAGAGCTCCCTACAGGTTATACTGTGCACTGTACCGAGCTCCCTACAGGTTATAGTGTGCACTGTACCGAGCACCGTGCAGGTTATACTGTGCACTGTACCGAGCACCGTGCAGGTTATAGTGTGCATTGTACCGAGCACCGTGCAGGTTATAGTGTGCATTGTACCGAGCACCGTGCAGGTTATAGTGTGCATTGTACCGAGCACCGTGCAGGTTATAGTGTGCATTGTACCGAGCACCGTGCAGGTTATAGTGTGCATTGTACCGAGCACCGTGCAGGTTATACTGTGCATTGTACCGAGCACCGTGCAGGTTATACTGTGCATTGTACCGAGGACCGTGCAGGTTATAGTGTGCATTGTACCGAGCACCGTGCAGGTTATAGTGTGCATTGTACCGAGCTCCCTGCAGGTTATACTGTGCATTGTAGCGAGCACCGTGCAGGTTATAGTGTGCATTGTAGCGAGCACCGTGCAGGTTATAGTGTGCATTGTACAGATCACCGTGCAGGTTATACTGTGCATTGTACCGAGCTCCCTGCAGGTTATAGTGTGCATTGTACCGCGCTCCCTGCAGGCTATACTGTTCATTGTACCGAGCACTGTGCAGGTTATAGTGTGCATTGTACCGAGCACTGTGCAGGTTATAGTGTGCATTGTACCGAGCACCGTGGAGGTTACACTAGGCACTGCACCATGGAGGATGGGAGTATTTGTTCTTCTGACTATTGGATGATGGGGTTAGTTAGTGTTTGCTTTTCTGATGGGGGTATTTGTTCAGATTGTTGGATGATCGGGGGTATTTGTTCTGATTGTTGGATGATGGAGGGTATTTGTTCTGATTGTTGGATGATCGGGGTATTTGTTCTGATTGTTGGATGATGGGGAGTATTTGTTCTGATTGTTGGATGATAGGGGTATTTGTTCAGATTGTAGGATGATGGGGGTACTTGTTCTGATTCCTGATTGTTGGATGATGGGAGTTTTTTTCCTTCTGACTGGTGGAGGACGCGCTCTTTTTGCACAGCCCGGATTCAGGCTCATTTACATTTCTCACCTTGCACTGTCAGCATGGCCTCTGTCCGAAGCTGACCCAGGCTATTCCAGGCCTCACATGTGTATTTCCCAGTGTCCTCAGGAAACACCTCCTGGATGTACAGACAGCAGGTATCGCCGCTCCGCTCAAAGTGAAAGTCTTCAGTCTCCTGAATCTCTTTACCATTATGGAACCAGAGAATCTCAGCCGGGGGATGTGCTGAAATCAGACAACCCAAGGATTAACCGCAAAACCCATGAAAACCTGATAATATTCCTACATACAGTGGGTACGGAAAGTTTTCAGACCCCTTTAAATTTTTCACTCTTTGTTTCATTGCAGCCATTTACTAAAAGCAAAAAAGTTCCTTTTATTTCTCATTAATGTACACTCAGCTCCCCATCTTGACAGAAAAAAACAGAAATGTAGATATTTTTGCAAATTTATTAAAAAAGAAACCCTGCAATCTCCCATGGCCATAAGTATTCAGAGCCTTTCCTCAGTACTGAGTAGAAGCCGCTTCCTTCTGAGCTAGTACAGCCAGGAGTCTTCTTGGGAATGATACAACAAGTTTCTCACATCTGGATTTGGGGATCCTCGGCCATTCTTCCTTGCAGATCCTCTCCAGTTCCGTCAGGTTGGATGGTGAACGTTGGTGGAGCCATTTTCAGGTCTCTCCAGAGATGCTCAGTTGGGTTGAGGTCAGCGCTTTGGCTGGGCCAGTCAGGAATGGTCACAGAGTTGTTCCTTAGTTATTTTAGCTGTGTGCTTAGGGTCATTGTCTTGTTCCCGGTCCGGAGCACTCTGGCAGAGGTTTTCTTCCAGGATATCTCTGTACTTGGCCGCATTCATCTTTCCTACAATTACACCCAGTCGTCCTGTCCCCCATAGCATGATGCTGCCACCGCCATGTCTCACTGTTGGGATTGTATTGGGCAGGTGCTGAGAAGGGCCTGGTTTTTTTACAATTAACGCCAAAAAGTTCAATCTTCGTCTCCTCAGAGCAAAGAATCTTATTCCTCATAGTCTGGGAGTCCTTCATGTGTTTTTTGGCTTTCCTATGTCTTGCACTGAGGAGAGGCTTCCTTCGGGCCCCTCTGCCATAAAGCCCCGACTGGTGGAGGCTGCAGTGATAGTGACTTTGTGGAACTTTCTCCCATCTCCCTACTGCATCTCTGGAGCTCGGCCACAGTCATCTTTGGGTTCTTCTTTACCTCTATCACCAAGGCTCTTCTCCCACCATTGCTCAGTTTGGCTGGACGGCCAGATCTAGGAAGAGTTCTGCTCGTCCCAAACTTCTTCTATGTAAGGATTATGGAGGCCGCTGTGCTCTTAGGAACCTTGGCCAGATCTGAGCCTTGCCACAATTCTGTCTTTGAGCTCCTTGGGCAGTTCCTTTGACCTCCTGATTCTCATTTGCTCTGACATGCAGTGTGAGCTGTGAGGTCTTATATAGACAGGTGTGGCCTTTCCTAATCAAGGCCAATCAGTTTAATTAAACACAGCTGGACTCCAATGAAGGAGTAGAACCATCTCAAGGAGGATCAGAAGGAAATGGACAGCAGTGAGTTATATATGAGGGTCACAGCAAAGGCTCCGAATACTTATGGCCATGGGAGATTTCAGTTTTTCTTTTTTAATAAATTTGCAAAAATATCTACATTTCTGTTTTTTTCTGTCGAGCTGAGTGTACATTAATGAGAAATAAAAGGAACTTATTTGCTTTTTGCAAATGGCTGCAATGAAACAAAGAGGGAAAAATTTAAAAGGGGTCTGAATACTTTCTGTACCCACTGTAGGTAACTGATGCCAGGTGACAACCACTTTTATAGCAGTGATAAGAGTTGTCAGCTTTGGTGCTTAAGTGGCATTTGAAAGCTCTCCCCACGCCTTCAGCTATGTCTGTGTCAGTCTTTACTTTAGATCTGGAAAGCTCAGGATGAACAGAGTTATTGGTACCTGTTATATGGGACAGTATTGAAGTACATAAAATAAAATATGGCATCCTTCTCAAAAACCAAACGGTGCATCCTAAACTGCTATGGGCGACGCTGAAGGAGATCTTTAAAATTAAAGCCACATAATTTATCTATTTCTAGTTATAGAGGAATTGAGGTTAGAAAAATCTCAAGAAAAATAACTGTTTTCTAGCGTAGTCAGAACCTCCATTATCTTTGTACAGTGGTCTGATCCTCATTGATGCAGTCAGTTGGTGAGACGGTCTGTGTGGGCCAGACCAATGCACATAGATAATGGGGGGTTCTGACTACACGATGAGATACATGGGGGATTGAGGACTTTTGCTACTTCTGCTACAAAAATAAATCTACAAATAAATATTGTACTGGGTAGAATAACGAAATCAGTAATAAAAATGAGTATTCTGGGGATATATAGAAAAGATCCAAGGAAATCCCTTTACCTTTTACTTCCACGCTCATCACAACCTGACTTCCATCCATGACCTGGAGATCACTGAGACCTTTCACAAAAACTGGAGCAGAATCGGCACTGGGAGTCACAAGTCGGGAACTTTCCAGCTTTCCAGGAGACTTTCTTTCTGTAAAACAAAAAGGGACAAGTTACTGCGGAACCACCGAAAAGCCAGAGAGGGACCACCAAGAAACCAGAGAGGGGCCGCCGAGAAGCCAGAGAGGGGCCGCCGAGAAGCCAGAGAGGGGCCGCCGAGAAGCCAGAGAGGGGCCGCCGAGAAGCCAGAGAGGGGCCGCCGAGAAGCCAGAGAGGGGTCGCCGAGAAACCAGAGAGAGGCCGCCGAGAAGCCAGAGAGGGGTCGCCGAGGAACCAGAGAGGGGCCGCCGAGAAACCAGAGAGGGGTCGCCGAGAAACCAGAGAGGGGTCGCCGAGAAACCAGAGAGGGGTCGCCGAGAAACCAGAGAGAGGGGTCGCTGAGAAGCCAGAGAGGGGTCGCCGAGAAGCCAGAGAGGGGTCGCCGAGAAGCCAGAGAGGGGCCGCCGAGAAGCCAGAGAGTTGTTTTGGAGGAGCCAGAACAGAGTCCACAAGGAAGTCCAAAGGAGTCAACAAGGTGCAACAAAGTAAGCCTTAGGACAATACAGAGAAAACACCAAATGGCCAAAACAGTGCAGGAGAAAACACACAAGAGCCGTAGAACGGTTACTGAGAAGCCACAAAGGAGATGGAGAGAAGCCGAAAGGAAAGGCAGTCACAGAGCTGCAGAGGCGTCACTGGGCAGTACATAGTAACATGTCTTTTACTGACAGCAAGCAGAGATTTTAAGAAAGCTGAGAAGCTGAAGCTCAGAGTCTATTGCGCAGCACAGCTCCAGCCCTCCCCCCAGCAGCGCTCTCTACACAATGGGATTTGCACTATGATTTTTGTGACTCTTCTATGTGTGCGGAGTTTCTACTTTTGTACACTCAGAACTTCAGTAAATGTAATTCTGCACCACTCGATATCATCCATATAGGCAAAGCTTTATGTCGGTGACACAGGACTACGCGGGGGCGGTTTATGATCAGTGACCCGAGGTGCGGTCATTACACAGACACAAGCCTTGGATCCTGCAGGCTGCGAATATCTCATCTACTAGGACTGAGACCCATTCACAAAGCACCCCGTATACAATCAGTGTAGTCTGCCCCGGATGTACAGAAGATGCTGAAATACTCTGCACACACCACACCCACGAAGCATCGACAGGAACCTCAGGGGGATTTCTGGGGGCTCTGTTGGATATTACAGAATAGCTAATCTTAGTACGGGGGAGGGTGTCAGGGTCATGGAAAGGGGGGGAACATCTGTATCCTGGAGGGGCGGCCTGCACACACATCTGTATCCTGGAGGAGCGGCGCGCGCACATCTGTATCCTGGAGGGGCGGCGCGCACACATCTGTATCCTGGAGGGGCGGCCTGCACACACATCTGTATCCTGGAGGAGCGGCGCGCGCACATCTGTATCCTGGAGGGGCGGCCTGCACACACATCTGTATCCTGGAGGAGCGGCGCGCGCACATCTGTATCCTGGAGGGGCGGCGCGCACACATCTGTATCCTGGAGGGGCGGCCTGCACACACATCTGTATCCTGGAGGAGCGGCGCACGCACATCTGTATCCTGGAGGGGCGGCCTGCACACACATCTGTATCCTGGAGGAGCGGCGCGCGCACATCTGTATCCTGGAGGGGCGGCGCGCACACATCTGTATCCTGGAGGGGCGGCCTGCACACACATCTGTATCCTGGAGGAGCGGCGCGCGCACATCTGTATCCTGGAGGGGCGGCGCGCACACATCTGTATCCTGGAGGGGCGGCCTGCACACACATCTGTATCCTGGAGGAGCGGCGCACGCACATCTGTATCCTGGAGGAGCGGCGCGCGCACATCTGTATCCTGGAGGGGCGGCGCGCACACATCTGTATCCTGGAGGGGCGGCCTGCACACACATCTGTATCCTGGAGGGGCGGCCTGCACACACATCTGTATCCTGGAGGAGGCGGGGCGCGCGCACATCTGTATCCTGGAGGGGCGGCCTGCACACACATCTGTATCCTGGAGGGGCGGCGCGCACACATCTGTATCCTGGAGGGGCGGCGCGCACACATCTGTATCCTGGAGGGGCGGCCTGCACACACATCTGTATCCTGGAGGAGCGGCGCGCGCACATCTGTATCCTGGAGGGGCGGCGCACACATTCTGTATCCTGGAGGGGCGGTGCGCGCACATCTGTATCCTGGAGGGGCGGTGTGCGCACATCTGTATCCTGGAGGAGCGACGCGCACACATCTGTATCCTGGAGGGGGCGGCGCGCGCACATCTGTATCCTGGAGGGGCGGCGCGCGCACATCTGTATCCTGGAGGGGCGGCCTGCACACACATCTGTATCCTGGAGGGGCGGCGCGCACATCTGTATCCTGGGGGGGGGGGGGGGCCCCCGGGGGGGGGGGGGCTGTATCCTGGAGGGGCGGCGCGCGCACATCTGTATCCTGGAGGGGCGGCGCGCGCACATCTGTATCCTGGAGGGGCGGCGCGCGCACATCTGTATCCTGGAGGGGCGGCGCGCACATCTGTATCCTGGAGGGGCGGCTGTGCACACATCTGTATCCTGGAGGGGCGGCGCGCACATCTGTATCCTGGAGGGGCGGCGTGCACACATCTGTATCCTGGAGGGGCGGCGCGCACACATCTGTATCCTGGAGGGCGGCGCGCGCACATCTGTATCCTGTAGGGGGGGGGGCGGCGCGCGCACATCTGTATCCTGTAGGGGCGGGGCGCACATCTGTATCCTGGAGGGGCGGCGCGCGCACATCTGTATCCTGGAGGGGCGGCGCGCACATCTGTATCCTGGAGGGGGCGGCGTGCACACATCTGTATCCTGGAGGGGCGGCGCGCACATCTGTATCCTGGAGGGGTGGCGCGCACATCTGTATCCAGCGTGGGAGGGGGGGGGGTGCACACATCTGTACCCCGGGAGTCGGGGGGGGTTGCACACATTTGCACCCCGGGGGTAAGGGGGGGGCGCAGACACATCTGTACCCCAGGAGTCGGGCGGAGGGTCGCACACATTTGTACCCCGGGAGTCGGGGGAGGGACACATCTGAACCCGGGGACGGTAACCTCTCATTATGGAGTGGTGGGCTTCCCGGTCAGTAATGTACACACTATAAATACCATCAGACTTTCCCACACGATGTGCTCCTAAAATAGTCACAATTCCCCCCCGCAGGTCAGCGGCCTCAGGGGGTAGACACAGCTCACATGGTCAGAACATCTGGAGAAGTGCGGGTTCAGATTTACTGATCAGGTCTAACATCACATTTACTGACACATGGATCAAAGCAACATGTTTACTGCACACATAAAAAAGCAGCGCTCACAGTAGCACAGAGTACTTCAGAGGTAGGGATTACGTGCCTATTATTAGCAGCCGCAGAACATTCTGGCAGGGATTCGCACTACCCTTCAGTACTGACCCATTATTCCTCAGTGTAATAAGATGTGACTGACAGGAGGAGTTATGAGAGACGCGGTGGACTGTCTCCAGGTGTTACAGGTGGAGGAGACGATAAATCACGTAAGGATGATGACGGCGACGCTGAGAATAACGTAAATTAGCCGACGGTTTATAAATACCGAGACTGGAAACTGGCGAAGATTCCAAAATCCGACGGCGGAGATTTTCCCATCTCAAAAATAGAAGAGACCATAAAGCAAAAACTAGGAAACGGCAGGAATTCAGCCATAAAAATAGAGCGCGGTATTGTGTCTGGAGCAGCGGAGCTAACCCTTCACCTGCCAGAGGGAACATGAACAAGACTTACAACAAACCAGAGGACAGCGTGACAGGAAGAGCTATCAGAGGAACACCCCACCACTGCCTATTGCTTGGATAATTCAATGTCTCTCCCTCTGCATGCTGTCAGTAAATAGAGAGATTTATAGACTCAAACCCACAGCTGTAGGTTAGTTACAATGTGTCAGTGTGGATAAGAGCGATTGGCTGTCTCAGGTTAGGCCCCGCCTCCACACTGACTTTGGCAGTTGTCGCTGACATATGGAGTAGCGCAGTACAGATAATAACTCCCATCAGCCTCTGCACACACAGGACACACGGTATGGCCGGTTTAGTCGGAAGTCGTTTGGCTGTCAATATCAGTCAGTGGGAAAACGAGGAAAACAAACATTCTAGAAATATCCGAGACACCCCGAGGAGGAAACGGCGCATCTGCCCAAGATATCACAGATTACAGGACGAGAAGCGAATCCCGTCACATCCCAATTGTGGTGATACATCACATCGCATGCTCCAGTCACATCCGAAGCTGCAGTCACTTCATGTCATGTCCTATACTCCGGTCACATCCAGAGCTGCAGTCACTTCATGTCATGTCCTACACTCTGGTCACATCCAGAGCTGCAGTCACTTCATGTCATGTCCTACACTCTGGTCACATCCAGAGCTGCAGTCACTTCATGTCATGTCCTATACTCCGGTCACATCCAGAGCTGCAGTCACTTCACGTCATGTCCTACACTCCGGTCACATCCAGAGCTGCAGTCACTTCATGTCATGTCCTATACTACGGTCACATCCAGAGCTGCAGTCACTTCATGTCATGTCCTACACTCTGGTCACATCCAGAGCTGCAGTCACTTCATGTCATGTCCTACACTCCGGTCACATCCAGAGCGCAGTCACTTCATGTCATGTCCTACACTCTGGTCACATCCAGAGCTGCAGTCACTTCATGTCATGTCCTACACTCTGGTCACATCCAGAGCTGCAGTCACTTCATGTCATGTCCTATACTCCGGTCACATCCAGAGCTGCAGTCACTTCACGTCATGTCCTATACTCCGGTCACATCCAGAGCTGCAGTCACTTCATGTCATGTCCTATACTCCGGTCACATCCAGAGCTGCAGTCACTTCACGTCATGTCCTATACTCTGGTCACATCCAGAGCTGCAGTCACTTCATGTCATGTCCTATACTCCGGTCACATCCAGAGCTGCAGTCACTTCATGTCATGTCCTATACTCCGGTCACATCCAGAGCTGCAGTCACTTCACGTCATGTCCTATACTCCGGTCACATCCAGAGCTGCAGTCACTTCATGTCATGTCCTATACTCCGGTCACATCCAGAGCTGCAGTCACTTCACGTCATGTCCTATACTCCGGTCACATCCAGAGCTGCAGTCACTTCATGTCATGTCCTATACTCCGGTCACATCCAGAGCTGCAGTCACTTCACGTCATGTCCTACACTCTGGTCACATCCAGAGCTGCAGTCACTTCATGTCATGTCCTATACTCCGGTCACATCCAGAGCTGCAGTCACTTCACGTCATGTCCTATACTCCGGTCACATCCAGAGCTGCAGTCACTTCACGTCATGTCCTACACTCTGGTCACATCCAGAGCTGCAGTCACTTCATGTCATGTCCTACACTCTGGTCACATCCAGAGCTGCAGTCACTTCATGTCTTGTCCTATACTACGGTCACATCCAGAGCTGCAGTCACTTCATGTCATGTCCTATACTACGGTCACATCCAGAGCTGCAGTCACTTCACGTCATGTCCTATACTCCGGTCACATCCAGAGCTGCAGTCACTTCATGTCATGTCCTATACTCCGGTCACATCCAGAGCTGCAGTCACTTCACGTCATGTCCTATACTCCGGTCACATCCAGAGCTGCAGTCACTTCACGTCATGTCCTATACTCCGGTCACATCCAGAGCTGCAGTCACTTCATGTCATGTCCTATACTCCGGTCACATCCAGAGCTGCAGTCACTTCACGTCATGTCCTACACTCTGGTCACATCCAGAGCTGCAGTCACTTCACGTCATGTCCTATACTACGGTCACATCCAGAGCTGCAGTCACTTCATGTCATGTCCTACACTCTGGTCACATCCAGAGCTGCAGTCACTTCATGTCATGTCCTACACTCTGGTCACATCCAGAGCTGCAGTCACTTCACGCATGTCCTACACCCGGCACATCCAGAGCTGCAGTCACTTCATGTCTTGTCCTATACTACGGTCACATCCAGAGCTGCAGTCACTTCATGTCATGTCCTATACTACGGTCACATCCAGAGCTGCAGTCACTTCACGTCATGTCCTACACTCCGGTCACATCCAGAGCTGCAGTCACTTCATGTCATGTCCTATACTCCGGTCACATCCAGAGCTGCAGTCACTTCACGTCATGTCCTATACTCCGGTCACATCCAGAGCTGCAGTCACTTCACGTCATGTCCTATACTCCGGTCACATCCAGAGCTGCAGTCACTTCATGTCATGTCCTATACTCCGGTCACATCCAGAGCTGCAGTCACTTCACGTCATGTCCTACACTCTGGTCACATCCAGAGCTGCAGTCACTTCACGTCATGTCCTATACTACGGTCACATCCAGAGCTGCAGTCACTTCACGTCATGTCCTATACTCCGGTCACATCCAGAGCTGCAGTCACTTCACGTCATGTCCTTCACTCCGGTCACATCCAGAGCTGCAGTCACTTCACGTCATGTCCTTCACTCCGGTCACATCCAGAGCTGCAGTCACTTCATGTCATGTCCTATACTCCGGTCACATCCAGAGCTGCAGTCACTTCATGTCATGTCCTACACTCTGGTCACATCCAGAGCTGCAGTCACTTCATGTCATGTCCTATACTCCGGTCACATCCAGAGCTGCAGTCACTTCATGTCATGTCCTATACTACGGTCACATCCAGAGCTGCAGTCACTTCACGTCATGTCCTATACTCCGGTCACATCCAGAGCTGCAGTCACTTCACGTCATGTCCTATACTCCGGTCACATCCAGAGCTGCAGTCACTTCACGTCATGTCCTATACTCCGGTCACATCCAGAGCTGCAGTCACTTCACGTCATGTCCTATACTCCGGTCACATCCAGAGCTGCAGTCACAGTTGTCTGTGCATTCAGGACCCAACAGCTCCATACTTAGTATCTGTAGAGATTTATTGGTGAATCGATGTCTCAGGAGATAAAGATCATAAATAAACCAGAACGGTCGGTATCCGCCAGCACAGAGCTACACACACAGCACCGCCAGCAGAAATTCCTGCAGATTTAGATATGACTGGAGTATAAAATAATACAACAGCAGAAGTGTGAATGCAGCTCTCGCTGAGACTGGAGTATAAAGCATGCTGCACAACAGCAAAACTGGAAGTGAACGGAGCACGAGTAACATAAGAGAAGAACAGGGTAGAAGACTGAATACAGCTCTGGATGAGACTGGAGCATAAAATATAATCTACGGCAGAACTGGATGTGAATAGAGTCCAAGGAGAAATATAAGAGCAGAACTGAACAGGGTACAAGACATCATGCAACACCAGAATTGTGACTGTAGCTGAGGACATGATGTAACAGAATTGTTATTGCAGCTCCGGTGGGGACTATGCTGTATGATATGTATTCCGCCGCAGCTCCGGTGGGGACTATGCTGTATGATATGTATTCCGCTGCAGCTCCGGTGGGGACTATGCTGTATGATATGTATTCCGCCGCAGCTCCGGTGGGGACTATGCTGTATGATATGATATGTATTCCGCTGCAGCTCCGGTGGGGACTATGCTGTATGATATGTATTCCGCTGCAGCTCCGGTGGGGACTATGCTGTATGATATGTATTCCGCTGCAGCTCCGGTGGGGACTATGCTGTATGATATGTATTCGCTGCAGCTCCGGTGGGACTATGCTGTATGATATGTATTCCGCTGCAGCTCCGGTAGGGACTATGCTGTATGATATGATATGTATTCCGCTGCAGCTCCGGTGGGGACTATGCTGTATGATATGTATTCCGCTGCAGCTCCGGTGGGGACTATGCTGTATGATATGTATTCCGCCGCAGCTCCGGTGGGGACTATGCTGTATGATATGTATTCCGCTGCAGCTCCGGTGGGGACTATGCTGTATGATATGTATTCCGCCGCAGCTCCGGTGGGGACTATGCTGTATGATATGTATTCCGCTGCAGCTCCGGTGGGGACTATGCTGTATGATATGTATTCCGCTGCAGCTCCGGTGGGGACTATGCTGTATGATATGTATTCCGCTGCAGCTCCGGTGGGGACTATGCTGTATGATATGTATTCCGCTGCAGCTCCGGTGGGACTATGCTGTATGATATGTATTCCGCTGCAGCTCCGGTGGGGACTATGCTGTATGATATGTATTCCGCTGCAGCTCCGGTGGGGACTATGCTGTATGATATGTATTCCGCTGCAGCTCCGGTGGGGACTATGCTGTATGATATGTATTCCGCTGCAGCTCCGGTGGGGACTATGCTGTATGATATGTATTCCGCTGCAGCTCCGGTGGGGACTATGCTGTATGATATGTATTCCGCTGCAGCTCCGGTGGGGACTATGCTGTATGATATGTATTCCGCTGCAGCTCCGGTGGGGACTATGCTGTATGATATGTATTCCGCTGCAGCTCCGGTGGGGACTATGCTGTATGATATGTATTCCGCTGCAGCTCCGGTGGGGACTATGCTGTATGATATGTATTCCGCTGCAGCTCCGGTGGGGACTATGCTGTATGATATGTATTCCGCTGCAGCTCCGGTGGGGACTATGCTGTATGATATGATATGTATTCCGCCGCAGCTCCGGTGGGGACTATGCTGTATGATATGTATTCCGCCGCAGCTCCGGTGGGGACTATGCTGTATGATATGTATTCCGCTGCAGCTCCGGTGGGGACTATGCTGTATGATATGTATTCCGCCGCAGCTCCGGTGGGACTATGCTGTATGATATGTATTCCGCCGCAGCTCCGGTGGGGACTATGCTGTATGATATGTATTCCGCCGCAGCTCCGGTGGGGACTATGCTGTATGATATGTATTCCGCTGCAGCTCCGGTAGGGACTATGCTGTATGATATGATATGTATTCCGCCGCAGCTCCGGTGGGGACTATGCTGTATGATATGTATTCCGCCGCAGCTCCGGTGGGGACTATGCTGTATGATATGTATTCCGCCGCAGCTCCGGTGGGGACTATGCTGTATGATATGTATTCCGCCGCAGCTCCGGTGGGGACTATGCTGTATGATATGTATTCCGCCGCAGCTCCGGTGGGGACTATGCTGTATGATATGTATTCCGCTGCAGCTCCGGTAGGGACTATGCTGTATGATATGTATTCCGCCGCAGCTCCGGTGGGGACTATGCTGTATGATATGTATTCCGCTGCAGCTCCGGTAGGGACTATGCTGTATGATATGTATTCCGCCGCAGCTCCGGTGGGGACTATGCTGTATGATATGTATTCCGCTGCAGCTCCGGTAGGGACTATGCTGTATGATATGTATGCTATAACTTTCAGTGTTTCGGCTGCAGCTTCTGTTTTTCTCTCCAAGAATACAAATATAGAAAGTAAAATTGGAGAAAAGTCTGTCCCCCACAGGAAAAGCCGGAGGCCCTCCAAACAATCTCCTTTAAAGGGCTCGGTGACTGCTGATAAGGCAGGATTTATGTTACATGTAGACAGGGAAATGCAGCACTATTCATCCTGAGCCTCCTGGTTCATGAGTCAGGAGGGGGTGCAAACATAACACTACAGACATGTACCGCCAGCCACGGGTACAAATCTTACCAACCCTGTAATGGCGGCCATTGGAAGATGATTTTAGGCTTGTAATAAATGAAGAGATTTTAATGAGAATTTTTATTTTATTTTAATTTTTTTTTAACTGGGGAAAACACCAGAAAGATCGTTAAAAGTGCCACAAACCGAAACCCTGTCTACGCCGCGCGCTTTATACTCTGTATTCGCACTCACTGTTCTCGATTCTACGAGTCTATAAGAATGTATTTTACAGGAGTGTGAATGCGGCCTAAGGCTCCTCCAGCGGGGAGCGATCCCTGGCTGCTAATCACATCGACAGGACACTTCCTTCCTCTGCATCCACTGTAATTGCGCCCATCAGTGGGGGTCGCGGTTAATACTCCTGTCAGCAGCACTCTGCCTTGTATATAATCTGCTGTTTAGTCTCTGACAGAAGCATCAGAGGAATCCCTGGCAGCGGCAGCAGGAAACAAGAAATAAAGTCCAACCTGGGCGCGCTCTCCTTACCATCTATGGTGCTCTGTGAGTATCCTGGTCCCGCAGGCCATAAATCTCCCCAGTGACTGCTCGCTGCAGGTACACAGCCCATGTTATGACACATCCTCAGCATCAGGGGAACCTGCAGCTCATCACAGCCACAGGGAGGATTGTGCTGCAGACCTCCCCCCAACCCCCAGAACTCCTGGCTACATACTGCACCAGTCACTGACTAAAGGGGGAGAAAGTGGGTGAATAAGTATGGACCCCCATAACCCTGTGCACACTGTACTGCACCTCCATAACCCTGTGCGCACCGTACTGCACCTCCATAACCCTGTGCGCACCGTACTGCACCTCCATAACAGTCCTGCACATCTACAATCCTGCGTGCACCATCCTGTACCCCCACAATCTTGAGTTCACGGTCCTTCACCTCCACAATCCTATGTGCACCATCCTGCACACCTAAATTCTACATGAACCATCCTGTACCCCCCACAATCCTGCATGCACCATCCTACACCCCCATAATCCTAAACGCACCATCCAGCACAACTACAATTCTGCGTGAACCATTCTGTACCAGAACAATTCCGCATGCACCATCTGTCCTCCCCCTCCACAATTCTGTGTGTGCGCTGTTTTTCTTGTGGTCACATATCGATGCAGACACCACGGTCAGTGTGACAACCGCCTTGCTGCAATCTCCTGGACACATCATCTTAGCACTGTCCTGCACACCTACAATCCCGCATGCACCATCCTGCACAGCTACAATCCCGAATACACCATCCTGCACAGCTACAATCCCGAATACACCACCCTGCCCAGCTACAATCCTAAGTACACCATCCTGCACAGCTAGAATCCTAAGTACACCATCCTGCACAGCTACAATCCCGAATACACCACCCTGCCCAGCTACAATCCTGAGTACACCATCCTGCCCAGCTACAATCCTGAGTACACCATCCTGCCCAGCTACAATCCTGAGTACACCATCCTGCACAGCTACAATCCCGAATACACCATCCTACACAGCTACAATCCCGAATACACCACCCTGCCCAGCTACAATCCCGAGTACACCATCCTGCCCAGCTACAATCCTGAGTACACCATCCTGCACAGCTACCCCGCGCACCATCCTGCACAGCTACAATCCCGCATGCACCATCCTGCACAGCTACAATCCCGAATACACCACCCTTCCCAGCTACAATCCTAAGTACACCATCCTGCACAGCTACAATCCCGAATACACCACCCTGCCCAGCCACAATACTGAGTACACCATCCTGCCCAGCTACAATCCTGAGTAAACCATCCTGCACAGCTACAATCCCGAATACACCACCCTGCCCAGCTACAATCCTGAGTACACCATCCTGCACAGCTACAATCCTGAGTACACCATCCTGCACAGCTACAATCCTGAGTACACCATCCTGCACAGCTACAATCCTGAGTACACTATCCTGCACAGCTACAATCCTGAGTACACCATCCTGCACAGCTACAATCCCGAATACACCATCCTGCACAGCTACAATCCCGAATACACCACCCTGCCCAGCTACAATCCTAAGTACACCATCCTGCACAGCTACAATCCTAAGTACACCATCCTGCACAGCTACAATCCCGAATACACCACCCTGCCCAGCTACAATCCTGAGTACACCATCCTGCCCAGCTACAATCCTGAGTACACCATCCTGCACAGCTACAATCCTGAGTACACCATCCTGCACAGCTACAATCCTGAGTACACCATCCTGCACAGCTACAATCCCGCATGCACCATCCTGCACAGCTACAATCCCGAATACACCATCCTGCACAGCTACAATCCCGAATACACCACCCTGCCCAGCTACAATCCTAAGTACACCATCCTGCACAGCTACAATCCCGAATACACCACCCTGCCCAGCTACAATCCTGAGTACACCATCCTGCCCAGCTACAATCCTGAGTACACCATCCTGCACAGCTACAATCCTGAGTACACCATCCTGCCCAGCTACAATCCTGAGTACACCATCCTGCACAGCTACAATCCTGAGTACACCATCCTGCACAGCTACAATCCTGAGTACACCATCCTGCACAGCTACAATCCCGAGTACACCATCCTGCACAGCTACAATCCTGAGTACACCATCCTGCCCAGCTACAATCCTGAGTACACCATCCTGCACAGCTACAATCCCGAGTACACCATCCTGCACAGCTACAATCCCGAGTACACCATCCTGCACAGCTACGATCTTGCGCGCACCATCCTGCACAGCTACAATCTTGCGCGCACCATCCTGCACAGCTACAATCTTGCGCGCACCATCGTGCACAGCTACAATCCCGAATACACCACCCTGCCCAGCTACAATCCTAAGTACACCATCCTGCACAGCTACGATCTTGCGCGCACCATCCTGCAGAGCTGCAATCCCGAGTACACCATCGTGCACAGCTACAATCCCTCATTCACCATCCTGCCCAGCTACAATCCTAAGTACACCATCCTGCACAGCTACAATCCTAAGTACACCATCCTGCACAGCTACAATCCCGAATACACCACCCTGCCCAGCTACAATCCTAAGTACACCATCCTGCCCAGCTACAATCCTGAGTACATCATCCTGCCCAGCTACAATCCTGAGTACACCATCCTGCCCAGCTACAATCCTGAGTACACCATCCTGCACAGCTACAATCCTGAGTACACCATCCTGCACAGCTACAATCCTGAGTACACCATCCTGCACAGCTACAATCCTGAGTACACCATCCTGCACAGCTACAATCCCGAATACACCATCCTGCACAGCTACAATCCCGAATACACCACCCTGCCCAGCTACAATCCTAAGTACACCATCCTGCACAGCTACAATCCTAAGTACACCATCCTGCACAGCTACAATCCCGAATACACCACCCTGCCCAGCTACAATCCTGAGTACACCATCCTGCCCAGCTACAATCCTGAGTACACCATCCTGCACAGCTACAATCCTGAGTACACCATCCTGCACAGCTACAATCCTGAGTACACCATCCTGCACAGCTACAATCCCGAATACACCACCCTGCCTAGCTACAATCCTAAGTACACCATCCTGCACAGCTACAATCCCGAATACACCATCCTGCCCAGCTACAATGCTGAGTACACCATCCTGCACAGCTACAATCCCGAATACACCATCCTGCACAGCTACAATCCCGAATACACCACCCTGCCCAGCTACAATCCTGAGTACACCATCCTGCCCAGCTACAATCCTAAGTACACCATCCTGCACAGCTACAATCCCGAATACACCACCCTGCCCAGCTACAATCCTGAGTACACCATCCTGCCCAGCTACAATCCTGAGTACACCATCCTGCCCAGCTACAATCCTGAGTACACCATCCTGCACAGCTACAATCCCGAGTACACCATCCTGCACAGCTACGATCTTGCGCGCACCATCCTGCACAGCTACAATCCCGAGTACACCATCCTGCACAGCTACAATCCCGTATACACTATCCTGCACACCTACAATCCCGAGTACACCATCCTGCACAGCTACAATCCCGCATGCACCATCCTGCACAGCTACAATCCCGAGTACACTATCCTGCACAGCTACAATCCCGAGTACACTATCCTGCACAGCTACAATCCCGAGTACACCATCCTGCACAGCTACAATCTTGCACGCACCATCCTGCACAGCTACGATCCCGAATACACTATCCTGCACACCTACAATCTCGAGTACACCATCCTGCACAGCTACGATCTTGCGCGCACCATCCTGCACAGCTACAATCCCTCATTCACCATCCTGCACAGCTGCAATCCCTCATTCACCATCCTGCACAGCTACAATCCCGAGTACACCATCCTGCACACCTACAATCTCGAGTACACCATCCTGCACAGCTACAATCCTAAGTACACCATCCTGCACAGCTACAATCCCGTATACACTATCCTGCACACCTACAATCCCGAGTACACCATCCTGCACAGCTACAATCCCGCATGCACCATCCTGCACAGCTACAATCCCGAGTACACTATCCTGCACAGCTACAATCCCGAGTACACTATCCTGCACAGCTACAATCCCGAGTACACCATCCTGCACAGCTACAATCTTGCACGCACCATCCTGCACAGCTACAATCCCGAATACACCATCCTGCACACCTACAATCTCGAGTACACCATCCTGCACAGCTGCAATCCCTCATTCACCATCCTGCACAGCTACAATCCCGAGTACACCATCCTGCACACCTACAATCTCGAGTACACCATCCTGCACAGCTACAATCCCGAATACACTATCCTGCACACCTACAATCTCGAGTACACCATCCTGCACAGCTACGATCTTGCGCGCACCATCCTGCACAGCTGCAATCCCTCATTCACCATCCTGCACAGCTACAATCCCGAGTACACCATCCTGCACACCTACAATCTCGAGTACACCATCCTGCACAGCTGCAATCCCTCATTCACCATCCTGCACAGCTACAATCTCGAGTACACCATCCTGCACAGCTGCAATCCCTCATTCACCATCCTGCACACCTACAATCCCGAGTACACTATCCTGCACACCTACAATCCCACATGCACCATCCTGCACACCCACAATCCTATGTGCACTGCTTTTCTTGAGGTCACATATCGCTGCAGACACCCCGGTCAGTGTGATGGCTGCTTTGCTCCGATCTCCTGGACACATCATCTCAGCATAAAAGGATTAAAGGATAAAACACAAGACTCAGCCTTAAACATATAACAAGGTCACGAGCAGCCAGTAACGATTCACCCCTGACCCAGTCATGTGATCACCGTGTCACTACACGAGAACTGCATCCACAATGCGATTTCACCTTGAGCTCCTCTGCAGGAAATAAAGCAAAGAAGAAAAACTTTCCAAATCAAAAATTCTAGACATAGAGCAGCTTCACTGAAGGATGAGAACTCCTGCCCCCTTCTAATAAACCTTCTATTATTCTGAATGGGGTCTGTCAGGCACTGCTATTTTAGCGGTCCGTGTGTCTGATGTTCTGTTCCTCTAAAAGACCAGAACAACGGACACATGGGCACAGATGTCAACTTGGTGTAACAAAAATTCCTCTCCTGTCCTAATAGTTTGCTACAACGTATCAGTGCAGGTAACATGCTTCAGTCTGAAGTCCAGGATGTTTAGCTCAGAGAGGATTGTTTTAGTTGGCTTCAACTGTAACAAACCTTCAGCTCTAAAACAACCCCAAATGTCCCCATTCACTGATCCTAAAGCAGTGATCCTAAACATGGTGAAGAATGAAAATACAAAGTCTCTTGAAACGTCCTAGAACTTAATTCACAATCGTGCTCATACAGAAGTCGCAGCCTGAAGCCCGGATGAGGCAACGTCCCTCTATAGCTGTAGTCACAGCCCGAAGCCCGGACGAGGCGATGTCCCTCTATAGCTGTAGTCACAGTCTGGACGAGGTGACGTCCGTCTATAGCTGTAGTCACAGTCTGGACGAGGCGACGTCCGTCTATAGCTGTAGTCGCAGTCTGGACGAGGCGACATCCCTCTATAGCTGTAGTCGCAGTCTGGACGAGGCGACGTCCGTCTATAGCTGTAGTCACAGCCTGGATGAGGCAACGTCCCTCTATAGCTGTAGTCACAGCCCAGACGAGGCGACGTCCCTCTATAGCTGTAGTCACAGCCTGCACGAGGTGACGTCCCTCTATAGCTGTAGTCACAGCCTGCACGAGGTGACGTCCCTCTATAGCTGTAGTCACAGCCCGAAGCCCAGACGAGGCGACGTCCCTCTATAGCTGCAGTCACAGCCCAAAGCCCAGATGAGGTGACGTCCCTCTATATCTGTAGTCACAGCCCGCAGCTCGGACGAGGCGACGTCCCGCTATAGCTGTAGTCACAGCCTGCATGAGGCGACGTCCCTCTATAGCTGTAGTCACAGCCCGCAGCCCGGATGAGGCGACGTCCCTCTATAGCTGTAGTCACAGCCTGCACGAGGCGACGTCCCTCTATAGCTGTAGTCACAGCCTGAAGCCCAGATGAGGCGACGTCCCTCTATAGCTGTAGTCACAGCCCGCAGCCCGGACGAGGCGACATCCCGCTATAGCTGTAGTCACAGCCTGCATGAGGCGACGTCCCTCTATAGCTGTAGTCACAGCCCGCAGCCCGGCGAGGCGACGGCCTCTCTCCGCCTGCCCACGAGGCCGACGTCCCTCTATAGCTGTAGTCACAGCCTGCCACGAGGCGACGCCCTCTATACTCCCTGCAGGCACAGCCCCCACCAGGCGGACGTCCCTCTATAGCTGTAGTCACAGCCTGCAGCCCGGACGAGGCGACATCCCTCTATAGCTGTAGTCACAGCCTGCAGCCTGGACGAGGCGACGTCCCTCTATATCTGTAGTCACAGCCCGCAGCCCGGACGAGGCGACATCCCTCTATAGCTGTAGTCACAGCCCGCAGCCCGGACGAGGCGACGTCCCTCTATAGCTGTAGTCACAGCCCGCAGCCCGGACGAGGCGACGTCCCTCTATAGCTGTAGTCACAGCCTGCAGCCTGGACGAGGCGACGTCCCTCTATAGCTGTAGTCACAGCCTGCATGAGGTGACGTCCGTCTATAGCTGTAGTCACAGTCTGGACGAGGCGACGTCCGTCTATAGCTGTAGTCACAGCCTGGATGAGGCAACGTCCCTCTATAGCTGTAGTCACAGCCCAGACGAGGCGACGTCCCTCTATAGCTGTAGTCACAGCCTGCACGAGGTGACGTCCCTCTATAGCTGTAGTCACAGCCTGGACGAGGCGACGTCCGTCTATAGCTGTAGTCACAGCCTGGATGAGGCAACGTCCCTCTATAGCTGTAGTCACAGCCCAGACGAGGCGACGTCCCTCTATAGCTGTAGTCACAGCCTGCACGAGGTGACGTCCCTCTATAGCTGTAGTCACAGCCTGCACGAGGTGACGTCCCTCTATAGCTGTAGTCACAGCCTGCACGAGGCGACGTCCCTCTATATCTGTAGTCACAGCCCGCAGCCCGGACGAGGCGACGTCCCTCTATAGCTGTAGTCACAGCCTGCAGCCTGGACGAGGCGACGTCCCTCTATAGCTGTAGTCACAGCCTGCAGCCTGGACGAGGCGACGTCCCTCTATATCTGTAGTCACAGCCCGCACGAGGCGACGTCCCTCTATAGCTGTAGTCACAGCCCGCAGCCCGGACAAGGCGACGTCCCTCTATATCTGTAGTCACAGCCCGCACGAGGCGACGTCCCTCTATAGCTGTAGTCACAGCCCGCAGCCCGGACGAGGCGACGTCCCTCTATAGCTGTAGTCACAGCCTGCAGCCTGGACGAGGCGACGTCCCTCTATATCTGTAGTCACAGCCCACAGCCCGGACGAGGCGACGTCCCTCTATAGCTGTAGTCACAGCCTGCAGCCTGGACGAGGCGACGTCCCTCTATATCTGTAGTCACAGCCTGCAGCCCAGATGAGGCGACGTCCCTCTATAGCTGTAGTCACAGCCCGCAGCCCGGACGAGGCGACATCCCGCTATAGCTGTAGTTACAGCCTGCATGAGGCGACGTCCCTCTATAGCTGTAGTCACAGCCCGCAGCCCGGACGAGGCGACGTCCCTCTATAGCTGTAGTCACAGCCTGCACGAGGCGACGTCCCTCTATAGCTGTAGTCACAGCCTGCAGCCTGGACGAGGCGACGTCCCTCTATATCTGTAGTCACAGCCCGCAGCCCGGATGAGGCGACGTCCCTCTATAGCTGTAGTCACAGCCTGCAGCCTGGACGAGGCGACGTCCCTCTATAGCTGTAGTCACAGGTTTGTCATGTTCTTACACTAGTCAGTGGGAAAAGTCATAAAATGCTGCATGCCTTCCAGCACATTGTGTGATGTGTCTCATAGTCCTGTCTACTACAATGTCTCATCTGATACCTACAGGTAAAGTATGGTGGTCATCACAATCCAGGCTGGATGATATAAGACAACTCCTACCGTGCAGCCCGTACAGCGCTCTCACTAACGCTCCTGTATATGGCCACAGCCCGTCCATCCCCGGAGTCTCCCCGCACAGCAGATGCTGCTCAGGATTTCATTGGGATTTCAGCCGATTAAACTTCATTTAAAAGGAAACCTCCCCCTGAGTAATGAGATTATGATGAGAGTGGAAGGTCCCCGGCCCCGAACTGGACCACAATGCCCCTGACCTGGGCTGCCATACAACACACATCAGGGGACAACACAGCAAACTTGGAGGGCCAGGCCTCATAAGCACTGCACCATCATAACCAGCTTGGCCCTGAGATGACCACTACTTCCTAAATCAAAGATCCCAAACTGAGGAGCCGTTGCGCAGGTGACCTCCCCAAATCACTGTAATCTGTCCCCCCAATATTGATGGGTTTAATCTTTGGGTCTACTGAAAGGTCTGTAAGAGAGGGAAACAGAGGGGGCCTACAAGAGGGGGAGAGGGAGGGGGCCTACAAGAGAGGGAGAGGGAGGGGGCCTACAAGAGAGGGAGAGGGAGGGGGCCTACAAGAGAGGGAGACGGAGAGGGCCTACAAGAGAGGGAGAGGGAGGAGGCCTACAAGAGAGGGAGACGGAGGGGGCCTACAAGAGAGGGAGAGGGAGGGGGCCTACAAGAGAGGGAGACGGAGGGGGCCTACAAGAGAGGGAGAGGGAGGAGGCCTACAAGAGGGGGAGAGGGAGGAGGCCTACAAGAGGGGGCCTACAAGAGGGGGAGACGGAGGGGGCCTACAAGAGAGGGAGACGGAGCGGACCTACAAGAGAGGGAGACGGAGGGGGCCTACAAGAGAGGGAGACGGAGGGGGCCTACAAGAGAGGGAGACGGAGGGGGCCTACAAGAGAGGGAGACGGAGGGGGCCTACAAGAGAGGGAGACGGAGAGGGCCTACAAGAGAGGGAGAGGGAGGGAGGCCTACAAGAGAGGGAGAGGGAGGGGGCCTACAAGAGAGGGAGACGGAGCGGACCTACAAGAGAGGGAGACGGAGAGGACCTACAAGAGAGGGAGACGGAGAGGACCTACAAGAGAGGGAGACGGAGGGGGCCTACAAGAGAGGGAGACGGAGGGGGCCTACAAGAGAGGGAGAGGGAGGGGGCCTACAAGAGAGGGAGACGGAGGGGGCCTACAAGAGAGGGAGACGGAGGGGGCCTACAAGAGAGGGAGACGGAGAGGGCCTACAAGAGAGGGAGAGGGAGGGAGGCCTACAAGAGAGGGAGATGGAGGGGGCCTACAAGAGAGGGAGACGGAGGGGGCCTACAAGAGAGGGAGACGGAGAGGGCCTACAGAGAGAGGGAGACGGAGGGGGCCTATAAGAGAGGGAGACGGAGGGGGCCTATAAGAGAGGGAGACGGAGGGGGCCTACGAGAGAGGGAGACGGAGGGGGCTTACGAGAGAGGGAGACGGAGGGGGCCTACAAGAGGGAGACGGAGGGGGCCTACAAGAGAGGGAGACGGAGAGGGCCTACAAGAGAGGGAGACGGAGAGGGCCTACAAGAGAGGGAGAGGGAGGGGGCCTACAAGAGAGGGAGACGGAGAGGACCTACAAGAGAGGGAGACGGAGAGGGCCTACAAGAGAGGGAGACGGAGGGGGCCTATAAGAGAGGGAGACGGAGGGGGGCCTACGAGAGAGGGAGATGGAGGGGGCCTACGAGAGAGGGAGACGGAGGGGGCCTACAAGAGAGGGAGACGGAGAGGGCCTACAAGAGAGGGAGACGGAGGGGGCCTATAAGAGAGGGAGACGGAGGGGGCCTACGAGAGAGGGAGACGGAGGGGGCCTACGAGAGAGGGAGACGGAGGGGGCCTACAAGAGGGAGACGGAGGGGGCCTACAAGAGAGGGAGACGGAGAGGGCCTACAAGAGAGGGAGACGGAGAGGGCCTACAAGAGAGGGAGACGGAGGGGGCCTACAAGAGAGGGAGACGGAGGGGGCCTACAAGAGAGGGAGACAGAGGGGGCCTACAAGAGAGGGAGACAGAGGGGGCCTACAAGAGAGGGAGACAGAGGGGGCCTACAAGAGGGAGACGGAGAGGACCTACAAGAGAGGGAGACGGTGGGGGCCTACAAGAGAGGGAGACGGAGGGGGCCTAC
Source organism: Leptodactylus fallax (assembly GCA_947044405.1). NCBI lineage: Eukaryota > Metazoa > Chordata > Amphibia > Anura > Leptodactylidae > Leptodactylus > Leptodactylus fallax. The sequence continues at coordinate 405,735 of CAMRHE010000629.1, forward strand.
AAGAGAGGGAATCGAAGGGGGTCTGGAGGAAAGGGAAGCAGAGGAAGCAATTTCCATTCACTGACAGCAAGCAGATCATCAGACCAGGGATGAACTGAAGCACAGATACTGGAGAGCTGCAGAACGTCTTATTACATGTGAGGATAGGATGATCCCTATAAGCAGTGGGTCTAATTCCATTGATTGACCCCCTAAATAGATAATGAAGTAACTTCACCAATCCCTGATTTCCTCTCCATTGGAGGAGTGTATCACCATCCTGGGGTCCTCAGTGGATTGGTGAGCTGTCACAGGGTACATCTGTTACTTTTGCGCCCCTACAGTGTAGAGCAGCAGAGTCAGGCAGCCGCTTATCCCCCAGTGATACAGACATTACTGCTGCTGACATGTCCTGCGCCCTGATGTCAGGGGCCGCCCGGGGAGCTCTGCACATTAATCCTACATGTCACAGACAAGTTCCAGATCACCGGCCGGGTTCTGCTTACACTAAATCTATGACAGTAATGTGCGTCTTCACACTGCAAGGTTTATGTTCTGTAATGATTTGTGCAGGAACCGACGGCAGACATTTTCCACTTATTTTCTACCTTCATCCCAGAGATTAATCAGGAATCCAGCTCCCGTCCATTAAATCACATATATATATCTATGGTCTTCACTCCTCTTCTGCACCTGATGACTCGTGAATACTTCTGCAAGACCGCCGCCGGAGACACAGACCAAGGCTCAGTGTGGGGACAACACAGAATAGGGTTCAGCTTAATCATCTGTACCCCCAAATCCTCCCTCCCTGCACTTATCACCGGAATGGGACCAGACAGACACAGGTGCATTATACATATTGCTGCCTTATAATAAAGGTTTATGACCCCTCTGCATCACTCTACGGTCACTGTGATGTCGCTGTCATGACGCAGGCACTTTTGCTAGTTTTTCTAATTTCCTAATTTTAATATGACAATGTGCAGGTACTCTTTAGGGGTGAAGACGCAGGCCACAGCTGAGGGGTGAGCAGACAAGACGTGGCAACTGTGTGGACAAACACCACATCAATGTGCAAGCCAATACGGTGTGCAATTACAGGGGTGTCACAACCCTGCCCCACAACAAGCGAAGGGACAGAGATGTGGCGGCTCCAGCAGGAGGGGGTGTTTGATTTTGAGGGGTGAGCAATGTTACAGACAAGGTGTCATAGTCATTGATATTGATGGGGGTCCGCACAGAGTTGCACTTTTTTTTTATTTTTGGGCGTGTTTTGGCCAATCCAGTCTCCTGTAAATGACGCTTTGCACTGTGTAATGTAAATCTCTGCTGGTTGTCACAGAACAGACTTAAAACTTCTCACAACTGTGCCAATGGAGACAATCCTGTGCGACACTGATACACTGACCTGCAGGAAGCCTCCGCTCACCTGTCACAGTCACGGTGGCGCTGCAGGAGGCCGTTCCACACTTATTCTGTGCCAGGCAGGTGTAAACGCCCTGATCTTCGGGTAAAGCATCTTGCACTGTCAGCTCCACAATCCCATCTTCATATGTGGCGTGGGCATACTGGATAGGCTGATCTATAGGGGACAGAGACTGGGAAATTAACTACATCGGAGACAACAGGACACAAATGTATTAACCTGAATCTGTGAATAATAAGGGGAAATAAAAGAAAGTCATAACCCCCCCCTCCTGAAATTTAGCAAATGAAAATTCAGAGAATTGGTGGTGCCCCCAGGTGGCAAAAAGAGAAACTGCATGTGGATAATATAATACAAAGTGAGAGCAAAGTATTATATTCATCTACATAGCACCAACATATATCATAGTGGTGTACAGACAATCTCATCACTCTTATTGGTGCTTCTACTCATCGGCGCCATATTCTAAATTCCAATGTAATCTATCAATAAATTCTTGAAATGTGGGAGGAAACCAGAGAACCCGGAGGAGACCCCAAAAACCAGGACCTGAGCACTGCAGGTGTTACATGAAACACTGAATAGGAGTAAGGGGGGGGGAAGAGATCACCTGCGGCAAATAAGTCATAAACACCGGGTAATAAATTTAGTACATATTTGGATGTCTGTGAAAAACACCAGATCTACACCAGATGTGAACTCAAGTACATGTGTGCTATGATTTACCCCAGTATGTGACAAACGATTGTAAGGCTCCATGTACACGTGTTCTTTATCAGTGTTCTAACCGGGACGCGGAATCATTACTTTCTATGGTCCTATATACATGCCCGTGTATCATCACTGGGTCTGTGTGGAGGGCCATGAGCCCAGGGCAAAACTCAGGGCAGGTCCTATTCCTGTCTGTCTGACACCCAGACTCACTATATGAAGTGAATGGGCCACTTTTCCCACAGACCCAGATGCACATGTTCATGTAGCCTAAATCTGTACTGATCCTGAGTTACATCCTGTATTATACTCCAGAGCTGCGCTCACTATTCTGCTGGTGCAGTCACTGTGTACATACATTACATTACTTATCCTGTATTATACTCCAGAGCTGCGCTCACTATTCTGCTGGTGCAGTCACTGTGTACATACATTACATTACTTATCCTGTATTATACTCCAGAGCTGCGCTCACTATTCTGCTGGTACAGTCACTGTGTACATACATTACATTACTTATCCTGTACTGATCCTGAGTTACATCCTGTATTATACTCCAGAGCTGCGCTCACTATTCTGCTGGTACAGTCACTGTGTACATACATTACATTACTAATCCTGTATTATACTCCAGAGCTGCGCTCACTATTCTGCTGGTACAGTCACTGTGTACATACATTACATTACTTATCCTGTATTATACTCCAGAGCTGCACTCACTATTCTGCTGGTACAGTCACTGTGTACATACATTACATTACTTATCCTGTACTGATCCTGAGTTACATCCTGTATTATACTCCAGAGCTGCGCTCACTATTCTGCTGGTACAGTCACTGTGTACATACATTACATTACTTATCCTGTATTATACTCCAGAGCTGCACTCACTATTCTGCTGGTACAGTCACTGTGTACATACATTACATTACTTATCTTGTACTGATCCTGAGTTATATCCTGTATTATACTCCAGAGCTGCACTCACTATTCTGCTGGTGCAGTCACTGTGTATATACATTACATTACTTATCCTGTATTATACTCCAGAGCTGCACTCACTATTCTGCTGGTGCAGTCACTGTGTATATACATTACATTACTTATCCTGTATTATACTCCAGAGCTGCGCTCACTATTCTGCTGGTACAGTCACTGTGTACATACATTACATTACTTATCCTGTACTGATCCTGAGTTACATCCTGTATTATACTCCAGAGCTGCGCTCACTATTCTGCTGGTGCAGTCACTGTGTACATACATTACATTACTTATCCTGTATTATACTCCCAGAGCTGCACTCACTATTCTGCTGGTACAGTCACTGTGTACATACATTACATTACTTATCTTGTACTGATCCTGAGTTATATCCTGTATTATACTCCAGAGCTGCACTCACTATTCTGCTGGTGCAGTCACTGTGTATATACATTACATTACTTATCCTGTATTATACTCCAGAGCTGCACTCACTATTCTGCTGGTGCAGTCACTGTGTACATACATTACATTACTTATCCTGTATTATACTCCAGAGCTGCGCTCACTATTCTGCTGGTACAGTCACTGTGTACATACATTACATTACTTATCCTGTACTGATCCTGAGTTACATCCTGTATTATACTCCAGAGCTGTGCTCACTATTCTGCTGGTACAGTCACTGTGTACATACATTACATTACTTATCCTGTATTATACTCCAGAGCTGCACTCACTATTCTGCTGGTGCAGTCACTGTGTACATACATTACATTACTTATCCTGTATTATACTCCAGAGCTGCACTCACTATTCTGCTGGTACAGTCACTGTGTACATACATTACATTACTTATCCTGTACTGATCCTGAGTTACATCCTGTATTATACTGCAGAGCTGCGCTCACTATTCTGCTGGTGCAGTCACTGTGTACATACATTACATTACTTATCCTGTATTATACTCCAGAGCTGCACTCACTATTCTGCTGGTACAGTCACTGTGTACATACATTACATTACTTATCCTGTACTGATCCTGAGTTACATCCTGTATTATACTCCAGAGCTGCGCTCACTATTCTGCTGGTACAGTCACTGTGTACATACATTACATTACTTATCCTGTACTGATCCTGAGTTACATCCTGTATTATACTCCAGAGCTGCACTCACTATTCTGCTGGTACAGTCACTGTGTACATACATTACATTACTTATCCTGTACTGATCCTGGGTTACATCCTGTATTATACTCCAGAGCTGCGCTCACTATTCTGCTGGTGCAGTCACTGTGTACATACATTACATTACTTATCCTGTATTATACTCCAGAGCTGCGCTCACTATTCTGCTGGTATAGTCACTGTGTACATACATTACATTACTTATCCTGTATTATACTCCAGAGCTGCACTCACTATTCTGCTGGTACAGTCACTGTGTACATACATTACATTACTTATCCTGTATTATACTCCAGAGCTGCGCTCACTATTCTGCTGGTACAGTCACTGTGTACATACATTACATTACTTATCCTGTATTATACTCCAGAGCTGCGCTCACTATTCTGCTGGTACAGTCACTGTGTATATACATTACATTACTTATCCTGTACTGATCCTGAGTTATATCCTGTATTATACTCCAGAGCTGCGCTCACTATTCTGCTGGTGCAGTCACTGTGTACATACATTACATTACTTATCCTGTACTGATCCTGAGTTACATCCTGTATTATACTCCAGAGCTGCGCTCACTATTCTGCTGGTGCAGTCACTGTGTACATACATTACATTACTTATCCTGTACTGATCCTGAGTTACATCCTGTATTATACTCCAGAGCTGCGCTCACTATTCTGCTGGTACAGTCACTGTGTATATACATTACATTACTTATCCTGTACTGATCCTGAGTTACATCCTGTATTATACTCCAGAGCTGCGCTCACTATTCTGCTGGTGCAGTCACTGTGTACATACATTACATTACTTATCCTGTATTATACCCCAGAGCTGCACTCACTATTCTGCTGGTGCAGTCACTGTGTACATACATTACATTACTTATCCTGTACTGATCCTGAGTTACATCCTGTATTATACTCCAGAGCTGCGCTCACTATTCTGCTGGTACAGTCACACTTCTATACTGTATACATTGTATTCATGTTTGGTGACACTTCCCTTGCAGGCAGAATATAATATCTAACATAATATTTTCTGCAATAATTCAGACACCAATTATTACCATGGTAGAGAAGATTCCCGGGTGTTGGATTTGCCTATAATGACGGTAACCACCGCGCGCTCTGCTCTAGTAGCAGGATAAAGCTCTTCGCTGTCCTATGTTGTACTATGCAATGTTTAAACTTTAGCGCCACCTTGTGTGCACTGGAGCCATTACCAATTGGAGGTTTCTTAAAGTGACGGTAACCACTCGGATTCTGTCCCAGTGTGTCTGCCATTGTCTTCACTAAAGCTGAATTGTTAGTGTGGTGTGCGATTGTCTTCACTTGAGTGACACCTTCACGTCTCAGCTATTCCCAGCCAGCACACACAGGGGTGCAGAGACTTTTGCAGTGAGACTATTACCATTTAACAACCAGGTGATCTCCGGCCGCGGGTCTCCATGCACTGTGCAGCCCAGAACCAAGTCCTGTCCTTCCATCAAGCTGCGACCCTTCAAGACCTGGACAAAGCGCGGCGCAAACTCTACAGCTTGAAAACCTGAAATGACATCAGAGGCGGCAAAACTGAAAGGAGTGCAGAATATTGTACATGGCTGAGCTGAGGATACGGCACAATGTGCAGGTTCAGAGGTACATGAAGACTGACCAGACCCTATTCACTGTAACCCCTGACCCCGGGGGCAGAGCTCCTCATCAGACACAATACACATTTACAAGTTACAGGAATATTTAATTACACCATGTCTTATACTCCATTCACACCCAGAGCTGCATCAAGCCAGATGCCCTACTAGCAATATAGCTGCTGAGTTCAGTTGATACAAGGCAGCCTGTTCCCTCTTGTCTTCGATGAATTTTGTTGCAAAAGTGGACAAACCCTTCAAAGGCGCCATAATAACCCCGAAATCAAATCACTATGTTGCACTGCATTGTGGGGGATGAAATGAGATGAGACTACTATACGGTGTAATACTAGCTCCACAATGCAGCACAGCAGAAGTCTACAGTGAGATCAAAACGCAGAGCAGCAAAACTGTGACAGCAGCTCTTGAAGTGACTAGAGTATAAGACATAATAACATCAGCAGTAAAGGCAGCAGGGTTGTGAATGTATCTATGGCTGTAAATGAGACACAATGTAACAAGAGAATTGTAACAGCAGCTTTATGGAAGACGATATTGAGCACTGCTCTGGATGTGACTGGAGTAGAAGTGCAGTCAGTAACTTACGTTTCACCTTCAGGGTCCAGGTACATGACTGGCGACCATTCACATTGGAGATTTGGCAGCTGTAGGTGCCGCTGTCTTCTGCCCGTGCCTTGAGCAAGTGTAAGGAATGAATTTGGCATCCTTCCCTGAGGAGCACCCCCTCCTTCTCCTGTACCCGGGAGCCTTCCTTAAACCACTCAAGACAAGGTGAGGGTTCTCCGGACACTGGACACAAAGAAGAGGAAACTATCATCGAATGTCCATAGCCAGACTGAGCAGACAACCTGCCCCATTATAAATGCCCCAGTGAAGGAGGAGGAGGAGGAGGAAATATCAGGGAGCAGAACCTGCGGAGCTGCTGCAATGTGTAAACCAACAGGTTGTGCCAATCTCATCCACTAGAGGGCGACAGTGACCTTCAGATAAGGCAGCAAATACTAAGCAATATAAACCTTCAGATACGGCTGCCACAGGCCCCTGTATATAAGGACACCGTACAGGCCTGCTGGCACATAAAGACACCATACACACCTCCCTGTATATAAGGACACCGTACAGGTCTGCTGGCACATAAAGACACCATACACACCTCCCTGTATATAAGGACACCGTACAGGCCTGCTGGCACATAAAGACACCATACACACCTCCCTGTATATAAGGACACCGTACAGGCCTGCTAGCACATAAAGACACCATACACACCTCCCTGTATATAAGGACACCGTACAAGCCTGCTGGCACATAAAGACACCATACACACCTCCCTGTATATAAGGACACCGTACAGGCCTGCTGACACATAAAGACACCATACACACCTCCCTGTACATAAGGAAACCGTACAAGCCTGCTGGCACATAAAGACACCATACACACCTCCCGGTATATAAGGAGACTGTACACACCTCCCGGTATATAAGGAGACTGTACACACCTCCCGGTATATAAGGAGACTGTACACACCTCCCTGTATATAAGGAGACTGTACAGGCCTGCTGGCACATAAAGACACCATACACACCTCCCTGTATATAAGGAGACTGTACAGGCCTGCTGGCACATAAAGACACCATACACACCTCCCTGTACATAAGGACACCGTACAAGCCTGCTGACACATAAAGACACCATACACACCTCCCTGTATATAAGGACACCGTACAGGTCTGCTGGCACATAAAGACACCATACACACCTCCCGGTATATAAGGAGACTGTACACACCTCCCTGTATATAAGGACACCGTACAAGCCTGCTGGCACATAAAGACACCATACACACCTCCCTGTATATAAGGACACCGTACAAGCCTGCTAGCACATAAAGACACCATACACACCTCCCGGTATATAAGGAGACTGTACACACCTCCCTGTATATAAGGACACCGTACAAGCCTGCTGGCACATAAAGACACCATACACACCTCCCGGTATATAAGGAGACTGTAGACACCTCCCGGTATATAAGGAGACTGTACACACCTCCCGGTATATAAGGAGACTGTACACACCTCCCTGTATATAAGGACACCGTACAAGCCTGCTGGCACATAAAGACACCATACACACCTCCCTGTATATAAGGACACCGTACAAGCCTGCTAGCACATAAAGACACCATACACACCTCCCGGTATATAAGGAGACTGTACACACCTCCCTGTATATAAGGACACCGTACAAGCCTGCTGACACATAAAGACACCATACACACCTCCCGGTATATAAGGAGACCGTACAGGCCTGCTGGCACATAAAGACACCATACACACCTCCCTGTATATAAGGACACCGTACAAGCCTGCTAGCACATAAAGACACCATACACACCTCCCGGTATATAAGGAGACTGTACACACCTCCCTGTATATAAGGACACCGTACAAGCCTGCTGGCACATAAAGACACCATACACACCTCCCGGTATATAAGGAGACTGTAGACACCTCCCGGTATATAAGGAGACTGTACACACCTCCCGGTATATAAGGAGACTGTACACACCCCCCCGGTATATAAGGAGACTGTACACACCTCCCGGTATATAAGGAGACTGTACACACCTCCCTGTATATAAGGAGACTGTACAGGCCTGCTGGCACATAAAGACACCATACACACCTCCCTGTATATAAGGAGACTGTACAGGCCTGCTGGCACATAAAGACACCATACACACCTCCCTGTACATAAGGACACCGTACAAGCCTGCTGACACATAAAGACACCATACACACCTCCCTGTATATAAGGACACCGTACAGGTCTGCTGGCACATAAAGACACCATACACACCTCCCGGTATATAAGGAGACTGTACACACCTCCCTGTATATAAGGACACCGTACAAGCCTGCTGGCACATAAAGACACCATACACACCTCCCTGTATATAAGGACACCGTACAAGCCTGCTAGCACATAAAGACACCATACACACCTCCCGGTATATAAGGAGACTGTACACACCTCCCTGTATATAAGGACACCGTACAAGCCTGCTGGCACATAAAGACACCATACACACCTCCCGGTATATAAGGAGACTGTAGACACCTCCCGGTATATAAGGAGACTGTACACACCTCCCGGTATATAAGGAGACTGTACACACCTCCCTGTATATAAGGACACCGTACAAGCCTGCTGGCACATAAAGACACCATACACACCTCCCTGTATATAAGGACACCGTACAAGCCTGCTAGCACATAAAGACACCATACACACCTCCCGGTATATAAGGAGACTGTACACACCTCCCTGTATATAAGGACACCGTACAAGCCTGCTGACACATAAAGACACCATACACACCTCCCGGTATATAAGGAGACCGTACAGGCCTGCTGGCACATAAAGACACCATACACACCTCCCTGTATATAAGGACACCGTACAAGCCTGCTAGCACATAAAGACACCATACACACCTCCCGGTATATAAGGAGACTGTACACACCTCCCTGTATATAAGGACACCGTACAGGCCTGCTGGCACATAAAGACACCATACACACCTCCCGGTATATAAGGAGACTGTAGACACCTCCCGGTATATAAGGAGACTGTACACACCTCCCGGTATATAAGGAGACTGTACACACCTTCCTGTATATAAGGACACCGTACAGGCCTGCTGACACATAAAGACACCATACACACCTCCCTGTACATAAGGAAACCGTACAAGCCTGCTGGCACATAAAGACACCATACACACCTCCCGGTATATAAGGAGACTGTACACACCTCCTGGTATATAAGGAGACTGTACACACCTCCCGGTATATAAGGAGACTGTACACACCTCCCGGTATATAAGGAGACTGTAGACACCTCCCGGTATATAAGGAGAATGTACAGGCCTGCTGATATATAAAGACACCATACACACCTCCCTGTATATAAGGAGACTGTACACACCTCCCTGTATATAAGGAGACTGTACACACCTCCCGGTATATAAGGAGACTGTAGACACCTCCCGGTATATAAGGAGAATGTACACACCTCCCTGTATATAAGGAGACTGTAGACGCCTCCCAGTATATAAGGAGACTGTACAGGCCTGCTGACACATAAAGACACCATACACACCTCCCTGTATATAAGGAGACTGTACACACCTCCCTGTATATAAGGAGACTGTACACACCTCCCTGTATATAAGGAGACTGTACAGGCCTGCTGGCACATAAAGACACCATACACACCTCCCTGTATATAAGGACACCGTACAGGCCTGCTGACACATAAAGACACCATACACACCTCCCTGTACATAAGGAAACCGTACAAGCCTGCTGGCACATAAAGACACCATACACACCTCCCGGTATATAAGGAGACTGTACACACCTCCCGGTATATAAGGAGACTGTACACACCTCCCGGTATATAAGGAGACTGTAGACACCTCCCGGTATATAAGGAGAATGTACAGGCCTGCTGATATATAAAGACACCATACACACCTCCCTGTATATAAGGAGACTGTACACACCTCCCGGTATATAAGGAGACTGTAGACACCTCCCGGTATATAAGGAGAATGTACACACCTCCCTGTATATAAGGAGACTGTAGACGCCTCCCAGTATATAAGGAGACTGTACAGGCCTGCTGACACAAAGACACCATACACACCTCCCTGTATATAAGGAGACTGTACACACCTCCCTGTATATAAGGAGACTGTACACACCTCCCTGTATATAAGGAGACTGTACAGGCCTGCTGGCACATAAAGACACCATACACACCTCCCTGTATATAAGGACACCGTACAGGCCTGCTGGCACATAAAGACACCATACACACCTCCCTGTATATAAGGACACCGTACAGGCCTGCTGGCACATAAAGACACCATACACACCTCCCGGTATATAAGGAGACTGTACACACCTCCCTGTATATAAGGAGACTGTACAGGCCTGCTGGCACATAAAGACACCATACACACCTCCCTGTATATAAGGACACCGTACAGGCCTGCTGGCACATAAAGACACCATACACACCTCCCTGTATATAAGGACACCGTACAGGCCTGCTGACACATAAAGACACCATACACACCTCCCTGTACATAAGGAAACCGTACAAGCCTGCTGGCACATAAAGACACCATACACACCTCCCGGTATATAAGGAGACTGTACACACCTCCCGGTATATAAGGAGACTGTAGACACCTCCCGGTATATAAGGAGACTGTACACACCTCCCGGTATATAAGGAGACTGTAGACGCCTCCCAGTATATAAGGAGACTGTACAGGCCTGCTGACACATAAAGACACCATACACACCTCCCTGTATATAAGGAGACTGTAGACACCTCCCTGTATATAAGGAGACTGTACACACCTCCCTGTATATAAGGAGACTGTACACACCTCCCTGTATATAAGGAGACTGTACACACCTCCCTGTATATAAGGAGACCGTACAGGCCTGCTGACACATAAAGACACCATACACACCTCCCTGTATATAAGGACACCGTACAGGCCTGCTGGCACATAAAGACACCATACACACCTCCCGGTATATAAGGACACCGTACAGGTCTGCTGGCACATAAAGACACCATACACACCTCCCTGTATATAAGGACACCGTACAGGCCTGCTGGCACATAAAGACACCATACACACCTCCCTGTATATAAGGACACCGTACAAGCCTGCTAGCACATAAAGACACCATACACACCTCCCTGTATATAAGGACACCGTACAAGCCTGCTGGCACATAAAGACACCATACACACCTCCCGGTATATAAGGACACCGTACAGGCCTGCTGGCACATAAAGACACCATACACACCTCCCGGTATATAAGGAGACTGTACACACCTCCCTGTATATAAGGACACCGTACAGGCCTGCTGGCACATAAAGACACCATACACACCTCCCGGTATATAAGGAGACTGTACACACCTCCCTGTATATAAGGAGACTGTACACACCTCCCGGCATATAAGGAGACTGTACACACCTCCCGGCATATAAGGAGACTGTAGACACCTCCCGGTATATAAGGAGACTGTAGACGCCTCCCGGTATATAAGGACACCGTACAGGCCTGCTGGCACATAAAGACACCATACACACCTCCCGGCATAAAGGAGCGTAAGGAACACACCTCCCGGCATATAAGGAGACTGTACACACCTCCCGGCATATAAGGAGACTGTACACACCTCCCGGTATATAAGGAGACTGTACACACCTCCCGGTATATAAGGAGACTGTACACACCTCCCGGTATATAAAGAGACTGTAGACACCTCCCGGTATATAAGGAGAATGTACACACCTCCCTGTATATAAGGAGATGGACGCCCTCCCAGTATATAAGGAGACTGTACAGGCCTGCTGACACATAAAGACACCATACACACCTCCCTGTATATAAGGAGACTGTACACACCTCCCTGTATATAAGGAGCTGTACACACCTCCCGGTATATAAGGAGAATGTACACACCTCCCTGTAATAAGGAGACTGTACACACCTCCCGGTATATAAGGAGACTGTACACACCTCCCGGTATATAAGGAGACTGTACACACCTCCCGGTATATAAGGAGACTGACACACCCCCGTATAGGGGGGGGTACACACCTCCCTGTATATAAGGAGACTGTACACACCTCCCTGTATATAAGGAGACTGTACACACCTCCCGGCATATAAGGAGAATGTACACACCTCCCTGTATATAAGGAGACTGTACACACCTCCCGGTATATAAGGAGACTGTACACACCTCCCGGTATATAAGGAGACTGTAGACACCTCCCAGTATATAAGGAGACTGTACACACCTCCCGGTATATAAGGAGACTGTACACACCTCCCAGTATATAAGGAGACTGTACACACCTCCCAGTATAGTAAGGGGGCGAGACACCCCGACACCCCCCCCCAGTATATAAGGAGACTGTACACACCTCCCTGTATATAAGGAGAGCACCCCCCCCCAAAACCCCCCCCCCCTGTACACACCTCCCTGTATATAAGGAGACTGTACACACCTCCCGGCATATAAGGAGAATGTACACACCTCCCGGTATATAAGGAGACTGTACACACCTCCCAGTATATAAGGAGACTGTAGACACCTCCCGGTATATAAGGAGACTGTAGACACCTCCCGGTATATAAGGAGACTGTACACACCTCCCTGTATATAAGGAGACTGTAGACACCTCCCGGTATATAAGGAGACTGTACACACCTCCCGGTATATAAGGACAGGACAATACACAGTACAGACAGTGATGATACCTTTACACTGGAAGACCACTTTGCTGCCCTCAGACACCTCCAGACTGGACGGAGTGAGCTCAAAGTTTGGGGCTTTTCCAGAGTGAGCCGCCTGCGCCTCTATCACCCCCTTCTGGTCAGATGGCCTCTGGCTCCGGGACACAATGTTCTCCAGGTTCTTTTGTTCCGGCTGGACCTTCACAGACCTCAGGGTGATGCTGCTGGATGATACCTGCGGAGTCTTCATGTATCTGGTCGGTGCAGACACCTTTGTGGTCTCCACTGCAGCTTCTCCTCCTTCAGGTGTCTGCATCTTTGGGTCGGTGCTTTCCTTCTTGGAGGATTTCGGAGATGTTGGAGAGGTTTTCTTCAGAGTGATGCTCCTCACTGATGGGCAGGCCGGGTCTTTGGGCAGGTGGGTTATGGCTCCCGGCTGATCGGCACTTCTCACACTGGTTTCTTTGGATATCTGGACTGGAGATGAATTCTTGGTGGAGCTCAGGGAGGTCTCCTTCACAGACTTACAGGGAGGATTCCTGGGGGTTACACCTGAGCTGTGCAATGAATTTCCTGACTGATGACCCCCAGGACACTGACCCCCGCTGGTCTGTACTGACCGTTTTGGGCCGAGCTCCACGGTGGCTGGTGGAGAGATGTTCTGCGAGATCTGGGGAGACTTCTCCTTTACGGCTGCGCTTACCATAGCCTGAGCTCTGGTGTTTGACTCTATGTTACTTACATACCTGGAGGTGACGCCACTTGGATTCTGGGTGGCCCCGCTTGTAGTCTCCTTTGGAGACACAGATGGTCTTAGCGGTGACTCCAGGACATAGCGCGAGGCCACTGTGGGGGTCTTTGCATCCACAGCAGAAGGTTTCCCCTGCGCAGGTGACGTCCTAGACTCTAGGATGGCAGTATATCGGGAGACTATAGATGGGGAATCTTTGGTAGAACTTGTGACTGGAGGTTTTGTGTAGGAACTGCTCTTCACAGATCCTTCAGAGAGGCCACATGTAGTACCAGAGCTGTCCACATCTAGGAGAGGAGGTGATGAGGCTTTCCCAAATCTATCAGGAGTCTCCGTCTTAGCAATGGACACACGAGATTCTGAGGACACAGAAGAGACGGAGGGCAGGGAGGACGTTGTTTTTGAAGAATCATCTTTGGTAGAACTTGCTGACCATTTACTGCTCGGGAGGGAAGGGACAGTCTTATCTGCCCCCCTCAGCGTCTTCCGAATACCATTAGTATCCACCTGAGTAGTGATGGCCATTTTGTTTGTAGAAGTTACAGGGGATCTGAGACCTGGAGAAATTCTGAAAAAAAACAAACAAAAAAAAAACAAAGTCTTCATATAAATAGAACATAAGCCTGGAGCAGAACTGCAGTGTAAAGCATGGGGGATACAGCAGCAGCCAGATTTTGTGCTAAAATAGTCTGAAATTCACTGTCTGTCTCAGACTCCAAAAGACAATGCAGCTAAGATGGAGTCAATGGGGGAGATTTATGAAGACCGACTTATTCATCCTCACCTCCTGCGCTGCTGCAGAACATTCCTTGTGAGAAATGAGGCGCCTATCCCGGCAGGACCAAAATCTACCCCAGCCCACACATGGCATATATTTCAGAAATCATTTACGCCAGGAGGAGAAAGAAAAAAAAAAAAAAAAAGTGTAATTTTTTTTTTTTTTGCACAAAAAACAGACTTGCAAAAAAATGGTGATATTTCATGACTTAATAGAGCAGAGCTGCAGTGTAAAGCATGGAAAAAAACACAATAGCTTGAACCTCTGGTAAGACTAAGTGCATGTCAGACTACCTTAGACACCCACAGACAAAAAAGCAACTGTGCTGGAGTCTCTGATCACATCAGTGCCCTAAGGCTGTGTTCACACTTTGAGCTAACATTGTGGTTTTTGCAGCACTTTTTGAAAACTAACTCTGATTAGACAGGAAGTGGATTTCAGACTACCCCAGACTCCAGCAGACAATGCAGCGGAGTTGGAGTCACAGAATATGATGAACAGCAGGTAAGTACCCCCACATGTGGACAGTGATATACAAGCCGGGGTTACATCCGACTATCTGGCGTCTGGGACCATGAGATAATCTCTTCTATATGGGTCAGTGCTGGTCACATATCTACAGAATGTGATATTTAGGAGAGTCTGGCGCTGAGCAGTTCCCTTGATCACGTCGCTGCCCGGCTCTAGCTGTAGATTATAATGACTTATAGGAAGGCAGGTGTAATATATGACGCAGCGTACGTACCCGTCTGTCCAGTCACATCCTGAAAGAGAGCAGAAACATCATCAGTGAATATCCACCTGACTGACCAGAGCTGCCAGCAGTCACTGACCGCATGCTCACTGCATAAAATACCCCACAGGTCACTATTCACCCCCAAACAGTGGGTTCTAGAGTGGGATGTACTGGACACCTTTCCTATAGCAACTATAGAAACTATCCACAGGACAGGTCACCAGTATGTGATCTGTGAGGGTGTGACACCCAGACCTCACACAGATCAGCTGTTGCAGAAGCCTCTGGGTGCTGGAAGCTGCTCGTGGACAGGTAGCGCATGCAGCACCGATCCTATACAAGTAATAGGAGCAGCGCAGCAGTCCTGTCCACTGAATAGCGATGGTTCTGGGGTATTTAAGTGCCGCTCCTATTACCGGAGACCGCTGCAACAGCTGATCTGTACAGGGTCTGGGTGTCAAACCCCCACAGATGACATACTGATGACCTGTCCTAAGGACTGAAACAGATCCTTTTTGTTTTGTTTTTTACATTGATGTCTATGTAAGCAGATGGCCGTGAGTTTCTTCATCCTATTTTAGCATCCATTAAACGGATGTATAAAACGTGATCTGAATAAAATAGAGCCTTACACTGATACATTGTAACAACTCAACCTCTGAGCGAGGAGGACTAGGACAGAACTCTAGCAGCTGATTTACCTTGAACAAGCAGCTCTGCAGACGCGGCACTGCTCCCGCAGCTGTTCACCACAGTACAGGTATACGTCCCGACATCCTCTGTACACGCTCCGCCAATCTCTAGAGAGTAAACTCCTGACTTGTCATACATGTTATATCGCTCTCCACTCTGCAGCTCAACGTCATCCTGCACGTGAATGAAACAATCATTATACACTAGTCACATCCAGAGCAGCAGACGCAATTCTCCTGTTAACTTGTCTTATTACATTTCTTTCTACATTACAATTACTAATCTCCAGTTATGGCTAAAGCTGCAGCGTGTTATACTTCTGATGGTTGACACGAGTAGGTTTCTAAGCTACAAAGCTTTTCCTCCATCAGGGGTCTGTACAACGCTGGCCGTATAACAGAAGAGACTGGGCTATAACCAATCCAGCAAAGAGGAAATCTGACATGTAAATGCAGCTCTGGATGTGAGTCAGACACCACATAATGACTCCAGTATAAGGAAGATGCCAAGGACTATGTCAAGTCACCTAGCCCAGACACTGAAACACCAGGAGGTGAAGCTAAAGCTTTCACTGTGACTGGAGTAGAAGATGTAACTTATTAAAAAAAAAAAAAAACACACATAGAAAGAAACCACTACAAAGTTGCAGTAGTCTGTACTCCGTCTGGTCAAAAGTATCTGCCCCCGTCACCATCTCCACATGTGCTTGAGAGGTCTCAATCCAAAATCTATGGCTGTCCCTGGTGTCTGCCAGCCAGAAGATAATTAATGGGTTAATTGAGGATTTTGTTGGGTAAGATGGGAGAGTCAGGGCATGATGTTTTGGGGTGGGGGTGGCCATGCTCAGTCTAGGGTGAGGTTGGGGACTAATGTTGGGGGGGGGGGGGTGAGGCTGTGCTCAGTCTGGAGGTGAGGTTGGGGATAATATTGGGGGGGGGTGAGGCTGTGCTCAGAGATTGGGGTGAGGTCAGAGGTTGACGTTAGGGTTGAGGCTGGGTTCAGATCTGGGCTAAGGATGGGGCTGACACTGGAGGAGGGAGGAGGCGAAGAACAGGTCTGGTATTTGTGACTCCTTCCTCCAGGTAGCACGTCTCCTGAGTTCAGTCTTGTGGCTTTACCCTTCCAGCTGCTGCCTGGCATTGAGCAGGGTCATCTATGCCTTGTTTGCTGCTGCTTGACCACAGAGACCCCCAGACAAGAAGCTCTGGATGAACAGTTCTGGTGCTGATGTTACATTTAGGGACAGTTTGAGATCAGCATCAATGTCGCATCCATGGACAAACTTTTCAGCCATGCAGGAAATCTATGTACAAACCAGAAAGGAGTGGAGACGCTCGGAGCACACGTCACATTGACAAACGGTCCTTGGAGGAGACATGAAAAGAGCTGGAGACGTCAGAAGAAGAAAAATATTATTGTGCAGTGAGCTCCACTGCGACTTTAAGAGATCGCCTGCTCCAGTCCAAAGAAAATCTCCATCCTGACAGCGGACTGAGCGAGGAACGAGTCTGATTTCTTTATTTTGGAAGTTTCTCAAAAAGTAAAAGGAAGAAAGAAAAGTAAAAGAAGGAGATGGAGATTGGGGGGTCATTAACATCCAATTAGTCTGGAATGTTCTGTGTGACTGGAGATACATTGTATACTTCTCTGCTGGTACATGCGCAGCACACTTACTGTACAAGTCTTATATTACCGCACTATGTAACACCTTGCGTCGTTACAGTGTGTCAGGAGAAGTCTACATTAAGGGGGTTTCCCTCCCTGCACAGCAGAGCCTTGCAGAGCTGCAGGTATCATGGTGGGGGGTTAATGACCTATTATACTGAGCCTCAGGTCACTTACCTTGCTCCAGGTGGCCGCAGGCGGCGGGCGTCCGGTTACCTTGAACGAGAATCTTCCTGTCTGACCCTCTTTCACCACAATGCGACTCAGCTTAGTGACAAATTTTGGGGGGCTCTCTCCCCAAATGCTTGGCCGATTTTCTATTGGAGGGACAGCAAGAGGACTCCTGGAGAGAGAGGAGAAGTACATGTAAGAGACAATGGGGGTTACAGCGTGTCTTATACTCCAGTCACATCCAGAGCAGCAGTCACACATACATCTCTGTACTTTCACTACTAGTTCAACACCTGTAGAAATCTTCTCTGCTGCGGTGCATTGTGAGAGGCGTAGTGTAACCAGCCAGTGCAGTAAAAGAGTGTGGTCAGCTGTGTAATCTCCTAAATACAGCTCTGGATGTGACTAGAGTAGAGAGTTTTTGAAGTAAAGTAATGAAGCAGTGGTTTGGAGGGTCGTCCATCAGTAATGCTGACAAATTCATAAGAAAAGTCAACAGAATAGTGACAGCAGCTCTGGATGTGACTACAGTATAAGAAATCCAGCTTGTAAATCATGAAGCGAATAGGTTTAGTGGGGCGTCATAGTGTATAGTGACTGCAGCTCTGGATGTGACTGGAGTAAAAGCCAAAATACAATTATAGTCAGAAGGGAAGGAAAACCAAACATTAACACCACTGAATGACACTGAATTATGTATCTCATCTACTGAATGCATCCTGCACCCTACCCGGGGCCCCATGTGGCCCTATAATGCCTTCCTTACAACCCTAAACAGGTGACTGCCAGGAAGAACAATCATAGGGTCCAAACAAGCTCTATATTCTAGAGGCTGATAACGACAATAAGGGAGAAGATTTCTTGTGGTTTTGGAGATTCTTCTGTCCTCTTATGTGCAGGCTTTATTCTGCTCAGCCACTCTGGAATTTAGTTTTAGAAAAGCTGAGTGACTCTCAGTATGGCTGCCTCACCCAACTTTCCCAGTCTTCTGATTAATATTAGGATACAGGGATGGATCATCACATTACTAGATGTAGATGTGCCGATCCCAAGACTGAAAACCACTATGAGCCCTGTTATGTCAATCACCCAGCTTTCCCAGGTTACTGACTGGCATATAGTCTAGTTATACAAAAAAAATAAAATAAAAATAATACATAACTAAACAAATCTGTCATTCATGAGTTTAGGAAAGCTGGGTGAAAATTCCTAGAGAAGCTGTAGTGGAAAACTTGGTGCATGTCACCCAGCTTTTCCAGGAACAGATTTATTTAACATAGGAGGGTGAATCTAGGATTTCCTGGCTTTTTAGGATGAGGCCAACATTGCCTCGCTTACCATCAGCCACACACTGCCTGGATCTGCGGCCCCTGCTGTGTGTGGTTTAGACTGTCAGCTCTTCAGTGCTTCCATCTAATGTCACTGACTGAATGTTTCTATAAGTGATGTTGCCAGGAAGGTTTATCTTGGTAACATTCCAGCAGCAACCACTAGATTGTACAGGACACATCCACCCGTGACTGTGAGATCGAATATCCCCCTCCCTGCACCCCGGGAGCTGCGGCTCTGCCATGTCTGACAGCTCGGCCATCACAGCGATTATACGGCTGGCACCGCGCTCGGCGCTAATAAGGGCGAGATGTTTTCATTGGAAGGTTAAATACTGGGAGACAGAGCCAAGGGAAATATTAAATAACGGAGCTGTCCAGACCCAGCGCCCATCAACCTGGCGGCTCACCCCGCGCTCCTGCTGCTGGAGGGCAAACTGTACTTCATGGCCGAGCTACCTGCAAAACAGAAGAACATACAGGGGGTCAGAGCTCAGCTACCAGCCGCCATATACACAGGGCACAGAGGGAATAGAGTGCAAGCTCTCCGGGACAGGACATCATTATAACCTTTACAGCTTCCTTCTGGGAAACTATGTTAAAAAGTAAAAATCTGACAATATGTGATGAAACTATTGCCACGAGGAATTAACAGAATCCCGGCTGCAGGCTACATCCCGGATACTGGAGTAACAGGCACATTAGCCAATAGGAAAGGATATAGTGACTCCCTATATAATATGTCTATAGGACCACCTTCTAGTCACAAGTCATTCTGTAAGAGATTATATACAATGTTACTATTTTCTCTGTTATTATTATTATTGATTATTTATATAGCACCATTAATTCCATGGTGCTGTACATTATTATATTAATCCCATGGTGCTGTACATTATTATATTAATCCCATGGTGCTCTGTACATTATTATATTAATCCCATGGTGCTCTGTACATTATTATATTAATCCCATGGTGCTCTGTACATTATTATATTAATACCATGGTGCTCTGTACATTATTATATTAATCCCATGGTGCTCTGTACATTATTATATTAATCCCATGGTGCTCTGTACATTATTATATTAATCCCATGGTGCTCTGTACATTATTATATTAATACCATGGTGCTCTGTACATTATTATATTAATCCCATGGTGCTCTGTACATTATTATATTAATCCCATGGTGCTCTGTACATTATTATATTAATCCCATGGTGCTCTGTACATTATTATATTAATTCCATGGTGCTCTGTACATTATTATATTAATCCCATGGTGCTCTGTACATTATTATATTAATTCCATGGTGCGCTGTACATTATTATATTAATTCCATGGTGCTCTGTACATTATTATATTACTCCCATGGTGCTCTGTACATTATTATATTAATCCCATGGTGCTCTGTACATTATTATATTAATCCCATGGTGCCTGTACATTATTATATTAATTCCATGGTGCTCTGTACATTATTATATTAATCCCATGGTGCTCTGTACATTATTATATTAATCCCAGGGTGCTCTGTACATTATTATATTAATCCCATGGTGCTCTGTACATTATTATATTAATCCCATGGTGCTGTACATTATTATATTAATTCCATGGTGCTCTGTACATTATTATATTAATCCCATGGTGCTCTGTACATTATTATATTAATTCCATGGTGCTCTGTACATTATTATATTAATCCCATGGTGCCTGTACATTATTATATTAATCCCATGGTGCTCTGTACATTATTATATTAATCCCATGGTGCTCTGTACATTATTATATTAATCCCATGGTGCTCTGTACATTATTATATTAATACCATGGTGCTCTGTACATTATTATATTAATCCCATGGTGCTCTGTACATTATTATATTAATCCCATGGTGCTCTGTACATTATTATATTAATCCCATGGTGCTCTGTACATTATTATATTAATCACATGGTGCTGTACATTATTATATTAATCCCATGGTGCTCTGTACATTATTATATTAATCCCATGGTGCTCTGTACATTATTATATTAATCCCATGGTGCTCTGTACATTATTATATTAATACCATGGTGCTCTGTACATTATTATATTAATCCCATGGTGCTCTGTACATTATTATATTAATCCCATGGTGCTGTACATTACTATATTAATCCCATGGTGCTCTGTACATTATTATATTAATCCCATGGTGCTCTGTACATTATTATATTAATCCCATGGTGCTCTGTACATTATTATATTAATCCCATGGTGCTCTGTACATTATTATATTAATTCCATGGTGCTGTACATTATTATATTAATCCCATGGTGCTCTGTACATTATTATATTAATTCCATGGTGCTCTGTACATTATTATATTAATTCCATGGTGCTCTGTACATTATTATATTAATCCCATGGTGCTCTGTACATTATTATATTAATCCCATGGTGCTCTGTACATTATTATATTAATCCCATGGTGCTCTGTACATTATTATATTAATACCATGGTGCTCTGTACATTATTATATTAATCCCATGGTGCTCTGTACATTATTATATTAATCCCATGGTGCCTGTACATTATTATATTAATCCCATGGTGCTCTGTACATTATTATATTAATCCCATGGTGCTGTACATTATTATATTAATCCCATGGTGCTCTGTACATTATTATATTAATACCATGGTGCTCTGTACATTATTATATTAATCCCATGGTGCTCTGTACATTATTATATTAATTCCATGGTGCTCTGTACATTATTATATTAATCCCATGGTGCTCTGTACATTATTATATTAATTCCATGGTGCTGTACATTATTATATTAATCCCATGGTGCTCTGTACATTATTATATTAATCCCATGGTGCTCTGTACATTATTATATTAATTCCATGGTGCTCTGTACATTATTATATTAATCCCATGGTGCTCTGTACATTATTATATTAATTCCATGGTGCTCTGTACATTATTATATTAATCCCATGGTGCTCTGTACATTATTATATCAATCCCATGGTGCTCTGTACATTATTATATTAATCCCATGGTGCTCTGTACATTATTATATTAATCCCATGGTGCTCTGTACATTATTATATTAATACCATGGTGCTCTGTACATTATTATATTAATACCATGGTGCTCTGTACATTATTATATTAATCCCATGGTGCTCTGTACATTATTATATTAATTCCATGGTGCTCTGTACATTATTATATTAGTCCCATGGTGCTCTGTACATTATTATATTAATTCCATGGTGCTCTGTACATTATTATATTAATTCCATGGTGCTGTACATTATTATATTAATCCCATGGTGCTCTGTACATTATTATATTACTTCCATGGTGCTCTGCACATTATTATATTAATCCCATGGTGCTGCACATTATTATATTAATCCCATGGTGCTCTGTACATTATTATATTAATTCCATGGTGCTGCACATTATTATATTAATCCCATGGTGCTGTACATTATTATATTAATTCCATGGTGCTCTGTACATTATTATATTAATCCCATGGTGCTGCACATTATTATATTAATCCCATGGTGCTCTGTACATTATTATATTAATTCCATGGTGCTCTGTACATTATTATATTAATCCCATGGTGCTCTGTACATTATTATATTAATACCATGGTGATCTGTACATTATTATATTAATCCCATGGTGCTCTGTACATTATTATATTAATCCCATGGTGCTCTGTACATTATTATATTAATCCCATGGTGCTCTGTACATTATTATATTAATCCCATGGTGCTCTGTACATTATTATATTAATCCCATGGTGCTCTGTACATTATTATATTAATCCCATGGTGCTCTGTACATTATTATATTAATCCCATGGTGCTCTGTACATTATTATATTAATTCCATGGTGCTGTACATTATTATATTAATCCCATGGTGCTGTACATTATTATATTAATCCCATGGTGCTGTACATTATTATATTAATCCCATGGTGCTCTGTACATTATTATATTAATTCCATGGTGCTCTGTACATTATTATATTAGTCCCATGGTGCTCTGTACATTATTATATTAATCCCATGGTGCTGTACATTATTATATTAATCCCATGGTGCTGTACATTACTATATTAATTCCATGGTGCTCTGTACATTACTATATTAATCCCATGGTGCTCTGTACATTATTATATTAATTCCATGTCTGTACATTATTATATTAATCCCATGGTGCTGTACATTGTTATATTAATTCCATGGTGCTCTGTACATTATTATATAATCCCATGGTGCTCTGTACATTATTATATTAATTCCATGGTGCTCTGTACATTACTATATTAATTCCATGGTGCTCTGTACATTATTATATTAATTCCATGGTGCTGTATATTATTATAGTAATTCCATGGTGCTGTACATTATTATATTACTTCCATGGTGCTCTGTACATTATTATATTAATTCCATGGTGCTCTGTACATTATTATATTAATTCCATGGTGCTCTGTACATTACTATATTAATTCCATGGTGCTCTGTACATTATTATATTAATCCCATGGTGCTGTACATTATTATATTAATCCCATGGTGTTCTGTACATTATTATATTAATTCCATGTTGCTGTACATTATTATATTAATTCCATGGTGCTGTACATTATTATATTAATCCCATGGTGCTCTGTACATTACTATATTAATTCCATGGTGCTCTGTACATTATTATATTAATCCCATGGTGCTGTACATTATTATATTAATCCCATGGTGCTGTACATTATTATATTACTTCCATGGTGCTGTACATTATTATATTAATCCCATGGTGCTCTGTACATTATTATATTAATCCCATGGTGCTCTGTACATTATTATATTAATCCCATGGTGCTCTGTACATTATTATATTAATCCCATGGTGCTGTATATTATTATATTAATCCCATGGTGCTCTGTACATTATTATATTAAGCCCATGGTGATCTGTACATTATTATATTAAGCCCATGGTGCTCTGTACATTATTATATTAAGCCCATGGTGCTGTACATTTGAGGGTTTACATACTGTACACAAGATATACAAAACAGATAATACTAACAGTATATTCTAGCAGAATCACGTTCTAGATCTCGTCCTCCATCTTTCCTAACTCTCTGGGGTGATCGGGGATGTGTAAGGATTGTTGCAGGTTATTATAGGTTTGCCCTTAGGGTCGGCCACCTGCAGGCTGTACAACTGTATTGTATTCTGGTCAAAGTAAGATCACTGTGCACTTGGTGGGGGTTGTAGTTACCGACTGACCGGCAGCTTCTATATCTGGCAGAATATCTGATATTTTCTCTCCTCACATTTTAGGGCCACCCTGCAGTGTATATTGTGTAATGGACTTACCCTCTACGGTGAGCTGGACGGTCACTTGTCGCACTCCCTCCTCATTGGCAGCTTCACACGTATATTTCCCACTGTCCTCTGTGGTGACATCTTTTATGGTAAGGCAGAAGGTCCCCCTCGCGCTCTGCTCCACGGTGCATCGCCCAGCGCTCACAACCGGCTGTCCACACCTGTACCATGTGACCTGAGGGTCTGGAGAGCCCCGGACCTGAAACCAGGAGGAGAGGAAACAGATCAGTGCTCAAATATATGGAATGATGATCAGTAATGGCCAACATCTTACAGGATAAGTAATGTAGGATAATTTTCCGCCAGCAGAATAGTGAGCGCAGCTCTGGAGTATAATACAGGATGTAACTCAGGATCAGTACAGGATAAGTAATGTAATGTATGTACACAGTGACTGCACCAGCAGAATAGTGAGTGCAGCTCTGGAGTATAATACAGGATAAGTAATGTAATGTATGTATACGGTGACTGTACCAGCAGAATAGTGAGTGCAGCTCTGGAGTATAATACAGGATGTAACTCAGGATCAGTACAGGATAAGTAATGTAATGTATGTACACAGTGACTGTACCAGCAGAATAGTGAGCGCAGCTCTGGAGTATAATACAGGATAACCCCGTAACTCAGGAATCAATACAGGATAAGTAATGTAATGTATGTACACAGTGACTGCACCAGCAGAATAGTGAGTGCAGCTCTGGAGTATAATACAGGATATAACTCAGGATCAGTACAGGATAAGTAATGTAATGTATGTACACAGTGACTGCACCAGCAGAATAGTGAGCGCAGCTCTGGAGTATAATACAGGATAAGTAATGTAATGTATGTACACAGTGACTGTACCAGCAGAATAGTGAGTGCAGCTCTGGAGTATAATACAGGATGTAGCTCAGGATCAGTACAGGATAAGTAATGTAATGTATGTACACAGTGACTGTACCAGCAGAATAGTGAGCGCAGCTCTGGAGTATAATACAGGATGTAACTCAGGATCAGTACAGGATAAGTAATGTAATGTATGTACACAGTGACTGCACCAGCAGAATAGTGAGTGCAGCTCTGGAGTATAATACAGGATAAATAATGTAATGTATGTACACAGTGACTGTACCAGCAGAATAGTGAGTGCAGCTCTGGAGTATAATACAGGATAAGTAATGTAATGTATGTACACAGTGACTGTACCAGCAGAATAGTGAGCGCAGCTCTGGAGTATAATACAGGATAAGTAATGTAATGTATGTACACAGTGACTGGGCCACCCCCCCCCCCCCTACCAGCAGAATAGTGAGTGCAGCTCTGGAGTATAATACAGGATCAGTACAGGATAAGTAATGTAATGTATGTACACAGTGACTGCACCAGCAGAATAGTGAGCGCAGCTCTGGAGTATAATACAGGATAAGTAATGTAATGTATATACACAGTGACTGTACCAGCAGAATAGTGAGCGCAGCTCTGGAGTATAATACAGGATGTAACTCAGGATCAGTACAGGATAAGTAATGTAATGTATGTACACAGTGACTGCACCAGCAGAATAGTGAGCGCAGCTCTGGAGTATAATACAGGATAAGTAATGTAATGTATATACACAGTGACTGTACCAGCAGAATAGTGAGCGCAGCTCTGGAGTATAATACAGGATGTAACTCAGGATCAGTACAGGATAAGTAATGTAATGTATGTACACAGTGACTGCACCAGCAGAATAGTGAGCGCAGCTCTGGAGTATAATACAGGATAAGTAATGTAATGTATGTACACAGTGACTGTACCAGCAGAATAGTGAGCGCAGCTCTGGAGTATAATACAGGATCAGTACAGGATATGTAATGTAATGTAACTCTTGTGGAGCGCAGCTTGAGCTTCTTGCTGTTGCTGAAGCGGCTTTTGTTGGCAGTGCCTTGTTTCACCTGATGTGCCCTTCAATCCACCCACATGAAGCCATACACAGGCATTGTTTGGCTATAGGCAGTGACCTGGCTGTAACCACCAAGGCGGCTTCCTGACAGTCAGAGAAACCATTTCCCTTCTGTACTATCAACTACTCCCAGGAACACGGCACACAGCCCGGGCACATATGTGTTTATCACCGTCTGTTCTCTGATATAAAACATCAAGGACCATTAAGGGCACAAATATCATGAGAACTTTATGTGACCGGGGTCGCTCCCTGCTCCAGTGCAACGTTCCCAGCCGCTCCACAACAGGAAGATCTCCTGGACAGTCAAGCTAACTTTTAATGTTCCGAGGCCCTGTATGGCAGTGTAACATAGGTACAGTATAGCGGTATTATTTGGTAGTAGTTGTGTATAACACTATTCTGAGGGGAGCGAATAATATTCCAGTTTAACACTGGAAAACAAAGTATTTCGGGGGTAGATTCCATCCACATGCAGGGCAGAGCCACCAGCCTAGAATACAGATGTCTGTGTTTAGCTCACAGAGGATTGTCTACTCTGAGCAGATCCTTTCAAAATTACTTGTATATAGAACCTGTAAGTGTTCATCCTGAGCCTCCTGGTCCATTAATAGTATACCAAGACACCCCAGAAGAGAGCAGACAGGATCCAACCGCACAGAACACCTGGGAAACCTTCATTTTGGAGTTGTCTCCAGAGCGTCTCTTTACAGCTCCTCACTTTGCTGCACTCATTCTCTTCCTCCTTTTGGAGAAATTTCACCTCGGAAAGACATTTCGGAGTAAATCTTCTGTCTAGCCATTTGCATATCTGTAGACTAGAGGAAGCCAAGAAGACTGTAATATTTCTATATTATGTGAACAGTCCACAGACGAACAGCTGCAGCCAGTTTGGACGAGACTGTAAATCCCCCCAAAAATAAAAAAAACTGGCAGTAATAAACTTATATGATGGCGAAAAGATGCCAAAGTGTGACTGACAGCTCAGCGCCACGTGATCATCCCCGTATATCAGCGGTACAATCATAACTTACTTATTATATCACCCTTTATATTCACTACAGTCCGGACTGGTTCTATAGTGCTGTTCATCCTGCGCCTCCTGGTTCATGTACCGAATGCCAGATACAAACTGAAGACTGATATACAGGCAATACATTACACACATATCGTAAAGCAGAGTTCCCCACTAATGTATATGCGTGAAAATCTGGATCACCCAAATGGCGACAGGTCAAGGATGAAGCAGGAGGTTTAATGGGATCCTTATTCTGTGGTGTCCAATGTAGATTGTCAGCTCCTGAGGTGAGCAGATGACCTGCCTCCATTCATCAGCATAACATAGAGCAGGGAGGCTGCAGACTGTTGGAGTGGTGGGCACAGAGCAGAGAAGAGTGGTAGGTGGGACCCCCACAGGGCCGCAGAGAGCGGGGGGAAGCAGAGATCCCCACCCAGGGGAGACGCAGCGGGGGGAGAGCAGAGATCCCCCACCCAGGGCCGCAGACGCAGCGGGGGGAAGAGAGACCCCCACCCAGGGCGCAGACGCAGCCGGGGACAGCAGAGAACCCACCAGGGCGAGAGCAGCTGTGGTGGGTTATAGCAGATGATCCCCCACCTCAGGGTCCGCAGACTGTCAGCTCTGGGTGGGTTACAGCAGATGATCCCCCACCTCAGTGGCCGAGACTGCAGCCTGTGGTGGGTTACAGCAGATGATCCCCCACCTCAGGGCGCAGACGCAGCGGGGGGAAGCAGAGACCCCCACCCAGGGCGCAGACGCAGCCGGGGGGAAGCAGAGATCCCCCACCCAGGGCACAGACGCAGGGGGGGACAGAGAGACCCCACCCAGGGCGAGACGCAGCCGGGGGGAGCAGCAGATGATCCCCCACCCAGGGCGCAGACGCAGCCGGGTGGGTTACAGCAGATGATCCCCCACCGGGCGCAGACGCAGCGGGGGGAGCAGCAGAGATCCCCACCCAGGGCCGAGACGAGCGGGGGGAGCAGCGGAGATCCCCCCACCAGGGCCGCAGACGTCAGCGGGGGGACAGCAGAGACCCCACCCAGGGCGCAGACGCAGCCGGGGGAGCAGCAGAGACCCCCACCAGGGCCGCAGACGTCAGCTGGGGGGTACAGCAGATGATCCCCCACCCAGGGCCGCAGACGCAGCGGGGGGACAGAGAGATCCCCCACCCAGGGGAGACGCAGCGGGGGGACAGCAGAGATCCCCACACGTCAGCGGGGGGAGCAGCGGAGATCCCCCCACCCAGGGCGCAGACGAGCCGGGGGGTAGCAGCGGAGATCCCCCCACCCAGGGCGCAGACGTCAGCCGGGTGGGTTACAGAGGATGATCCCCCACCCAGGGCGCAGACGCAGACGGGGGGTTACAGCAGATGATCCCCCACCCAGGGCCGCAGACGCAGCCGGGGGGAGCAGCAGATTATCCTCACCTCAGGGTCCGCAGACGTCAGCCGGGTGGGTTACAGCAGATGATCCCCCACCCAGGGCGCAGACGTCAGCCGGGGGGTACAGAGGATGATCCCCCACCTCAGGATCGCAGACGTCAGATCTGTGGGGGTAGCAGCAGAGATCCCCCACCTCCAGGGTCCGCAGACGTCAGCCGGGGGGTTACAGCAGAGATCCCCCACCCAGGGCGCAGACGTCAGCCGGGGGGTAGCAGCAGATGATCCCCCACCCAGGGCCGCAGACGTCAGCGGGGGGTAGCAGCAGATGATCCCCACCCAGGGCCGCAGACGAGCCGGGTGGGAGCAGCAGATGATCCCCCACCACAGGGCGCAGACGTCAGCCGGGGGGACAGCAGATGATCCCTCACCTCAGTGGTCCGCAGACGTCAGCCGGGGGGTAGCAGCAGAGATCCTCCACCCAGGGCCGCAGACGTCAGCCGGGTGGGAGCAGCAGATGATCCCCCACCCAGGGTCTGCAGACGCAGCGGGTGGGTACAGCAGATGACCCCCACCCAGGGCCGCAGACGTCAGCCGGGGGGTACAGCAGGGATCCCCACCCAGGGTCCACAGACGTCAGCCGGGTGGGTTACAGCAGATGACCCCCACCCAGGGTCTGTAGACTGTCAGCCTTGTGGTGGGTTACAGCAGATGATCCTCCACCTTCAGTGGTCCGCAGACTGTCAGCTCTTGTGGTGGGTTACAGCAGATGATCCCCCACCTTCAGTGGCCGCAGACTGTCAGCTCTTGTGGTGGGTTATAGCAGATGATCCCCACTTCAGTGGTCCGCAGACTGTCAGCTCTTGTGGTGGGTTACAGCAGATGATCCCCCACCTTCAGTGGTCCGCAGACTGTCAGCTCTTGTGGTGGGTTATAGCAGATGATCCTCCACCCAGTGGTCCGCAGACTGTCAGCTCTTGTGGTGGGTTACAGCAGATGATCCCCCACCTTCAGGGTCCGCAGACTGTCAGCCTGTGGTGGGTAGCAGCAGATTATCCTCACCTTCAGTGGTCCGCAGACTGTCAGCTCGTGGTGGGTTACAGAGGAGATCCCCCCCCTTCAGGGCCGCAGACTGTCAGCTCGTGGTGGGTTACAGAGGATGATCCCCCACCCAGTGGTCTGCAGACTGTCAGATCTTGTGGTGGGTTACAGCAGATGATCCCCCACCTTCAGTGGTCCGCAGACTGTCAGCCGTGGTGGGTTACAGCAGATGATCCCCACCTTCAGTGGTCCGCAGACTGTCAGCTCTTGTGGTGGGTAGCAGCAGATGATCCCCACCTTCAGTGGTCTGCAGACTGCAGCCTGTGGTGGGTAGCAGCAGATGATCCCCCACCACAGGGTCTGCAGACTGTCAGCTCTGTGGTGGGTTACAGCAGATGATCCCTCACCTTCAGTGGTCCGCAGACTGTCAGCTCTGGGTGGGTAGCAGCAGATGATCCCCCACCTTCAGGGTCTGCAGACTGTCAGCCTGTGGTGGGTTACAGCAGATGACCCCACCTTCAGTGGTCCGCAGACTGTCAGCTCTTGTGGTGGGTAGCAGCAGATGATCCTCCACCTTCAGTGGTCCGCAGACTGTCAGCCTTGTGGTGGGTAGCAGCAGATGATCCCCCACCTTCAGTGGTCTGCAGACTGTCAGCCTTGTGGTGGGTTACAGCAGATGATCCCCCACCTTCAGTGGTCCGCAGACTGTCAGCTCTTGTGGTGGGTTACAGCAGGTGATCCTCCACCTTCAGTGGTCCACAGACTGTCAGCTCTTGTGGTGGGTTACAGCAGATGATCCCCCACCTTCAGTGGTCTGTAGACTGTCAGCTCTTGTGGTGGGTTACAGCAGATGATCCTCCACCTTCAGTGGTCCGCAGACTGTCAGCTCTTGTGGTGGGTTACAGCAGATGATCCCCCACCTTCAGTGGTCCGCAGACTGTCAGCTCTTGTGGTGGGTTATAGCAGATGATCCTCCACCTTCAGTGGTCCGCAGACTGTCAGCTCTTGTGGTGGGTTACAGCAGATGATCCCCCACCTTCAGTGGTCCGCAGACTGTCAGCTCTTGTGGTGGGTTATAGCAGATGATCCTCCACCTTCAGTGGTCCGCAGACTGTCAGCTCTTGTGGTGGGTTACAGCAGATGATCCCCCACCTTCAGTGGTCCGCAGACTGTCAGCTCTTGTGGTGGGTAGCAGCAGATTATTCCTCACCTTCAGTGGTCCGCAGACTGTCAGCTCTTGTGGTGGGTTACAGAGGATGATCCCCCACCTTCAGTGGTCCGCAGACTGTCAGCTCTTGTGGTGGGTTACAGAGGATGATCCCCCACCTTCAGTGGTCTGCAGACTGTCAGATCTTGTGGTGGGTTACAGCAGATGATCCCCCACCTTCAGTGGTCCGCAGACTGTCAGCTCTTGTGGTGGGTTACAGCAGATGATCCCCCACCTTCAGTGGTCCGCAGACTGTCAGCTCTTGTGGTGGGTAGCAGCAGATGATCCCTCACCTTCAGTGGTCTGCAGACTGTCAGCTCTTGTGGTGGGTAGCAGCAGATGATCCCCCACCATCAGTGGTCTGCAGACTGTCAGCTCTTGTGGTGGGTTACAGCAGATGATCCCTCACCTTCAGTGGTCCGCAGACTGTCAGCTCTTGTGGTGGGTAGCAGCAGATGATCCCCCACCTTCAGTGGTCTGCAGACTGTCAGCTCTTGTGGTGGGTTACAGCAGATGATCCCTCACCTTCAGTGGTCCGCAGACTGTCAGCTCTTGTGGTGGGTAGCAGCAGATGATCCTCCACCTTCAGTGGTCCGCAGACTGTCAGCTCTTGTGGTGGGTAGCAGCAGATGATCCTCCACCTTCAGTGGTCCGCAGACTGTCAGCTCTTGTGGTGGGTAGCAGCAGATGATCCCCCACCTTCAGTGGTCCGCAGACTGTCAGCTCTTGTGGTGGGTTACAGCAGGTGATCCTCCACCTTCAGTGGTCCGCAGACTGTCAGCTCTTGTGGTGGGTTACAGCAGATGATCCTCCACCTTCAGTGGTCCGCAGACTGTCAGCTCTTGTGGTGGGTTATAGCAGATGATCCTCCACCTTCAGTGGTCCGCAGACTGTCAGCTCTTGTGGTGGGTTATAGCAGATGATCCCCCTTCTTTGGTCTATTATATGATATATTGCCACTGTTGCTTTATAAGGTGACGTGACAGGTGATAAATCCTCGCACATTCCTGGATGGCGGCCCCTTCACTTAATATCTGGAAAGTTGGAGTCTGGACAGTAGGCAGGATTTCCAGTCATTACGCAACGCCCGGCCTGCAGACGACGACTGAACTTGGCTGATGGCGCAGATTCTGATCGCCAAAGAGAATGTCTCATGTATCACGTCATCAACCTGAAGATTATCCTGCAGAGCAGAGGAGAGCGAGCGAGCAAAACTGCCCCAGATACAATGAAACGACCAGCAATGACAGATAGCACAGCCCTCTAACATGGCGGCTGATAATCCACAGACGGAATAGAATTTGGAGGGGCAGGGACGTGATTAGGCAGCGCACAGTGACAGCGGCAGATTCTGTGCTGAAGTTGTATTTTTGGCTTCTGATCATCCTGATGGTTTATGGACTATCTGATAATCCGCACCGATTAGCTCTCCACCTGTTATACTTCACATGTCGGCCATGACAAAGGTCTCAGTAATAAAGGGGGATGCTCAGATAAGTGCCAGTAAGAGTGTCTCCAAAAGAATCAGGAGAAGCGCCCCAGTTTGTAACAGTGCCAACACAAATGCCACCTACAAGGACCCCATTAGAGTCAGGGAGAGCGCTCCATATAAGATAAAGGGGTCCCAAAACAATGCCCACCCCTGTGCACAGTTTAGAGGTTTCCCTCTAATATAACCCAACATCTCCCAATGGCCAGAGAATCTGCACCTGTGTGAAGTGTATGCAGAATCCTACCTTGCCATCGATCCTGGCTGTACTCCCCACAGAGACGCGGCTGTTCCTTGGGGGCAGAGTAAATGCTGGAGCTGTTTGGGGGAGGACTGAGGTCAGGCAAGGGTGCTTCCCAGTCAAAGGGGTCTTAGCAATATTCGGACTTGACACCAACCTCACATCCGCCATACTGACTGCAGGAAAGAAAAAAAAAATAAAAAATCAGATTAGTAACACCGCACAGAAGAAGTTAAGTATTCCTGACAGGAAGAGCACCAGAGGGACTGAGGGGGCGGAGCAGGGCAGTGTGTGAAAGAGAGACTGAGGAGGGGAGTGTAAGGCCACTTGTGCACCACTGTGTTTTCTGTCTCTGAACCCATTAATTTCAATGGCTCCATACACGTGTTGTTTTCGCAGCTCCGTGTGGGGGACGTACGGCCAAGCCACAAATATGGAGCACGACCTAAACCTGTCCATTCCTGCGGCTAGGTCCGTCTATTCTAATAGGGTCTGTGGAAATCAAGGACAGTACACGAATGCCATCTAATCTGGTTTACACAGACCCCTGTGGACCATACAGTTGTGTGCATGAAACCTTAGGGATGAAGCAGAGGAGTGTGTGAGGGACAGAGGGAGTAATCCTAAAGGCTGGAACAGAGGACAAGACGAGCCCACCACAGACCCCCATCTGCTCCTAACCACGGGGACCCTTAAGCATTTGGCTACAGGACGTGATATAATGGTCAGTGACATCATCACAGTCGGTCACATATAGACCTGCAGAGCACACGAGCCAACATGACAACCTCACACCTTCCCTCTGACAAGAGCGAGGGGCGCGGGGCGGGCAGGAATCTCTTCTGCAGATGCCGGGATGTGGCAGCAACTACTCATTATACATAAAAAGAACAAAAATCCTGAGTGTTCAGCCAGAAGACCTGAGACCTGTCCAAATAATGAAAAT
The DNA here is from genome assembly GCA_947044405.1 of Leptodactylus fallax. Taxonomy (NCBI): domain Eukaryota; kingdom Metazoa; phylum Chordata; class Amphibia; order Anura; family Leptodactylidae; genus Leptodactylus; species Leptodactylus fallax. Next base: position 439,838 of record CAMRHE010000629.1, read on the forward strand.
ACAGCGAGATCAGAGCGAGGACGTGTACAGCGAGCAGCGGCGGAGTCACAAGACGCAAACCGATCTATAGGAAAAGATGAAGAGAAAAACAGAAGAAAGTGCAGGAAGAATAAAATAGTCAATATATCTCCGGCTTACCCAACATTATTATGTGTGATACTGTCTGCTGAGCCGCTGTATCTAATCTCATGGGTGATACCGTCTGCTGAGCCGCTGTATCTAATCCTATCCTATGTGATACTGTCTGCTGAGCCGCTGTATCTAATCCTATGTGATACTGTCTGCTGAGCCCCTGTATCTAATCTCATGTGTGATACCGTCTGCTGAGCCGCTGTATCTAATCTTGTGTGATACTGTCTGCTGAGCCTCTGTATCTAATCCTATGTGATACTGTCTGCTGAGCCGCTGTATCTAATCCTATCCTATGTGATACTGTCTGCTGAGCAGCTGTATCTAATCCTATGTGATACTGTCTGCTGAGCCGCTGTATCTAATCCTATGTGATACTGTCTGCTGAGCCGCTGTATCTAATCCTATGTGAGATACTGTCTGCTGAGCCGCTGTATCTAATCCTATGTGATACTGTCTGCTGAGCCGCTGTATCTAATCCTATGTGATACTGTCTGCTGAGCCGCTGTATCTAATCCTATGTGATACTGTATGCTGAGCCGCTGTATCTAATCCTATCCTATGTGATACTGTCTGCTGAGCCGCGGTATCTAATCCTATCCTATGTGATACTGTCTGCTGAGCCGCTGTATCTAATCCTATCCTATGTGATACTGTCTGCTGAGCAGCTGTATCTAATCCTATGTGATACTGTCTGCTGAGCCGCTGTATCTAATCCTATGTGATACTGTCTGCTGAGCCGCTGTATCTAATCCTATGTGATACTGTCTGCTGAGCCCCTGTATCTAATCTCATGTGTGATACCGTCTGCTGAGCCGCTGTATCTAATCTTGTGTGATACTGTCTGCTGAGCCTCTGTATCTAATCCTATGTGATACTGTCTGCTGAGCCGCTGTATCTAATCCTATCCTATGTGATACTGTCTGCTGAGCAGCTGTATCTAATCCTATGTGATACTGTCTGCTGAGCCACTGTCGATCTAATCCTATGTGATACTGTATGCTGAGCCGCTGTATCTAATCCTATCCTATGTGATACTGTCTGCTGAGCAGCTGTATCTAATCCTATGTGATACTGTCTGCTGAGCCGCGGTATCTAATCCTATGTGATACTGTCTGCTGAGCCCCTGTATCTAATCTCATGTGTGATACCGTCTGCTGAGCCGCTGTATCTAATCTTGTGTGATACTGTCTGCTGAGCCTCTGTATCTAATCCTATGTGATACTGTATGCTGAGCCGCTGTATCTAATCCTATCCTATGTGATACTGTCTGCTGAGCAGCTGTATCTAATCCTATGTGATACTGTCTGCTGAGCCGCTGTATCTAATCCTATGTGATACTGTATGCTGAGCCGCTGTATCTAATCCTATCCTATGTGATACTGTCTGCTGAGCAGCTGTATCTAATCCTATGTGATACTGTCTGCTGAGCCGCTGTATCTAATCCTATGTGATACTGTCTGCTGAGCCCCTGTATCTAATCTCATGTGTGATACCGTCTGCTGAGCCGCTGTATCTAATCTTGTGTGATACTGTCTGCTGAGCCTCTGTATCTAATCCTTGTGTGATACTGTCTGCTGAGCCTCTGTATCTAATCCTATCCTATGTGATACTGTCTGCTGAGCCGCTGTATCTAATCCATCCTATGTGATACTGTCTGCTGAGCAGCTGTATCTAATCCTATGTGATACTGTATGCTGAGCCGCTGTATCTATATCCTATGTGATACTGTCTGCTGAGCCGCTGTATCTAATCCTATGTGATACTGTCTGCTGAGCCGCTGTATCTAATCCTATCCTATGTGATACTGTCTGCTGAGCAGCTGTATCTAATCCTATGTGATACTGTCTGCTGAGCCGCTGTATCTAATCCTATGTGATACCGTCTGCTGAGCCGCTGTATCTAATCTCATGTGTGATACTGTCTGCTGAGCCCCTGTATCTAATCTCATATGTGATACCGTCTGCTGAGCCGCTGTATCTAATCCTATCCTATGTGATACTGTCTGCTGAGCAGCTGTATCTAATCCTATGTGATACTGTCTGCTGAGCCGCTGTATCTAATCCTATGTGATACTGTCTGCTGAGCCGCTGTATCTAATCCTATGTGATACTGTATGCTGAGCCGCTGTATCTAATCCTATCCTATGTGATACTGTCTGCTGAGCAGCTGTATCTAATCCTATGTGATACTGTCTGCTGAGCCCGGCCCGCCCCCCCCCTGTATCTAATCTCATGTGTGATACCGTCTGCTGAGCCCCTGTATCTAATCTTATGTGTGATACCGTCTGCTGAGCCGCTGTATCTAATCCTATCCTATGTGATACTGTCTGCTGAGCTGCTGTATCTAAGCCTCTCATGTTTGATATGGGTATCACACGGCCTCATGTGACTTTTTTTCCCCTCTTATTTAAGAGGACAATTATTAATATTCCCCCTTGTGTCCAGCCGGAGACATGTAGAGCCCCTTTAAATAAAGACCCCGCCCACTTAACCCTTACATGGCCCAGGTACTGCAGCGGGGACATTCCTGCCTTGTCCTGCGATCTCTTGTAAATTCCTAATTTTTCTGTTTTGGTAAAATGACAAAAAGTCTGTAAATATTTTACTGGGAAAATCAGAAATTTCCTCATTGAGGTCAAAGGTCATCCAGTGGTCATTAAATATAGAAAAAAATACCTGCAAAGGGAGCGGATTAAGGAGTGTAATGGGCGGAGCCCGACAGCGACACCCGTGAGACGGTATATAACATCAGATTCTTGATAAACGCAGGGTGGAGTGCTGCGGGGTAGGGGCGGGGCGCTGCGGGGCAGGGGCGGAGCAGTGCGGGGCGAGGCAGGGGCTCCCAGACACAGCCCAGGGCGGGGCCCCTTGTACCAGGACCAGCGTGAAGCCAAATCTGAGCACCTGGTCCAGCAGAGATGTCGTATAGGTTTAATGTGGCCAGCGGCCATACGCCTCTGCCGCATACCCCTGACCTGTGCAGGCCATTAAAGGGCCGGAGTCCAGTCTGCTGTACATATTAGGAGGGATTTTCTATAAACTTTTGATAGACTTTTTGGTTTGATTTCTCGCCACTTCCAAGATCCCGCTTGCTGTCAGTGAATTGGGAAATTCTTACTTCCACATAAAGTCTGAAAACCCATTTTATACATCTCCTGCTCACATAACTAACAGTTTGTTACAATGTGTCAGCCTGCAATCCAGGGTGTGTAGCTTAGGCTAGGTCAGCGGTTACCTGCGGACCTCAGACTATAAAGGGGTCCACCGGAGCAGCTAGCCTCACAGAGGATTGTCTACACTGGATACAAGTGTCAGGAATCAGTCTGTTAGATACTCGCAGATCCTCTCACCCCAGGCCGCTCTGTAATAAGGGTTAAAGTCGGCCCAGGCCGATCAGCTGCAGGTTTTCTGTTCATTGCCAAAATAAATGTTTTTTTCCTTGTGAAATTTGCCGGTAAGTGCGAGCAGGTGGGACGCAGGAATGTCAGAGCGGCAGCGAGGCCTCACAGATGCGTCATCTACAAACTCATCCCAGGTCTGAAGACGAGCGGCTCAGCGAGCGCCAAACCTCAGATGCGGCTCAGTGAGGTCCCTGGCCGGACATCTGGAAAAGAGCGAGGAAACCTGGAGACGGCGCTTACAGAAAGCAGAATTAGTAGCTGAGCTGAAAGTGTGGGGAATGTGGAGGGGGAGATAACGGATCAATAACTGCAACCAGTTACCCCACAGCAGGACATACACGTCCCCATCTGTCCTCCGTGGGATGGCTCCATCACCTATACATTGGAACCTCAGGCCCTGCCCATACTTTACCCTGCAGCTCTGCTCGGTTTTTCTCCATAGCCAGTAATAGTACAATGCCGATCACAATACGCACCAGGATTACCAATGTTTGGCTTCACTCTCCCCTCCCCCCACTAGTGCCCATCCACACTGAGGGCGACGTGCAGAGAACGCCCCGTACATCAGGAGCGTGACCACAACAATCTCAGGATCTGCCAAGCCACAAACTTCTCACCTGATCTCTGCTGTGGAAACAATTGTTACAGGGAGATCAGTCGTCTACGGGAAACACCGACCACTCGCCGCTATCAAATATCCTGCACCTGAAACAAGAGAGAGAGAAAAGTAACAACCGAGACGTCATCATCGTCATCTAGTGATCCGACAGATCCGAGCGGCCTCGCACACACAGACAGATACGCTAAGATATATATAATTCACATATACAGCAATCTGCACCCAGGGAGACGTGTCAGACTGAGGATCAGATATGTAAGGATTACAGGGCTGCTCTGACTGGACAGTGGAGCTACTTTTGGGTAGTGTACCTCTAGGTGAGAGCTCGGGGACTCTAGACATGACTCTACAATGCACTCGAGGACATTTTGCCCAGTTGACAGACTTTGAGACCGGCCAATAACCTTCTCCTTAATCTCTTCCATAGATCTCCATCACATGCACAAAGCTTCAGTCTATTACAACAATGAATTGTCGGATGGCTTTTGTTAATGTAAGTCTGTGTATATATGTATACTATTATTGCAACAGGCCATGTGACCGCCTGGTGACCACCATCTCTGTGCATATCCCATATACCCTGACCCTGCCAGCAGTCAGTACACAGGAGTCCCCGGCAGCTCTGATAGAGCCATCATTGTGTTTCCAGGGGCCCGGGCTCCTTCATTTGTCCTATTTTGGATTTAAAGGAGAAATTTGCAATCAGAAGACCCTGGGGACAGAGGCGCGGGCAGGTTTCCCAGCTATACATTACTGTGGCGTTAATAGCGCCTTTTGTTCTGCTCCAATTTGTGCAACAATCAAAATTCTGCAGGGATGAGATCCTGCCAACTGGCTGCAGATGTAGCAGAGGCGACTGAGTGCAGGGCTGGAGCTGCTGTGCCATGTCAGATTGTACACAGTGTCCCCCCAAGCAAAAATATCCCGCAGGACATCTAAGTCACGGCAGAAGCCACTTCTGCCGGAACATTGTCTATTACACCCGGTAAAGCAAGAAAACCAACATGGCCACCACTACAGCTACCCACAGAGGTCTGCACCCAGCTTTCCTAGATGACAGAATGCACAATCTAGCTCTACAATGACATAACAACCACTCAGGAGTCTAGGAAAGGTGGGTGATGACCCTCTATGGGAGTTGTAATGACAGCCATATCACTTATCACCCAGCTTTCCTATAAGCAGATAAAGAAGTGGGATGGATACTCACGGCGGATTTCTTGTTTTTAGGAAGAAAAAAAAAAAAAACACATTTCTAAATACACCAGTCTCTCAACACAGTGTGAATAGTGACCGGAGTGTAAATCCGCAGGCCCTGTAGCCGCCCAATCCTCAGGGAGGTCAATGGCCCCGAACTCCAGACTCATACATGTTACCTGCACTGATACACTGTAACGAACTATCAGCATCTGAGAGAGATTTAAACAGATAATGTCTTTCACTTCATTGGGCTATTTAGACCAGGGTATCCCAACCTTTTCAGACTTGGGAAAACATTTTTTCTAGAGGCCCCCCCCCCCACCAAATAATTTATACCCAAAGAGATAAAATGTACTAAGAACGCAAATAATGTTGCAAGAAGTCACGTGATCATCTTCCCAAACACCGTGTTGCGCCCCCTGACAGGTTGGTCTAGGCTGATACATTGTATCACTGAAGGGAATTCACTCAAAGAAACCTATTGTCACTGACAGGACTGATAGAAAACAGAACTTTTAATAAATAAATATTTAAAAAAATAGGTCCAAACTATAAATGTGTCCAAACATAAACCACTGATCATAAAACCTGGGGTGATAGTGCGATTGCTGATACTATAGGGCCAGTATAATATCCTCAGCCTCCAATCTCGTGCCCAGTGTAATAGATCATTGCTAACTCTGACCCCTACGATAAAGGTAGTTTTAATTATATCGGTGGTTTATGTTTGGACACATTTATAGTTTGGACCTATTTTGTTTAAATGTTTAAAGTTATGTTTTCTATCACTCCTAGGCTGACACACTGTAACAAAACCTCTGCTGTGAGAAGTATGAGGTCTATATGGGTTTTCAGCTTCAGGCAGTTGCAGAACATTGTAATGGGGAAGTGTCCTAACTAGACCAGACAGTGACACACTGCGCCACATTTACCACACAGTCTAATGCAGTTTGATAAATCCGTCGCGTTATTACGTGGTCTGGTCTAACTTTAATATTTGGTGGACAACGATGGAACTTAGGCCACACCCCTAATTCACACAAGCCGGGAAATTGTCTAAAACATTTTTTTAAAACATATTTTTTGATGCCAAGTCCAGTCAGTCTCCCGACATAAAACACTCCGCAAAGAAGCTTCAAGCTACAAGGCCCAATACAACAGTCTGCAAGAGGGGCCCTATATATCACACCTTCTCTTCTCATATCCTACAAGGGACTACAACACCTATCATCCTAGACCTCAACCTCCAACAATAGTCAAAGATACACAAACTATAAATCACATATATAAAAAGGTATCATGTACATAAAACAGCAGTCACTGTGTACTGTACATACATTACTTATCCTGTATTATACTTCAGAGCTGCGCTCACTATTCTGCTGGTGCAGTCACTGTGTACATACATTACATTATTTATCCTGTATTATACTCCAGAGCTGCGCTCACTATTCTGCTGGTACAGTCACTGTGTACATACATTACATTACTTATCCTGTATTATACTCCAGAGCTGCGCTCACTATTCTGCTGGTACAGTCACTGTGTACATACATTACATTACTTATCCTGTACTGATCCTGAGTTACATCCTGTATTATACTCCAGAGCTGCGCTCACTATTCTGCTGGTACAGTCACTGTGTACATACATTACATTACTTATCCTGTATTATACTCCAGAGCTGCACTCACTATTCTGCTGGTACAGTCACTGTGTACATACATTACATTACTTATCCTGTACTGATCCTGAGTTACATCCTGTATTATACTCCAGAGCTGCGCTCACTATTCTGCTGGTGCAGTCACTGTGTACATACATTACATTACTTATCCTGTATTATACTCCAGAGCTGCACTCACTATTCTGCTGGTGCAGTCACTGTGTACATACATTACATTACTTATCCTGTACTGATCCTGAGTTACATCCTGTATTATACTCCAGAGCTGCGCTCACTATTCTGCTGGTACAGTCACTGTGTACATACATTACATTACTTATCCTGTATTATACTCCAGAGCTGCACTCACTATTCTGCTGGTGCAGTCACTGTGTACATACATTACATTACTTATCCTGTATTATACTCCAGAGCTGCACTCACTATTCTGCTGGTGCAGTCACTGTGCACATACATTACATTACTTATCCTGTATTATACTCCAGAGCTGCGCTCACTATTCTGCTGGTGCAGTCACTGTGTACATACATTACATTACTTATCCTGTACTGATCCTGTGTTACATCCTGTATTATACTCCAGAGCTGCACTCACTATTCTGCTGGTGCAGTCACTGTGTACATACATTACATTACTTATCCTGTACTGATCCTGAGTTACATCCTGTATTATACTCCAGAGCTGCGCTCACTATTCTGCTGGTACAGTCACTGTGTACACACATTACATTACTTATCCTGTACTGATCCTGAGTTACATCCTGTATTATACTCCAGAGCTGCGCTCACTATTCTGCTGGTACAGTCACTGTGTACATACATTACATTACTTATCTTGTACTGATCCTGAGTTACATCCTGTATTATACTCCAGAGCTGCACTCACTATTCTGCTGGTACAGTCACTGTGTACATACATTACATTACTTATCGACGACCGAGTACACCGTATAACCCAGAGCGCACCACTATCTGCTGGTACAGTCACTGTGTACATACATTACATTACTTATCCTGTATTATACCCAGAGCGCGCCCACTATTCTGCTGGTGCAGTCACTGTGTACATACATTACATTACTTATCCTGTATTATACTCCAGAGCTGCACTCACTATTCTGCTGGTACAGTCACTGTGTACATACATTACATTACTTATCCTGTACTGATCCTGAGTTACATCCTGTATTATACTCCAGAGCTGCGCTCACTATTCTGCTGGTGCAGTCACTGTGTACATACATTACATTACTTATCCTGTACTGATCCTGAGTTACATCCTGTATTATACTCCAGAGCTGCGCTCACTATTCTGCTGGTACAGTCACTGTGTACATACATTACATTACTTATTCACATGTTTCTGGATACTTTACTATTGCCGCTTCTTTGCTTCCCTTCTTGACACCAGGGCAGCCTCCAAGAAAAACATCCAGGCCAGGCTGACATTCTGTTGCAGTTTGTGCAGGGATTGGGGTAAAGTTATTTTCTCTGATGACGCCCCCTTCAGACTGTTTAGGACATGATGGCCACTACTTTGAGTCCTGGGTCAGCCTCCTGAGACCCGCCATGTGTGGGGTGACGTCTCCTCCATGGACTCACAATGTTGCCTGAGAACACGACCATGAATAAAGAATGGGAACTAAACACCCCCCATGAACATCTTCTCCCGACCATCCAGGAGACAGGCGCTGATGGACAAGGCTTTTTCCAGCATAATGCGCCCCATGTCACAAGGACAAGGTCATAACTAAGGGGCTCGGTGAACAAAACACTGACATTTTGGGTCCATGGCCAGGTAACTTCCCATATCTTAATCCCATTGAAAACCTGGGGTCAATCTTCAAAAAGTGGATGGACAAACAAAAACACAGAAGTTTCGATAAACTCCAAGAACAGATTAGGCAAGAACGGGTTATCATCAATTGGGATTTGTCCCAGAATTGGGATATCCAACATATGAGGGTGAATTGCAGAAGTCTTGAAAAATAAGGGATAACACTGGATATATTGAATGTTTGCAGAAACTTGTGACTAAGGCTCCATGCACATGAATATGAGCTCTATCAGTGTGCTAACGTACGGAGCCCCATACACACACCTGGGACTTAGGACAGTTCCTATTCCTGTCCGTCACGGCCTCCACCTCATCAGTTGGTCCCCGCCACTCCGTTATATGACATTTATTAGGATAAGCCCAGCATGTCATCATTTACCTTCCCACAGCTCTGCAGACTGACCCCCGGCCCCATCGGTTCTGGCACGGACCAGCGGATTAGGTCAACGTCCTGCTTGTCACATGGCCACTGGCCGGTGGGAGAGTCGCAGCCTTGACCTGTCCTGACACTCTGCGTCATCTCATAAATCTGCACATCCAGTCACCTGCGGTGGGTATGGCAGCCATTCTCCCTCCCAGTTTACTCACTGTACACAGCTGGTTGGGGCTCAGCGGCACCTGTGCCTTCCCACAAACCAGGCTAGATGACAACTAATGGGGAAACACATTGTTGGTCACCCAGCTTTCCAAGAAATTAAAAATTAACAGCTGGTGAGAATTTGAGTAGTCCATGACTCTCCAGCGCCCCCACATGAACATGGTCATATCACAGCTCCATATAACCTCTGTAATAGGGCAACTCCAGACCTCTAGGAGGTTGTTCCTTATGGCAGTATGTGGTGGTACTGTGGGGTAGGCTGCGTTAGACGCCATATACAGAGGAATCCTCCACTAGCGCTTCACATATGGTTCTGTATTAGGGAGCTGCAGGGAACTTTGTGGACAACCATACAGACCTGTGCACACTGCTCTGCTATGAGCACAAGGACTAAATCACACAGACTGGTCCCCACAGAATCCTCATGGCCACCCCATCCCCAGCGTGTTATCACCAGAGCAGCCGGCCCTATAATTAGATGGAGGCTTCTTTATAACTTTATCAGCACAAGACAGCAGCCGGACATGAGTCAGCGCGGTCACCAGGACAATGAGAAGCTGCCATGACACAATGTAACGGTTCAGCTGCGTAATATAGATGCAATGTAACATTCCAGCCATGTAATATAGATACAATGTAACATTCCAGCCATATAATATAGATATAATGTAACATTCCAGCCATGTAATATAGATACAATGTAACATTCCAGCCATGTAATATAGATGCAATGTAACATTCCAGCCATGTAATATAGATACAATGTAACATTCCAGCCATGTAATATAGATACAATGCAACGTTCCAGCCACATAATATAGATACAATGTAACATTCCAGCCATGTAATATAGATACAATGTAACGTTCCAGCCATATACACACGTGGACAAAATTGTTGGTCTCCTCCCTCGTTTAATGAAAGAAAACCCCACAATGGTCACAGAAATAACTTGAATCTGCCAAAACTGGAATTTGCCAAACTCCATGTTGACAAGCCACAAAGCTTCTGGGAGAATGTCCTATGGACAGATGAAACAAAAATCGAAATTTTTGGCAAGGCACATCAGCTCTATGTTCACAGATGGAAAAATGAAGCCTATCTTGAAAAGAACACTGTCCCTACTGTGACACATGGAGGAGGCTCTGTTATGTTCTGGGGCTGCTTTGCTGCATCTGGCACTGGGTGTCTTGAATCTGTGCAGGGTACAATGAAATCTCAAGACTATCAAGGGATTCTAGAGAGAAATGTGCTGCCCAGTGTCAGAAAGCTTGGTCTCAGTCGCAGGTCATGGATCTTACAACAGGATAATGACCCAAAACACAGCTAAAAACCCCCAAGAATGGCTAAGAGGAAAACATTGGAGGGATAGCGCATCCGTATACAGCCCGGGGGAGGGATAGCGCATCCGTATACAGCCCGGGGGAGGGACAGCGCATCCGTATACAGCCCGGGGGGAGGGACAGCGCATCCGTATACAGCCCGGGGGGAGGGACAGCGCATCCGTATACAGCCCGGGGGGAGGGACAGCGCATCCGTATACAGCCCGGGGGGAGGGATAGAGCATCCGTATACAGCCCGGGGGAGGGATAGAGCATCCGTATACAGCCCGGGGGGAGGGATAGCGCATCCGTATACAGCCCGGGGGAGGGATAGAGCATCCGTAACAGCCCGGGGGAGGGAGCGCATCCGTATACAGCCCGGGGGAGGGATAGAGCATCCGTATACAGCCCGGGGGAGGGATAGAGCATCCGTATACAGGCCGGGGGGAGGGATAGAGCATCAGTATACAGCCCGGGGGAGGGATAGAGCATCCGTATACAGCCCGGGGGAGGGATAGAGCATCCGTATACAGCCCGGGGGGAGGGATAGAGCATCCCTAATCTACTTCATAGTCTATGGGCCTGGGACGCGCAGGATCCTGACCAATCAGAGGAGGCGATTTTCTCGCTTCCGGTTGTGATTTCAGGAGTCATTACTCATCACAGAGCTGTGGATAAGGTGCAGATCAGAGCCGAATGTGTATCCAGAGAACCCTGGACCCCAGCCTCATTGTACTAAGCCCCCTTCTATATCTCATCATTGTCTATTCAACTTAGTTCACAGAGCAGCCCCCGCCCAGCGCCACTGTCTCCAGATTACACACAGAGTCCCCCAGACCCCACTCTGCACAGACCCCGCAGAGTTAAATAGCCACATTACCGATCCGGCTCAGCTCATTCCCATAACCGCAGTAACACAGCGAGATCACAACAAAGGATATTTGTGGCCGCAGCGCCGGCTCCGACTGACAACCCCTCAAAGGTAAAGAAAAGGGGGGTTCCCGGATTAACCTCCAAGCTGCTGGAACCTTCTGATCACTCATGTTCTCAACACAAAGGAGACAATCACAGCGGCAAAGTACAAAATCAAGAGCAAAAACTTCCTGTAATCCAGAATCAATGGGAGACGACAATGCCAGATTATCAGACGTGCAGAATCTGCCTCATGACCTGCAGCCTGATCTCACGCCATATTCACATGCAGCAGATTCAATCCAGAAAATTCTGAAACTGAAAATTAGCTCCATCTGTGCATGTGACTGGGGGCTCATACTATAGCAAGCAAGAAAGCCTGGCAGGTGTGAACATAGTGTAACTCTGCAGTCCCAAATAATTCTAATGGAAAATTTGTTGCACTGCGCACCAAAATAATCTGACAGAATCTGCAGCGGCGGCTCCAACACTGATGTGAACAGAGTCTAAGCAGAAGGATCTCTCTCCACTTACAGGATTCTGGATTATCAGGCGGCTCCACACAAAGGCCAGACTAATAGATGCCAGACCAGATCCATATGTAATGTGACGTACAGCCAGGATTGTGGAACTACAACTCCCAGTATGCCACAGGTTGCAGAGCACTGACCTAGAGTACTCCACTTCACACTGTCTGATCCCCCACCCCATAAGTACTCACGCCCCTCCGCCAGGTCAGGATAACAACAGAGACATCAGGAATCCATCACATAGCCAGGAGCGCTGCAGATTTATCGGGGTCACCCAACCCCAACAAGTGCAGCAGCCTGCGGACTACTGGTCTCTAATAACCCTTCCCTGACCAGGACCCAGTGGGATTGCTATCTCGCTATGAATCCAGTGACGCAAGGAAACAGTCAGCAGAGAGGTTGAAGGAGGGAATAAAGCATCTATGTATTATCGATATGACTAAGCAGCCCCCGCACCCCACTATCCGATAACCCCCCTTATACCAACTCTAATATACTTTGCATTGACCCCCAGTCTAATACTCATCTTTGAGTGCGGACCATATATAGTGGGGAGCCCACCCCGAACGCCCGCACCCCAAATACCTGAGTGATCTGTCAGCACCTCCTCTTCTCATCCTCCCGGTGACCTGCACAGGGCAACAGACCCAGCTGTGGGGGTATTAAAAGGCAAGGATGGGGGAGTGGGTGCTCCTAAACCCTCCTACATCCCCTCTCCAGGGATCTCTGCCAGCCCCCAGCCCAAGAGGAAATCCCAAATCACTCCTGCAATTGGCACAAGGCCCCCTGGACATACCACAGACTGAGGAGGGGTATCTGGGGACAGGAGGACCAGACTGACACCCCCCGGACAGACCACTGACCCCACAGACTGCGGAGGGGTATCTGGGGACACGAGGACCAGACTGACACCCCCCGGACAGACCACTGACCCCACAGACTGCGGAGGGGTATCTGGGGACAGGAGGACCAGACTGACACCCCCGGACAGACCACTGACCCCACAGACTGCGGAGGGGTATCTGACAGCAGGAGGACCAGACTGACACCCCCGGACAGACCACTGACCCCACAGACTGCGGAGGGGTATCTGACAGCAAGAGGACCAGACTGACACCCCCCGGACAGACCACTGACCCCACAGACTGCGGAGGGGTATCTGACAGCAGGAGGACTAGACTGACACCCCCGGACAGACCACTGACCCCACAGACTGAGGAGGGGTATCTGGGGCAGGAGGACCAGACTGACACCCCTGGACGGATAACTGACCCTACAGACTGAGGAGGGGGACCTGAGGCAGGGGCTGAGGAGGGGGGCCTGAGGCAGGGGCTGAGGAGGGGGGCTGAGGAGGGGGGCCTGAGGCAGGGGCTGAGGAGGGGGGCCTGAGGCAGGGGCTGAGGAGGGGGCCTGAGGCACGGGCTGCCCCTACCTGGGGTCTCCATCTTGCACTCACCTCACATGCAGACCTCACAGCCCAGGTCTCCCCTCTCTGCCCGCGAGCTCCGTGTCCTGCTCTGACCCCGCCCCTCTTCGGGCTGCTCCTGGGTGGAGCTCTCCAGCCGGTTGTCCCGGTGACAGCTTTGCGGTGAGTGTCCGTTCAGCAGGTGAGTGTGGCCGTCTCGGGCAGTCATGTGATGCGGTTCTGTCAGTAAGCGCTCACCCCCTGTCAGTCAGGACAGTGTGGCTATAAGAACACCGCTGCTGCGGTAACGCTGGGTCTTCCCGGGAACAGAAGCGCCAGGTCTGAGCGCGGCTCCCGGGACAGGTGGAAGATTGTGCTGTGGCAGCGACATCTGCCGGAGAACTGAGGAACTGCAGGCGCCCTCATCAGCAAGAAGGTGAGCGCGGCTGGGACTGTCTGCACTGCTGCAACTGTAACGACACCCCAGCTGTGAGAAGTCGGAAGGCCAAACCACCGACTCAGTCTGAAGCAGTAAAGATCCAGAGATTGATCCCTATAACGGTAAATATATAACAAATTATACATCTAATTATACAATATTAATAATTCTATATAATATCATTACTAATCCAGTGATTGATTCCTATGATGTTAAATATGTAACAAACTATACATCTAATTACCGTATTCTTCGGACTATAAGACACACCGAGGTTTTAGAGGAGGAAAATAGGGAAAAAAATTTTGAAGCAAAAAATGGTAAAATTTTTAATATGGGAGTTGTAGTTTTGCAACAGCTGTAAGGTCAGATTGACCGGAGTCCCTGCCGTTGTACGGGGTGTATAGGGCGTCTTTTTTTGCGGGGTCAGGTGTACTTTTTAGTTATACCATTTTGGGGAATTTCTATTGCTTTGATCACTTTTTATTCAAATCAAAGGCAAAACAGTGAAAAAAACAGCAGTTTGGCACTTTTGATTTTTTTTTCCCGCTATGACGTTTTATAAGTTTGTAGAGCGGGCGTGTTCGGACACCGGGATACCTCATGTGTATGTGGGTCACAGTCATTTTCTACTTTTATATGTATTCTAGGGAAAGGGGGGGATTTAGAACTTTTAGTTTTTTATTTTTATATTTTTTTTTTAACTATTTTATTACCCCCCTTAGGTGGCTTCGATCTGCAGTCATGTGATTGCAAGACCAATAGACTGAAATACAAGTGTACTGCAGTCTGTGGGAGATTCTGCTCATAGACCATCCACAATAGTAATATTCCTATGACAGGCCTGGGAGCCGGCCTGCAACTTCAAAGGGGTCTTTAAAGTAGTAATGCCTGCGATCAGACTGGGTCTGCGCTGTACATTACAGTAGCTATGGCGACCACTCTGCCGCAGAGCGGCCGCCATCATCTTTACAGACCCGGCATCCACCGTAATAGCACAGCAGATGCCGGGATGGGTTCGCTGACACCCGCTCCTCCGATCCCAGGGCCCGCACATCGCCCCCACTCCTGCCGCTGGAGGACGCCGGCGGCAGCAGGAGTGGGGAGATGCTGCAACCCCCGCTCCTCCGACCCCCTCCTTCCCCCAATACCCACTTTGGGACTATAAGACGCACCCCCCATTTTCCTCCCAAATTGGGGGCAAAAAAGTGCATTTTATAGTCCAAAAAATGCGGTATATAATATTACTAATTCTATACTCTCATTAATAATCCAGTGATTGATCCTATGACAGTAATTATGTAACACATTCTACATCTAATTATATAATATTAATTCTATAATGTAATTAAAAATCTTTTCTTTTGATGATGGAGTCAGTAAGGCTACATTCACATGAACAAGGTGCGAAATAGCAGTGAAAAATGTCCATATTTCACAGCCGTCTCTCACCTGAGGGGCGGCCATTTTCATGGATCCCCCATACATTACAATAGGACAATACAACGGGCCGCCATGTGAATAGCCCCCATTCTCTGCAGCCGTGTGACAGCTCTTAAATAACAGACACGGCCATTAGTCATGTGATTGTAGCCTAACTTTTTTTTCCTAACTCTGACTCCTCCCAAAATTGGTCCCAAATCCAAGTCCATGGCCCTGGTGGGAAGGCTGAGTACACAGGAGGGCTTGTGCTAGGTTCACACGAGCGTGAAGGGTTTCCGTTCTTTGAGTGCAAGGCCTGCTTGCGGTGCAGTCTCCGGACACCAGTGTGAACCAACCCTTAGCCGCCGAATATAAACTAGAAGGTTCCTCCACGGGGCAGATTTATTAAACTGCGTAGCTTTCATTTTTCTTTTTTTTTCTGACGCGTAATGCAAAGTCCGTTCTGTGAGGTCATCTGTTTTGTGGTTGAGATCTTCAATCATTTGTCATGTGATGTCATCAGTCACTTTTAGTGTGATGTCATCAATCATTTCTCATGCTTCTTACACCTCTCACCTGGAATTTTGGGCCCCTCGTCTGTTGCAGACGGCTCCGGGTCTGTCATATTTGGGGGGCGGCTCCAGGTCTGTCATATTTGGGGAGCGGCTCCGGGTCTCTCATATTTGGGGGACGGCTCCGGGTCTGTCATATTTGGGGGGCGGCTCCAGGTCTGTCATATTTGGGGAGCGGCTTCGGGTCTCTCATATTTGGGGGGCGGCTCCGGGTCTGTCATATTTGGGGGGCGGCTCCGGGTCTCTCATATTTGGGGGCGGCTCCAGGTCTCTCATTTTGGGGGGCGGCTCCAGGTCTCTCATATTTGGTAGGCGGCTCCGGGTCTGTCATATTTGGGGGGCGGCTCCGGGTCTCTCATATTTGGTGGGCGGCTCCGGGTCTGTCATATTTGGTGGGCGGCTCCGGGTCTGTCATATTTGGGGGCGGCTCCGGGTCTCTCATATTTGGGGGTTTGGGGGGCGGCTCCAGGTCTCTCATATTTGGAGGGCGGCTCCGGGTCTCTCATATTTGGGGGGCAGCTCCAGATATCTCTTATTTGGGGTGCGGCTCCAGGTCTCTCATATTGGGGGGCAGCTCCAGATATCTCTTATTTGGGGTGCGGCTCCAGGTCTCTCATATTTGGGGGGCGGCTCCGGGTCTCTCATATTTGGGGGGCGGCTCCGGGTCTCTCATATTTGGGGGGCGGCTCCGGGTCTCTCATATTTGGGGAGCGGCTCCGGGTCTCTCATATTTGGGGGGCGGCTGCGGGTCTGTCATATTTGGGGGGCGGCTCTGGGTCTCTCATATTTGGGGGGCGGCTCCGGGTCTCTCATATTTGGTGGGCGGCTCCGGGTCTCTCATATTTGGGGGGCGGCTCCGGGTCTCTCATATTTGGGGGCGGCAGCGGGTCTCTCATATTTGGGGGGCGGCTCCGGGTCTGTCATATTTGGGGGGCGGCTCCAGGTCTCTCATATTTGGGGGGCGGCTCCAGGTCTCTCATATTTGGGGGGCGGCTCCGGGTCTGTCATATTTGGGGGCGGCTCCGGGTCTCTCATATTTGGTAGGCGGCTCCGGGTCTGTCATATTTGGGGGGCGGCTCCAGGTCTCTCATATTTGGGGGGCGGCTCCAGGTCTCTCATATTTGGTAGGCGGCTCCGGGTCTGTCATATTTGGGGGCGGCTCCGGGTCTCTCATATTTGGTGGGCGGCCCCGGGTCTCTCATATTTGGTGGGCGGCTCCGGGTCTGTCATATTTGGTGGGCGGCCCGGGTCTGTCATATTTGGTGGGCGGCTCCGGGTCTGTCATATTTGGGGGCGGCTCCGGGTCTCTCATATTTGGGGGTTTGGGGGGCGGCTCCAGGTCTCTCATATTTGGGGGGGGGCTCCAGGTCTCTCATATTTGGTAGGCGGCTCCAGGTCTCTCATATTTGGTGGCGGCTCCGGGTCTCTCATATTTGGGGAGCGGCTCCGGGTCTCTCATATTTGGGGGGCGGCTGCGGGTCTGTCATATTTGGGGGGCGGCTCTGGGTCTCTCATATTTGGGGGGCGGCTCCGGGTCTCTCATATTTGGGGGGCGACTGCGGGTCTCTCATATTTGGGGGGGCGGCTCCGGGTCTCTCATATTTGGGGGCGGCTGCGGGTCTCTCATATTTGGGGGGCGGCTCCGGGTCTGTCATATTTGGGGGGCGGCTCCAGGTCTCTCATATTTGGGGGGCGGCTCCGGGTCTCTCATATTTGGGGAGCGGCTCCGGGTCTCTCATATTTGGGGGCGGCTGCGGGCTGTCATTTGGGGGCGGCCTGGGCCTCATATTTGGTGGGGGCTCCGGGCCTCATTTTGGGGGCGGCTCCGGGTCTCTCATATTTGGGGGGCGGCTGCGGGTCTCTCATATTTGGTGGACGGCTCCGGGTCTGTCATATTTGGGGGGGCGGCTCCAGGTCTCTCATATTTGGGGGGCGGCTGCGGGTCTCTCATATTTGGGGGGCGGCTCCGGGTCTCTCATATTTGGGGGCGGCTGCGGGTCTCTCATATTTGGTGGACGGCTCCAGGTCTGTCATATTTGGGGGGGCGGCTCCAGGTCTCTCATATTTGGGGGCGGCTGCGGGCTCTCATTTGGGGGCGGCTCCGGGTCTCTAATATTTGGGGGGCGCTTTCTCTTCTCCTCCAGTAATGGTAAGATCTCTCCCACAGGTGTTCAATGGGCTGACACTTCAGGACTCTCCTCTTTGTTTCCATCCATTTCTGGGGGGCTCTTTGAAGTATATTTGGGGTCATTGTCCTGCTTGAAGACCCATGACCTAGGACACACACCCAGCTTTCTGACACTGGGCCCTACATTGAGACCCAAAATCCTTTGACAATCTTCAGATTTCATGATGCCTTGTACACAGTCAGGGCCCCAGTGCCAGAGACAGTGAAACTACCCCAAACCCTCTCTGCCCCTCCGCGTATGTGACTGTGGTCCTGTGCTCTTCTCTTTGTAGAATGATCGGCTTTACCATAAAGCTGTGTCTTGGTCTCCTCTGTCCACAAGACGTATTCCCAGAAGGAGTTTGGCTTCCTCCTGTACATTTTGGCTTTTTTCTGCCTCTGTGTCAGCGGTGGGGTCCTCCGGGGTCTCCTGACGGATAGTCTGCGCTGACACTGATGCCCCCTGAGCCTGCAGGACAGCTTGGATGTCTCTGGCACTTGGTTGGGGCTGCTCATCCACCATCCGGACTATCCTGCGTTACGACCTTCCATCTGTTCTTCTCTTCTGTCCACATCCAGGTAGATTAGCTACAGGGCCATGGGGTGTAAACTTCTGGGTTACGTAGTGCAAAGAAACATCCAGATCCCTGGAGATGAACTTGTAACCTTGAGATTGTTGATAGTTTTCCACACTTTTGGTTCTCGAGTCACAGTTCTCTTCTTCTGTGCGATGTCATTGGTAATTTGTCTTGTGATGTCATCAGTCACTTATGTGATATCATCATTTGTTATGTCATGTTATAATTTTCTTGTTGTGTGATGTCATTAGTCTTTTGTTGTGCAATGTAATTAGTTGCTGTGTTATGTCATGCGATGCTTCCTGTATGATGTCATTAGTTGTTTGTTGTATGATGTTGTTTAACCCTTATGTCACCCTATTCTCCTCAGGAGCCTCGGCATTGTAGCCAGTTATTAAAGGGATATTCACATCTGGGCAAATTGCTATGAGGATCGGAATAACGGCTGATGAGGAGATCGGGGGGGCGGCCGCATAATCTGCAGTATAAATGCCCCACTGAAAGACGCATCGCGGAAGGAACATGCCCAAAACCAGAAACAATTCTGAGTTGATGATGTCATTGTTACATATGAGGAGGGACCCAACCCCCAAGCATCAAATATCTGTATGGGGACATTATACTGGATGGGGCAGTGATGGGGGCCATTATACTGGATGGGGCAGTGATGGAAGCCATTATACTGGATGGGGCAGTGATGGGGGCCATTATACTGGATGGGGCAGTGATGGGGGCCATTATACTGGATGGAGCAGTGATGGGGGCCATTATACTGGATGGGGCAGTGATGGGGGCCATTATACTGGATGGGGCAGTGATGGGGGCCATTATACTGGATGGAGCAGTGATGGGGGCCATTATACTGGATGGGGCAGTGATGGGGGCCATTATACTGGATGGAGCAGTGATGGGGGCCATTATACTGGATGGGGCAGTGATGGGGGCCATTATACTGGATGGGGCAGTGATGGGGGCCATTATACTGTGAGGGAGACATTAAAATGTGTGGGCATAAGGGGGAATATAAGGACATGTTCACATAGCAGAATCTGGGGCTGATTTTGGGGTGTATTCTGCCTCCATTATGCAGAATGCTGAAACCAATAGGTGTCCTACTCGATCTTGCTACAGTTTTACGTGGCTGATTTAGCCACGGAGTCCACGGCACGAGACACTCCGCTAATGGGGCCATTCATCCGAGCCTTATCAGCAAGGGAAAGCAGCGGCAGAAAGCTGGAGCTCCGCAGGGGAACCATAGGAGAGGCTAATGATATATGAGCAGGATAGCCAGGCGCCCCTGCAGATCAGTAATATTAACATGCCGGGAGCCGCACGGTTTACCCGCTGTACAATGTGTAGAGGTGGTTCAGGTATTGCAGTAGTGCACATCGTACAGCAGCTTCTGGCATGCTGATCTGCAGGGGTCCCGGCTGTCAGACCCTCACAGATGTAAGTGACAGACAACAATATTAGACGGGATAACCCATATAATATATAGGGGCGTCATAATTTATATTATGGAACAGTCTGCGTGACAGGAGGAAAAGGGGGTGTGGCTGAACATTTTTATGGCACATCTCACAAAGCTGAGATTTTGTTACAGTTGTATCAGTCTATCTATGAGGACAACAGGCTGATACAAGTTAAGGTGAGTTCACACTCATGGGCGTAGCTATAGGGGGTGCAGAGGTAGCAGCTGCAACTAGGCCCTGGACCCTGAGGGGGCCCCAAAGGTGCCTCTGCCACATAAAATATACCACTATTCTAAATGACACAGGGTAGGTAGCGGCCCTGCTACATATTCTGCACTGGGGCCCAGAAACTTCAGATTTCGCCTCTGTTCACACTGGCATTGTTGAATCAGTTGCGTCAAACAGATTAAACATGAATGTGAAAGTAACCTACACTGATACATTATATTAGACTATCAGGACAGGAGAGACATTTATGCTGCTAATGTTTACCTCACACTGATACATTGTAACGAACAATCAGCTGTGAAGAGTATTAGGTCTATAGGAGAGTACTTTGGGCCACGCTTCAGTCTGGGCACCGCTGTATTCCCTGCATCCTACTGATACAGGCCTATAGACCTCCTGGACCCCACTCAATGACCTCTGACCCTCTTAGAGTGCCGCAATTGCAGTAGTGCCTGCAGCCTTATAGCTATAGCGGTGCTAGGTGTGGCGGGCTCCTCTGATGAAATCTGCCCCTATAGTCCTCTTGTGGAATGTGCAGAATTCAGAGCATCACACATGAGGAAACGTCTGTGAATTGGGCGCAGGTCGCGACTACCAGGAGGGTTACACAACAGTAGACGATCAGCGGCAGCAGCCAAGACATACAGCAGGGAGAGCGCGGCCCTTATAAGGCCAAATGTGGGACACAACAGATTTCCAGGAGGAATGTGTTTGGGTTCTTATTGCTAAACATGCAGGCGATTGCTTCACCGTCCTGAGGAGTCGCCAAAACAAAGCAGATAAGAGGATGAGCGACCGCCACGCCAGGTACCGGAGGGTTAATATCCCTGCACATGGAATTCTCTGAATGTTGTAACGTGTTCACACCTGTCCTCACCGTCTATCCCAGAATGTGCGGTCCCTTCTCCATGTATGAGGATATAATACAGGATCTCCCAGTAGTGCAGCCTCAGGCTTTGGGCCTGTACCTTGCTGTGATCTGACCTCTGTAATGAGTCTCGCTATGTGCGTCACATAGAAGTGGTGATGGCGGCAGGAGAAGAAACGCACGGCGCCCAAACGGCCAAGTCCGATGAGTTATTGAGCCCATTGATTGTTAGTACGCGGGGGTATAAGGTGTCTCGTCTGTATCTGCCGCTTATCGTCCACCTGCAATGTGAAGCATCAAACAACAGATGTGAAAAACGTAGAAATTGCAATTCTTATACTTTATTAATGGATCCAGAAGATAAAGAGAACATAATGTACCGAGCATATAGGGTCACGCTGGAGGGAGCACCGCAACAAGGAGCCGCAGCTTATATTACATAGGGGTCTGGAATTAATTAGGGCACTGGGTATCCAGCTACAGAACAGAGCCCCAACCTGTCAGCGACTAACACAACCATTAATATGTGGACAGCGATTAAGAGGAGCTGCAAAATGCTGACCCCTGACCACTGCTGACTATGATATAAGGGTCAGTACACACAGGACATCACAGCTTGTGTATATGGGGTAGTCACAGACCGGTCAGAGCGCCCATGCTGACCCCTGACCACTGCTGACTATGATATAAGGTGTCAGTACACACAGGACATCACAGCTTGTGTATATGGGGTAGTCACAGACCGGTCAGAGCGCCCATGCTGACCACGCTGACATGATATAAGGGTCAGTACACACAGGACACACAGCTTGTGTATAGGAGTAGTCACAGACCAGTCAGAGCGCCATGCTGACCCCTGACCACGCTGACTATGATATAAGGGTCAGTACACACAGGACACACAGCTTGTGATATGGGGTAGTCACAGACCGGTCAGAGCGCCATGCTGACCACGCTGACATGATATAAGGGTCAGACACACCGGACACACAACGGTATATGGGGTAGTCACAGACCGGCAGAGCACCATGCTGACCCCGACCACTGCTGACATGATATAAGGGCAGTACACACAGGACACACAGCGGCAAGGAGAGCACAGACCTGCAGAGCGCCCATGCTGACCCCTGACCACTGCTGACTATGATATAAGGGGTCAGTACACACAGGACATCACAGCTTGTGTATATGGGGTAGTCACAGAGCGGTCAGAGCGTCCATGCTGAGCCCTGACCACTGCTGACTATGATATAAGGGTCAGTACACACAGGACATCACAGCTTGTGTATATGGGGTAGTCACAGACCGGTCAGAGCGTCCATGCTGACCCCTGACCACTGCTGACTATGATATAAGGTGTCAGTACACACAGGACATCACAGCTTGTGTATATGGGGTAGTCACAGACCGGTCAGAGCGTCCATGCTGACCCCTGACCACTGCTGACTATGATATAAGGGTCAGTACACACAGGACATCACAGCTTGTGATATGGGGTAGTCACTGACCGGCAGAGCGCCAGCGACCCCTGACCACGCTGACTAGATATAAGGGCAGTACACACAGGACATCACAGCTGGTATATGGGGTAGTCACAGACGGTCAGAGCGCCCATGCTGACCACGCTGACTAGATAGGGCAGTACACACAGGACACACAGCTGTGTATATGGAGTAGTCACAGACTGGTCAGAGCGCCATGCTGACCCCTGACCACTGCTGACTATGATATAAGGGTCAGTACACACAGGACATCACAGCTTGTGTATATGGAGTAGTCACAGACCGGTCAGAGCGTCCATGCTGACCCCTGACCACTGCTGACTATGATATAAGGGTCAGTACACACAGGACATCACAGCTTGTGTATATGGGGTAGTCACAGACCGGTCAGAGCGTCCATGCTGACCCCTGACCACTGCTGACTATGATATAAGGGTCAGTACACACAGGACATCACAGCTTGTGTATATGGGGTAGTCACAGACCGGTCAGAGCGTCCATGCTGACCACTGCTGACTATGATATAAGGGTCAGTACACACAGGACATCACAGCTTGTGATATGGGGTAGTCACAGACCGGCACAGCGTCCATGCTGACCCCTGACCACTGCTGACTATGATATAAGGGTCAGTACACACAGGACATCGCAGCTTGTGTATATGGGGTAGTCACAGACCGGTCAGAGCGTCCATGCTGACCCCTGACCACTGCTGACTATGATATAAGGGTCAGTACACACAGGACATCACAGCTTGTGTATATGGAGTAGTCACAGACCGGTCAGAGCGTCCATGCTGACCCCTGACCACTGCTGACTATGATATAAGGGGTCAGTACACACCAGACATCACAGCTTGTGTATATGGGGTAGTCACAGACCGGTCAGAGCGTCCATGCTGACTCCTGACCACCGCTGACTATCATATAAGGGGTCAGTACACACCAGACATCACAGCTTGTGTATATGGGGTAGTCACAGACCGGTCAGAGCGTCCATGCTGACTCCTGACCACTGCTGACTATGATATAAGGGTCAGTACACACAGGACATCACAGCTTGTGTATATGGGGTAGTCACAGACCGGTCACAGCGCCCATGCTGACCCCTGACCACTGCTGACTATGATATAAGGGTCAGTACACACAGGACATCACAGCTTGTGTATATGGGGTAGTCACAGACCGGTCAGAGCGTCCATGCTGACCCCTGACCACTGCTGACTATGATATAAGGGTCAGTACACACAGGACATCACAGCTTGTGTATATGGAGTAGTCACAGACCGGTCAGAGCGTCCATGCTGACCCCTGACCACTGCTGACTATGATATAAGGGTCAGTACACACAGGACATCACAGCTTGTGTATATGGGGTAGTCACAGACCGGTCAGAGCGTCCATGCTGACCCCTGACCACTGCTGACTATGATATAAGGGTCAGTACACACAGGACATCACAGCTTGTGTATATGGAGTAGTCACAGACCGGTCACAGCGCCATGCTGACCCCGACCACTGCTGACTGATATAAGGGTCAGTACACACAGGACATCACAGCTTGTGTATATGGAGTAGTCACAGACCGGTCAGAGCGCCAGCTGACCCCGACCACTGCTGACTATGATATAAGGGTCAGTACACACAGGACATCACAGCTTGTGTATATGGGGTAGTCACAGACCGGTCAGAGCGTCCATGCTGACCCCTGACCACTGCTGACTATGATATAGTCAGTACACACAGGACATCACAGCTTGTGTATATGGAGTAGTCACAGACCGGTCACAGCGTCCATGCTGTCCCCTGACCACTGCTGACTATGATATAAGGGTCAGTACACACAGGACATCACAGCTTGTGTATATGGAGTAGTCACAGACCGGTCAGAGCGTCCATGCTGACCCCTGACCACTGCTGACTATGATATAAGGGTCAGTACACACAGGACATCACAGCTTGTGTATATGGAGTAGTCACAGACCGGTCAGAGCGTCCATGCTGACCCCTGACCACTGCTGACTATGATATAAGGGTCAGTACACACAGGACATCACAGCTTGTGTATATGGGGTAGTCACAGACCGGTCAGAGCGTCCATGCTGACCCCTGACCACTGCTGACTATGATATAAGGGTCAGTACACACAGGACATCACAGCTTGTGTATATGGAGTAGTCACAGACCGGTCAGAGCGTCCATGCTGACCCCTGACCACTGCTGACTATGATATAAGGGTCAGTACACACAGGACATCACAGCTTGTGTATATGGGGTAGTCACAGACCGGTCAGAGTGTCCATGCTGACCCCTGACCACTGCTGACTATGATATAAGGGTCAGTACACACAGGACATCACAGCTTGTGTATATGGGGTAGTCACAGACCGGTCAGAGCGTCCATGCTGACCCCTGACCACTGCTGACTATGATATAAGGGTCAGTACACACAGGACATCACAGCTTGTGTATATGGAGTAGTCACAGACCGGTCACAGCATCCATGCTGACCCCTGACCACTGCTGACTGATATAAGGGTCAGTACACACAGGACATCACAGCTTGTGTATATGGAGTAGTCACAGACCGGTCAGAGCGTCCATGTTGACCCCTGACCACTGCTGACTATGATATAGTCAGTACACACAGGACATCACAGCTTGTGTATATGGAGTAGTCACAGACCGGTCAGAGCGTCCATGCTGTCCCCTGACCACTGCTGACTATGATATAAGGGTCAGTACACACAGGACATCACAGCTTGTGTATATGGAGTAGTCACAGACCGGTCAGAGCGTCCATGCTGACCCCTGACCACTGCTGACTATGATATAAGGGTCAGTACACACAGGACATCACAGCTTGTGTATATGGGGTAGTCACAGACCGGTCAGAGCGCCCATGCTGACCCCTGACCACTGCTGACTATGGTATAAGGGTCAGTACACACAGGACATCACAGCTTGTGTATATGGAGTAGTCACAGACCGGTCAGAGCGTCCATGCTGACCCCTGACCACTGCTGACTATGATATAAGGGGTCAGTACACACAGGACATCACAGCTTGTGTATATGGAGTAGTCACAGACCGGTCAGAGCGTCCATGCTGTCCCCTGACCACTGCTGACTATGATATAAGGGTCAGTACACACAGGACATCACAGCTTGTGTATATGGGGTAGTCACAGACCGGTCAGAGCGTCCATGCTGACCCCTGACCACTGCTGACTATGATATAAGGGTCAGTACACACAGGACATCACAGCTTGTGTATATGGAGTAGTCACAGACCGGTCACAGCGCCCATGCTGACCCCTGACCACTGCTGACTATGATATAAGGGTCAGTACACACAGGACATCACAGCTTGTGTATATGGGGTAGTCACAGAGCGGTCAGAGCGTCCATGCTGACCCCTGACCACTGCTGACTATGATATAAGGGTCAGTACACACAGGACATCACAGCTTGTGTATATGGGGTAGTCACAGACCGGTCAGAGCGTCCATGCTGACCCCTGACCACTGCTGACTATGATATAAGGGTCAGTACACACAGGACATCACAGCTTGTGTATATGGGGTAGTCACAGACCAGTCAGAGCGTCCATGCTGACCCCTGACCACTGCTGACTATGATATAAGGGTCAGTACACACAGGACATCACATCCTGTGTATATGGGGTAGTCACTGACCGGTCACAGCGTCCATGCTGACCCCTGACCACTGCTGACTGATATAAGGGTCAGTACACACAGGACATCACAGCTTGTGTATATGGAGTAGTCACAGACCGGTCAGAGCGCCATGCTGACCCCTGACCACTGCTGACTATGATATAAGGTGTCAGTACACACAGGACATCACAGCTTGTGTATATGGGGTAGTCACAGACCGGTCAGAGCGTCCATGCTGACCCCTGACCACTGCTGACTATGATATAGTCAGTACACACAGGACATCACAGCTTGTGTATATGGAGTAGTCACAGACCGGTCACAGCGTCCATGCTGTCCCCTGACCACTGCTGACTATGATATAAGGGTCAGTACACACAGGACATCACAGCTTGTGTATATGGAGTAGTCACAGACCGGTCACAGCGTCCATGCTGACTCCTGACCACTGCTGACTATGATATAAGGGTCAGTACACACAGGACATCACAGCTTGTGTATATGGAGTAGTCACAGACTGGTCAGAGCGTCCATGCTGACCCCTGACCACTGCTGACTATGATATAAGGGTCAGTACACACAGGACATCACAGCTTGTGTATATGGAGTAGTCACAGACCGGTCACAGCGTCCATGCTGACCCCTGACCACTGCTGACTATGATATAAGGGTCAGTACACACAGGACATCACATCCTGTGTATATGGGGTAGTCACTGACCGGTCACAGCGTCCATGCTGACCCCTGACCACTGCTGACTGATATAAGGGTCAGTACACACAGGACATCACAGCTTGTGTATATGGGATAGTCACAGACCGGTCACAGCGTCCATGCTGACCACTGCTGACTATGATATAAGGTGTCAGTACACACAGGACATCACAGCCTGTGTATATGGGGTAGTCACAGACCGGTCAGAGCGTCCATGCTGACCCCTGACCACTGCTGACTATGATATAAGGGTCAGTACACACAGGACATCACAGCTTGTGTATATGGGGTAGTCACAGACCGGTCAGAGCGTCCATGCTGACCACTGCTGACTATGATATAAGGGTCAGTACACACAGGACATCACAGCTTGTGTATATGGGGTAGTCACAGACCGGTCAGAGCGTCCATGATGACCCCTGACCACTGCTGACTGTGATATAAGGGGTCAGTACACACAGGACATCACAGCTT
This sequence comes from Leptodactylus fallax, assembly GCA_947044405.1. Lineage (NCBI taxonomy): Eukaryota > Metazoa > Chordata > Amphibia > Anura > Leptodactylidae > Leptodactylus > Leptodactylus fallax. The sequence goes on from CAMRHE010000629.1 coordinate 467,593, forward strand.
GTGTATATGGAGTAGTCACAGACCAGTCAGAGCGTCCATGCTGACCCCTGACCACTGCTGACTATGATATAAGGTGTCAGTACACACAGGACATGACAGCTTGTGTATATGGGGTAGTCACAGACCGGTCAGAGCGTCCATGCTGACTCCTGACCACTGCTGACTATGATATAAGGGTCAGTACACACAGGACATCACAGCTTGTGTATATGGGGTAGTCACAGACCGGTCACAGCGTCCATGCTGACCCCTGACCACTGCTGACTATGATATAAGGGTCAGTACACACAGGACCTCACAGCTTGTGTATATGGGGTAGTCACAGACCGGTCAGAGCGTCCATGCTGATCCCTGACCCCTGCTGACTATGATATAAGGGTCAGTACACACAGGACATCACAGCTTGTGTATATGGAGTAGTCACAGACCGGTCAGAGCGTCCATGCTGACCCCTGCTGACTATGATATAAGGGTCAGTACACACAGGACATCACAGCTTGTGTATATGGGGTAGTCACAGACCGGTCAGAGCGTCCATGCTGACTCCTGACCACTGCTGACTATGATATAAGGGTCAGTACACACAGGACATCACAGCTTGTGTATATGGAGTAGTCACAGACCGGTCACAGCGTCCATGCTGACCCCTGACCACTGCTGACTATGATATAAGGGTCAGTACACACAGGACATCACAGCTTGTGTATATGGGGTAGTCACAGACCGGTCAGAGCGTCCATGCTGACCCCTGACCACTGCTGACTATGATATAAGGGTCAGTACACACAGGACATCACAGCTTGTGTATATGGGGCAGTCACAGACCGGTCAGAGCGTCCATGCTGACCCCTGACCACTGCTGACTATGATATAAGGGTCAGTACACACAGGACATCACAGCTTGTGTATATGGGGTAGTCACAGACCGGTCAGAGCGTCCATGCTGACCCCTGACCACTGCTGACTATGATATAAGGGTCAGTACACACAGGACATCACAGCTTGTGTATATGGGGTAGTCACAGACCGGTCACAGCGTCCATGCTGACCCCTGACCACTGCTGACTATGATATAAGGGTCAGTACACACCAGGACATCACAGCTTGTGTATATGGGGTAGTCACAGACCGGTCAGAGCGTCCATGCTGACCCCTGACCACTGCTGACTATGATATAAGGGTCAGTACACACAGGACATCACAGCTTGTGTATATGGAGTAGTCACAGACCGGTCAGAGCGTCCATGCTGACCCCTGACCACTGACTATGATATAAGGGTCAGTACACACAGGACATCACAGCTTGTGTATATGGGGTAGTCACAGACCGGTCAGAGCGTCCATGCTGACCACTGCTGACTATGATATAAGGGTCAATACACACAGGACCTCACAGCTTGTGTATATGGGGTAGTCACAGACCGGTCACAGCGTCCATGCCCCCTGACCACTGCTGACTATGATATAAGGGTCAGTACACACAGGACATCACAGCTTGTGTATATGGGGTAGTCACAGACCGGTCAGAGCGTCCATGCTGACCCCTGACCACTGCTGACTATGATATAAGGGTCAGTACACACCCAGGACATCACAGGTTGTGTATATGGGGTAGTCACAGACCGGTCAGAGCGTCCACCACCCCCTACTATGATCATATGAGTATCAGAACTGGACCATGAAGAGACGGAAGAAGCGTCTGGTCTGATGGATGACGTTACGTTATGTGGACGGCCGGGTGTGCGTCACTTACCGGGGGAAGAGATGGCACCAGAGGAGGCGGTGTGACACTCTGGGCAGTGGCATCATCTAGATGTGACATAATACCACCTACATAGACATTGTACAGGCAGTGCTGCCCCCTAATGGCAGATACCACAGTAAGCTGCAGAGATGTAGCGGAGTCAGGGCCTGGACAGGTCCGAGAGGGGGAGCTGCTTTATATTAGGCAGGTGGTTTGGATGTATAAAATAAAATGAAACAATCACAGAATGCTGGAGATTTCAGCTCTGAAGCTTGCAGAATAGTGACCGCAGCTCTGGATTATAATATAGAGTAATGCCTAGACATAAACTGGGACAATGAAGATGAATATATCACTTATCACATATAATATTAGTTTTTTAGTTACATCTCATGTGAATATATCCTTATGGTGTATTATTAGGCCACTGTGTCCAAATAAAGAAGAATTTTTTTTTCCCACCTATTTGTGCAGTGTGAATGAACTCTTAGTGGCTGTGGGTTGAAGCTGTCCAGCATACACTGGGTTAACATTCACCTGATCAGTTAGGAACAGTTAATAAGGACTGCTGGTCAGGGCAGCCGCTCTCCTAAGGAGCCTCCTCCTTGCAGTGAGTGTCAGCTCCTGAGACAAGGCGACATCTGGGTCAGGCGTCTGCCGAGATGAAGACTCAATCTCAGGAGAAGCTGGTGTGCGTCAAAGGCGGACTCTTATTTGTCATCCTCTTCTTCTGGGTATATCTGCTGTGGCTAGGTTTGGGGTTGGAGGTTGTGTCCTAGGGATGACCATGATGAGGGGTGCATGTGCTATTGTACTGACACATGGTAACTAATAACACTACGTTCACATCTGCGTTTGGGGGGGTTCGCTTGGAAAAATGCGGAGAGAAAAGTTCTGCTTGCAGTGGAATCCCCCAATGTAGTGCAAGTGCAGGTGTGAACCCAGCGTCAGGACTCCAGACATGTTACCTGCACTGATACATTGTAACAAACCGTCAGGACAGGAGAGAGATTTGTGCTGCTGGTGTTGTCTAGACTGAGTACAGTTGTAGCAAACCCTCAGCTGTGAGAAGTATTGAGTCAGACTGTGCAGATCTTTAGTGATGGGGGAGCGCTGGGTGAGCTGACACTCTCCTCTTCTCTCAGGTGACTGGCATTGCGCTGATCTGCCTGGGTGCCTCGGTGCAGATGAAGTTGTCGGATGTTTCTATAGTTGTCGCTGAGACCTCGTCCGGAGCCCCCATGGTCTTGACGATCGTGGGGATGATCATTTTCTTCCTGTCCAGTTTTGGAGCTGTGGCTGCCATCAATGAAAACAACATCCTGATGATAAGCGTACGTCACTGCATGTCCACTACACTGACCGAGTCACTGCCAGAGCTGCATTCACAATTCTGCAAGCTTGTGGAGTGAATGTGCAGGGAATGCTGGTAGATTTCAGCTCTGAAGCTGAAGAATAGTGACTGCAATGGAGGCAAAGGCGATCACCATGGTCATTATTCCACACAGGTGTGGTGCGGCCTGATGGGGGCGCACTTCTACTGTTTAACTCTTTAGATATGATGATTTCTATGCTGGATGTGGCTTTTGCGCCTGTCATGTGACCTCTGTCCTCTTAGTTCACAGGGATTATGCTCCTGATATTTGTCATTGAGGTTATCGTCGGGATGTCAGCCTATTCCTACAGAGACAAGGTGGGTGAGGGGTTATTGGGGACTAAATGAGGCCATGGGGGAGGTCATTGGGGGGCAGGTGGCCATCTTTGTTTTAGGCCTTGTGACTGTACAGCCCTCCGCTGTAATCCTTTACAGAGCCTGGCCTAGTGGCAGTAGTGACGGAGCGGACAGTCTATGGACTTGGATACATGAGGGTTAATTCTGTAGCTATCAGGAGACTCCTTTATATATTCTATGGACTTGGACGCACGAGGGTTAATTCTGTAGATATCGGGAGACTCCTTTATAACTTTTGGGATTAGTAATTTTTTTTTTTTTTCCAGATACAACGAAACGTCCTGAAAAGATTCCTGAAGGTGCTGAATAAGTATGGGGTGGACAAGCAGATCAGCCGAGGGGTGGACGGGGTGCAGCAGGAGGTGAGTGGAACACCACATTTCTCTCACAGCTGAGTTTGTTACAATGTGTCAGTGTGAACAAACCTACAAAAGGGCTAATTATGTAACCACTATGTACAAAATGTGGATCAGGCAATAAATGTATACAAAAAAATCATGCTCAGAAGCGGGTAAAATAATTCATATTAAATATACCAATAAATAGATAGGGGGGGGGGGGGGGGCAAGGAAAGGGGAAAACACAAAGCTGAATAGCCAGATGAGCATCAATCCTGCCACAGACCAAGATGGCAAAGAACCCAATACTGTCTCACCAGGCTGCCTGGCTGGCGCCTGGGTTCTGGGGGGGCTTGCGCCTGGGTTCTGGGGCGCTTGTCGCCTGGGTTCTGGTTCTGGGGCGCTTGTCGCCTGGGTTCTGGTTCTGGGGCGCTTGTCGCCTGGGTTCTGGTTCTGGGGGCGCTTGTCGCCTGGGTTTTGGTTCTGGGGCGCTTGTCGCCTGGGTTTTGGTTCTGGGACGCTTGTCGCCTGGGTTTTGGTTCTGGGGCGCTGGGGTTGTCGCCTGGGTTTTGGTTCTGGGGCGCTTGTCGCCTGGGTTCTGGTTCTGGGGCGCTTGGCGCCTGGGTTTTGGTTCTGGGGCTTGCGCCTGGGTTTTGGTTCTGGGGCGCCTGGGTTTTGGTTCTGGGGCGCTTGTCGCCTGGGTTCTGGTTCTGGGGCGCTTGTCGCCTGGGTTCTGGTTCTGGGGCGCTTGTCGCCTGGGTTCTGGTTCTGGGGCGCTTGTCGCCTGGGTTTTGGTTCTGGGGCGCTTGTCGCCTGGGTTCTGGTTCTGGGGCGCTTGTCGCCTGGGTTCTGGTTCTGGGGCGCTTGTCGCCTGGGTTCTGGTTCTGGGGCGCTTGTCGCCTGGGTTCTGGTTCTGGGGCGCTTGTCGCCTGGGTTCTGGTTCTGGGGCGCTTGTCGCCTGGGTTTTGGTTCTGGGGCGCTTGTCGCCTGGGTTTTGGTTCTGGGGCGCTTGTCGCCTGGGTTTTGGTTCTGGGGCGCTTGTCGCCTGGGTTCTGGTTCTGGGGCGCTTGTCGCCTGGGTTTTGGTTCTGGGGCGCTTGGCGCCTGGGTTTTGGTTCTGGGGCGCTTGTCGCCTGGGTTTTGGTTCTGGGGCGCTTGCGCCTGGGTTCTGGTTCTGGGGCGCTTGTCGTCTGGGTTCTGGTTCTGGGGCGCTTGTCGCCTGGGTTCTGGTTCTGGGGCGCTTGTCGCCTGGGTTTTGGTTCTGGGGCGCTTGTCGCCTGGGTTCTGGTTCTGGGGCGCTTGTCGCCTGGGTTCTGGTTCTGGGGCGCTTGTCGCCTGGGTTCTGGTTCTGGGGCGCTTGTCGCCTGGGTTCTGGTTCTGGGGCGCTTGTCGCCTGGGTTCTGGTTCTGGGGCGCTTGTCGCCTGGGTTTTGGTTCTGGGGCGCTTGTCGCCTGGGTTTTGGTGGGCCTGGTTTCTGGTTCTGGGGCGCTTGTCGCCTGGGTTCTGGTTTTGGAGCGCGTGTCGTCTGGGTTTTGGTTCTGGGGCGCTTGTCGCCTGGGTTTTGGTTCTAGGGCGCTTGTCGCCTGGTGGGTTTTGGTTCTGGGGCGCTTGTCGCCTGGGTTCTGGTTCTGGGGCGCTTGTCGCCTGGGTTCTGGTTCTGGGGCGCTTGTCGCCTGGGTTCTGGTTCTGGGGCGCTTGTCGCCTGGGTTCTGGGGCGCTTGTCGCCTGGGTTCTGGTTCTGGGGCGCTTGTCGCCTGGGTTTTGGTTCTGGGGCGCTTGTCGCCTGCTGGGTTTTGGTTCTGGGGCGCTTGTCGCCTGGGTTTTGGTTCTGGGGCGCTTGTCGCCTGGGTTCTGGGGCGCTTGTCGCCTGGGTTCTGGTTCTGGGGCGCTTGTCGCCTGGGTTTTGGTTCTGGGGCGCTTGTCGCCTGGGTTCTGGTTCTGGGGCGCTTGTCGCCTGGGTTCTGGGGCGCTTGTCGCCTGGGTTTTGGTTCTGGGGCGCTTGTCATCTGGGTTTTGGTTCTGGGGCGCTTGTCGTCTGGGTTCTGGTTCTGGGGCGCTTGTCGCCTGGGTTCTGGGGCGCTTGTCGTCTGGGTTCTGGGGCGCTTGTCGCCTGGGTTCTGGTTCTGGGGCGCTTGTCGTCTGGGTTCTGGGGCGCGTCTCCATGGCCTGTTTGTAGCATTGAGCACTTTATACTGTGGACGGTTTGCTATATGGCACTTTGCCTTGTATGTTTATGTATTATGGTCGCTGACTTAGTATCTTGTAATATCTCCCTTATGTATATTTATGGCACTCCCTCCCTTTACTTCTCATCTGGATATTTAGCTTTGTGGTTCCCCCTTTTCTTGCCCCCCAACTATTTCTACTTTATGGTTTTATTTATTGGTTTATTTAATCAATGAATTACTTTTACCTGCTTGATTATTTTTTTTTTTTTTGAATGTCAGTGAGGAGAATGAGCCGGAGATCGAGGACGTGGGGAGAGATCTGTGCTGCTGTGAGGATGGTCTACATTGGGGCAAATCTAGGCAGTTACACACTGCACCAGATTTATCACAGTGACTGAAGCTGGATCTCTACACGGTGATACCGCCTGTTTGCTGGCTTACTTGGTGCCAGTATTTTGCTGCAATTCTGGCACATATATAGCATTCTAGGCCTGCTCCGTTTCAGAAAACCCCATCCTTTGTGCTAAGCAATACCCCTTGTTAAAGGAGTTGAAAACGTCTGAAACCCATAATAGACGTTTTGTCCGACATGTAGGCCAGGAGTCTGTCTGTTAATTTGCCCCATTGTCTGCACATTGTAGTAATTGTGAATTTATAATCTTGCACCAGGGCCTGGGTTCACCTGTAACATCTGCAAATGTCCTGGTGTCTTCTACAGACTGATACTAAGTTTGGTCTCCAGTCACATGCCCTTTCCCTGGTCCAGTGTCCACCCTGCAGGGATCATCAGGTTCTGGACGCCCCTTCTTACACTGGCGTCCATTACTCCAGCTCGGTGCTGCTGGTTCCCAGTACGACGCTGGTAATTGATGATTAGTTCTGGTTGTTCTACCGCAGCCGCCTTCCCTGCATAGAAAGTTCTGCCAGATGAAGCAGAGCCGGCGTGTTCCTGCCAGGGCCCTGATGTGGTTTCATCTGATACTGGGCAATTACAGACCCATTACCCTCATATTAAAGCCGCTGGGTGCGGTTACATCTCTGGGGGGCGCTCACTCTTCCCACAACTTGCAGCAGTGGAGGGGGCACAACGCATTAGAGCTCAGTAATGAAAACCGGGCACAATGCACAAAGTACAAAATGTGCAGAGGAAAGAATAGCGGTGGTCTAGAGAGAGACGGGGCGAATGCTGTGCACAGCTCACACGTGGGGTTACCTTAGAGGAACACTCCCATCATCCACTATTGATATATATGCGAACCAGTGTGATTGATGTTTAAAGTGCAATAACATGAGGGAGTAGAAATGTAGCAGAGTTAACCTGAATTTCTGCAGCAATGTGATCTAATATCACAAGACAACAAAAACCAATGAAAAGTCATCGAAATGTTTTTTTTATCAATATTTCATAGTTTTTTGTTGTTTTCTGTGATGATACAGAAGTTCGGGTACATGTGTAGTTGTCCAGCCTGTGACCGACTATGACCGACCCATGTTGGGTGCAGATCTTTCCTATAATATCTTCTCTATTCTAGTTCCAGTGCTGTGGAGCGAACAATTTTACGGACTGGTTTAACATCTCCAGGATTCTTCAGAACTCTGTTCCCTCCAGCTGCTGCAGGACTGTCCAGCAGAAGTGCGGGGAGGGCGCTCTGGAGCACAGCGAGAGGCTGCACCAAGAGGTATGGAGGCTGCACCAAGAGGTATGGAGGCTGCACCAAGAGGTATGGAGGCTGCACCAAGAGGTATGGAGGCTGCACCAAGAGGTATGGAGGCTGCACCAAGAGGTATGGAGGCTGCACCAAGAGGTATGGAGGCTGCACCAAGAGGTATGGAGGCTGCACCAAGAGGTATGGAGGCTGCACCAAGAGGTATGGAGGCTGCACCAAGAGGTATGGAGGCTGCACCAAGAGGTATGGAGGCTGCACCAAGAGGTATGGAGGCTGCCATGAGCGGCCGCTGGCAAGGACTGACTAGTGAAATATATGCCCATATTAATACCGGCAGAATATGGCACTGGGGCTCTCTGCTCTACTACTCACTATAATGACAGCAAGCTCTACTGATCAGTGGGAGACCGAGTGGAGTCCCACCTTCTCCATACAAGTGGAGCTGCAGGTTTCGCAGGTGCGTTTCCTCTCCATTCTCCTCTGGCGGAGATGGTGGCGTACAGCCATTCTGTTTTCCGGGTCAGTGTGGGTCACGATGATTTGAACCCACCAATCGGCCACTTATAACTTGGTCCATTCCCTTTAATGGAAATATCCCCGCTGACAACCAGAAGCTGAAATTCTGTCCTGACTACTCTCAGCTGAGGGTTTGTTACAGATGTATCCAGTCTAGACAATGAGGTGGACTCAATTGACATGTCGTCCTTACTGATACATTGTAGCAAACTTCAGATGTGAGGGGTCAACGGGTGTCTTGGCTCCTGATTATGGTATTTAAAGGGGTTGTCCAGCGACTTAAATTGACCTTGATTTATCTGGAGGATTCTTCATCATGGACCCCCAGGTCATGTGATTGGAACCAGCTCCGCACCCTCCCTCCTCTTTGCTATAGTCAGCCCGCGCCCATAGCCCAGATAAATTACTAATAAGATTGAGGGGAGTGATTGGAACTGACCCCTGTCCCTGGATTGCATAGCCCAGGGTTCGAAACCAGACTAAAACTCCTGGTCCATGATGGAGAATCTTCCAGATAAATCTAGGTAAACTTACATCCCTGGATAGTCCTTTTTAGTGGCTTGTTGAGGAGGAGTACGAGATGTTTATTACTCTTCTATAGCCCCATCAGACCTGATAGAACGCTGAGTATTTGTTGCTCAGGGCTGCGTACAGAAGATGAAGATCTGGATATTGGAACACTTCGGCCTCATTGGTGCGGTGGGTGTCGGTCTGGGATTAACACAGGTAACACCAGCTCTGTATGTTGTACTGCAGCTCCCTACCTGCCTACATTCTCCTCTCACTGCAGATTCTGGGGATTATTTTCTCTTGTTTGCTTGTGCAGGAGAATTAAGTGTCCTTGTGAGAGGAATGTCAGAATCCGCCCATTAATATCACTTGTGTTGTGTAAACCTCTCCTGTGCGGGGTCTCATCACTTACTCCTCAGTAATAAACCATTTATCACAATCTGCTGCTGTTTGTATAATTGGGGTAAATATTCGCCTGCTCGGAACCTTACAAAATAAAGTGCAAAGTCAGGTCACAAAGGCCCAAAAGACTAAAGCTGCAGGTGTCCCTGCCTCCTCGTACGCACACATAGCTCTGGCACACGTATGTACCCAACTAAGGAGGAAGATGCTGCGCGAGCCCTCTGACCCCGGCTAATGACTTATCAGGAGGCCCCATGCACTCTATATGACCAGTCCCACATTAACCTTTATGAGGAAACTATTGTCAATTTACCATCTGTAATACGTGTATGATGGTCAGTGACAGCCCTATCACTCTCTACTTGGACAGGTGATGGTAACAATGGCGCTGCTCAGTAGCAGATCAGAGGCGCTGGATACACAGATAACCCGACCCCGATACTCACCTGACCAGAGGGGAAGAGGAGATGGAAGATTGTGCAGAGATTCTGTGGATTTTTTGATTAGATGCTGATCATCTGCTGCTACCTAGGGTGGTAGAGGAAAATAGGAGGTAGACATTGCCTGCTTATGGCTCAGTTTGGGAGATGTGCTGCTTATCTACACATACTGTGCAAATGTTTCAGGCAGGTGTGGAAAAATGCTGTAAGTGGTTTCAGGAGGGCTAATAGTTTGATCAACAAAATGAATGAAAAGAAATGTAAATCCCCTCAATATTTGGTGTGACCGCTACCGTTTGGAGGCAGAGTCCTGGATAGGATCCGACCCCCACAGATATAGCCCTAATCTCACCATCATCCAGTCTGTCTGGGTACAACTGGTTTATTTTTGCACTGGTATTATTTGAATACCAAAAACATTTCTTGTATTTTTCCTAGGACTAGTGCAAGCCAAAGCCATGACACTAGTGTGAACACAGTCTTAACCCCCCCTTGCATTTAATGCATATCCCTAAAAGTAGCAGCTTATAATAAACCCTATGTCTGAGTGACCCAATACTGCACTCCTAGTATTTGCTGCACACAAGTCACAATCAGTATATAATAGCTTCATGCTTGGCCCCCTTATGTAATTACTTATATGGAGCCGCCTTATTCTGCTGTGCTTTACAGATATTTAGGGACAATCAGACTTTTCATTCTCTGGATTATAAATATGACATCATCTGAACTCTTGCCTTTCTTTATTTACATGAATCCCATTTGTAATTATAAGAATTTACATAATTGACTAAAGTTGAGCAGACGCCGATGCGGCACAGAACTACTTCCTGGTGCTGCCATTCTGTAAGGTCCTCTGTAGTTTAGCAATATTGGCATCCAGAGCTGCCAGGCCGTTCCTGAACTCCTGCTCATCGTGGGATGTGAAGGTGGAGAAGGAGCAAATGGTCCAGTCTGGTTTTCCATCAAACATTGAGCAGTCGCTGGGTGGATCATCCCGGGTCTGCAGGCTTTTCATCATCTGTAAGGCAGGTGGTGGGTAGGACTGACCTGAGCTTCTTGGTGGAGGCACTTGCAGTCTGGAGTCTTCCTGATGCTCCTTTGGGGTTGGATCTGATGAACAGGGGGCATATTGGGAATCTTTGTGACCCCCAGGATTCTTATACTGATAGCTGGAGTCAAGGTCTCTCTCCACACTGCAAGTCTCAGGTGGAGTGCACATCCGCCTCAGGGAAGCATCCCTTTTGGTTTTGCAGGGACTGCTCACCAGAGGCAGATACAGGGTTTCATCGGGTCTGGGCTCATCACTGGTTAAATAACAGGATTCGCTCCCTATTTCTGGCTTGGGTTTGTGGGGGCTGTAAGGGGGTACTGGTGGACAAGCACTCCTAGTGCCATCATGTGCTGTACTGCTCATATATTCATCCTTCAGCTCATTGTTCACACCGTTACTGCAGCTTACCTGGCCACAGGTTGGAAGCAGAGGGTTATCAGAATATATGGAGTCGGTGCCTGTGAACACCTGGTCTGTCTCCAACCTCCTCAGATAGTTTATTATAGAGGTGCTGGCAGGACACTGCTCGCTCTCAACCTGTCTATCATAGCTGCCCAGTGCTGCCTGTGTCAGGCTGCTGCCAGGTTTGGGTTTTGGGGCATCTTTACCAAGGTCGCAGAGCAGTTTGGCCATGCTGGCTTGTAAACTCCTGCAAATAGAGACACATTACCAAAAAATGGTGATTTATAGCACATTGGAAAAACTATACCTCTATTCACTTTCTATATTTGGCTCTACCAGTCCCATGGGTTACTCCCTAGGTCTTATTTACTGGGGTATCGGGATGCTGCTAAGTAATAGTGAGGTGTCATCTGCTTAAATGTAGGAGGCCACAGCACCAGAGACATAGGGTGGAAGCATTATCAGCCTTAGGGGGTGCTCACATCTCAGAGTTTGATGCTCAATTTGTCAACCAGAAAATTTCTGTTTCAGGAATCTGAAGCAGATTTTTTGCTGCTAGACAAAAACCGCATTTGGTGAAGAGTGCCACTGGATTTTGCTTTTTTTGGACAGGGCCAAATTCTGTGAGTGGATTTTCTTGCTGAACTTGACAAGTTTTGCACTGACAGAAAAGGTGTATTTTCTGCCTCCCATTTATTAAAATGGAAGCTCTCAGGTGGAATCCACTTAAAGAATGAGCAGGACACTTCCACTAGCTGAAAAAAAGAAAATCAGCTACTGACTCTTATAGAAATGAATGTGAGGTGTATTTCATGCGGATTTTGAGGTGGTTTCTGCCTCAAACTTAAACATGTGAAGACCCTGTTATGTTTTTCCACATATTAAAGTTGGAATACCCTTCCCAGGTCACACAGGATCATGGAGCTCTACACCTCTCCTCTTGATGCTTATTGTGGTTGGTCATATGGCGCAGGTACAAAAGAGGAAATAGACTTGGCTTTCATTAAAGAAGTTTTCACAGAATAGGATATTCTAATTGATAATGGTCTAACCACAGGAACTCCCACCATATTAGACAGTTGTCGAGCATGTGCGCTGCAGCTCTGATCAGCTCTATGGGACAGCAGAGAACTGCGCTCGGCTTACCATCAGTGTCCCTGAAGGATGAACAGAGAAGAGGCACGCATGCCCGGCCACAGCTCCATTTACCAGGGACAGTTCTCAGGACTGGTGGACTCCCAGCAACTTGACCCCCACCATTCAGACATTGTGGATAGGTCATAAAAAGAAAAGATCCTATGCTGGGCAGTAGCCACCAGTGCTAGAAAATAAGAGCTGGCAGCAAGAACCAATACAAGTCCCATTTAAGGTGAGAATTTAAAGCTGTCTAGGGCAGCAGCGCTTCATTGTCTATGGAAAGGTTTGGTTCCAATAGACTACTTAGTAATAAATTGTACAAATAATTTTCAGTCACTGACCATTTACCACTGATGTTACTTTCACTACAAGCCGCTGCTTTTGAATTGACTAACAGAGGAGAGGAAGGTAATGGGCTTTACCGTGTGAGCTCTCGGAGTCGGGTGATCTCTGCATCATTTTGCCGTACGGTGATCTCCAGAATCTGGTTCTCTTTCTCTGAAGCCTCCAGCTTAAACTGGACAGACTTCATCTTCCCCACGGCCTCTTCCAATTCTGTAATATACAAATACATTGCTGGGTTTCTAGAAAACTGTGATAACTGTTGGTGGATACACAATATAATGACACAAACGTTTAACATTATATATATTTATTATGATACCTGTGTACTTTGTTCTTGATGGAGACATCAGTTAGCAAGCCAAAAAACCTTCATATAGCAACCCAACCAAGTCAGGTTAATGTGGTCATGTGACATGATTATGGCAAGTCAAGGTCCACTGAATTTCCCCCCAAATCTACTAGGCGCACATGCAGATTTTGTCACAGATGTCACCTTGTGCATTGCAAAGGGCGAAATCCATGTTGAAAATCCTAGTCTCTCCCGCAACATAAGTATGCTGCCATGATGCATAGACGAGGTTTGCAAAGGATCTGTGGTGACGCAATTCTAGCATTTGTGACCTGACTTTAAAGGTATCTACATCTGTACAGCTCCAGGGCCTAGATCAGATTTGTATAATGTCATTTTTAGTGACTTCCCTAAGAAAATACATAAATCAATATAACGATCCATCTCATGAAGCCCCTTACTGGAGGAGACTTGCCTTTCTTCATACTCGCTGACATGACATCATTCTGCTGCTTTACGTGACATATTTCCTGCTCTTTCTCTTCAATGGTATGGGCCGTCTTCCTGCTCTCTTCCTCCAGCTTCTTGGTTTTGCTCTGCAGAGACTCAAGCGATTTTTGTGCCTCGTTCAGCTGATGCTGGAGGGTCTCATTCATGAACTGAAGAGAGGTCACTGCAGAGGACATGATGAGAACAAGTATATAAGGTTTCATACAGGTCATGCTCGATCTCTCAGAGGGAAGTCTAGTCCAGATGTGCTTGTTTACAAATCTTGAAGAAGTCTGCAGATGGTGAGGTGGTTTTCCTTACCGCTAACTTCAACTGAGGAAGCCACTCAATTAATTTCTGGAACATCTTCAGGATTTGTACACAAGAGCGGTCAATACGTCTTCCCCCACACATCCCCCTCGCTGCTTGTCTTATAGAAATACTGATAAATGGCTGCCATGCCCCAACCTATTTGCAAGAACATATAAACAGGTCTATGAGCTGGATCCACATACAGCGTCACTTGTACTCTGCAAATACACAGATAATTCATTATCTCCGGAGGCTCAAATAATCAGGAAGGAAAATTCCCACTGCTTAAAACGTAACTTAACTTATGGGCAACTTTTGATTTTCTGGAAGAATTTGTGTTATTAGTAAATTCTTTATAATTCTTTATTAATACATTTTGGTTCCTTTCTGTGAAACCCTCCATTTCTTCATTCTTTCCCTTGCTTCTCACTGTGCAGTGTGTGTGTGTATATATATATATATATATATATATATATATATATATATATATATATATATATATATATATATATATATACACACACACAGTACAGACCAAAAGTTTGGACACACCTTCTCATCCCAAGAGTTTTCTGTATTTTCATGACTATAAAAATTGTAGATTCACACTGAAGACATCAAAACTATGAATTAACACATGTGGAATTATATACTTACCAAAAAAGTGTGACACAACTGAAAATATGTCTTCTATTCTAGGTTCTTCAAAGTAGCCACCTTTTGCTTTGATTACTGCTTTGCACACTCTTGGCATTCTCTTGATGAGCTTCAAGAGGTAGTCACCTGAAATGGTTTTCACTTCACAGGTGTGCCCTGTCAGGTTTAATAAGTGGGATTTCTTGCCTTATAAATGGGGTTGGGACCATCAGTTGTGTTGTTCAGAAGTCAGGTGGATACACAGCTGATAGTCCTACTGAATGGAGTGTTAGAATTTGTATTATGGCAAGAAAAAAGCAGCTAAGTAAAGAAAAACGAGTGGCCATCATTACTTTAAGAAATGAAGGTCAGTCAGTCCGAAAAATTGGGAAAACTTTGAAAGTGTCCCCAAGTGCAGTGGCCAAAACCATCAAGCCCTACAAAGAAACTGGCTGACATGAGGACCGCCCCAGGAAAGGAAGACCAAGAGTCACCTCTGCTGCGGAGGATAAGTTCATCCGAGTCACCAGCCTCAGAAATCGCAGGTTAACAGCAGCTCAGATTAGAGACCAGGTCAATGCCACACAGAGTTCTAGCAGCAGACACATCTCTACAACAACTGTTAAGAGGAGACTGTGTGCAGCAGGCCTTCATGGTAAAATAGCTGCTAGGAAACCACTGCTAAGGACAGGCAACAAGCACAAGAAGAACACAAGGAATGGACATTAGACCTGTGGAAATCTGGGCTTTGGTCTGATGAGTCCAAATGTGAGATCTTTGGTTCCAACCACCGTGTCTTTGTGCGACGCAGAAAAGGTGAAGGAATGGACTCTACATGCCTGGTTCCCACCGTGACGCATGGAGGAGGAGGTGTGATGGTGTGGGGGGGCTTTGCTGGGGACACTGTTGGGGATTTATTCTGAACCAGCATGGTTAGCACAGCATCTTGCAGCGGCATGCTATTCCATCCGGTTTGCGTTTAGTTGGACCAACAGGACAATGACCCCAAACACCTCCAGACTGTGTAAGGACTATGTGACCAAGAAGGAGAGTGATGGGGTGCTACGCCAGATGACCTGGCCTCCAGTCACCAGACCTGAACCCAATCCAGATGGTTTGGGGTGAGCTGGACCGCAGAGTGAAGGCAAAAGGGCCAACAAGTGCTAAGTATCTCTGGGAACTCCTTCAAGACTGTTGGAAGACCATTTCAGGTGACTACCTCTTGAAGCTCATCATGAGAATGCCAAGAGTGTGCAAAGCAGTAATCAAAGCAATAGGTGGCTACTTTGAAGAACCTAGAATATAAGACATATTTTCAGTTGTTTCACACTTTTTTGTTAAGTATATAATTCCACATGTGGTAATTCATAGTTTTGATGCCTTCAGTGTGAATCTACAATTTTTATAGTCATGAAAAGACAGAAAACTCTTGGAATGAGAAGGTGTGTCCAAACTTTTGGTCTGTACTGTATATATATATATATATATATATATATATGTATATGTGTGTGTGTGTATGTATGTATGTATGTGCCCACGCGTGTGGGTTCACGTCAAACAAAAAAGGTAGAAGTGTGATCTCTCTTTCATTTGACAACGTAGCAGTTCTACCTTTCCTAATTTCAGAGATATCATCATTTGAAACCAGTTGGGATTGGGAGTAGATGCAGTCACATATACACATGTGGACAAAATTGTTGGTCAGCTCCCTCATTTCAAGAAAGAAAACCCCACAATGGTCACAGAAAACTTGAATCTGCCAAAACTGGAATTTTCCAAACTCCATGCTGACAAGCCACAAAGCTTCTGGGAGAATTTCCTATGGACAGAGGAGACAAAAATCAAAATTTTTGGCAAGGCACATCAGCTCTATGTTCACAGATGGAAAAATGAAGCCTATCTTGAAAAGAACCCTGTCCTTACTGTGACACATGGAGGAGGCTCTGTTATGTTCTGGGGCTGCTTTGCTGCATCTGGCACAGGGGTCTTGAATCTGTGCAGGGTACAATGAAATCTCAAGACTATCAAGGGATTCTAGAGAGAAATGTGCTGCCCAGTGTCAGAAAGCTTGGTCTCAGTCGCAGGTCATGGGTCTTGCAACAGGATAATGACCCAAAACACAGCTAAAAACAGCCAAGAATGGCTAAGAGGAAAACATTGGACTATTCTGAAGTGGCCTTCTATGTGCCCTGACCTAAATCCTATTGGAAGGAGCTGAAACATGCCGTCTGGAAAAGGCACCCTTCACACCCGAGACAACTGGAGCAGTTTGCTCATGAGGAGCGGCCAAAATCCCTGCTGAGAGGTGCAGAAGTCTCATTGCCAGTTACAGGAATCGTCTGATTGCAGGGATTGCCTCAAAAGGTTGTGCAACTAAATATTAAGGGAACCCTCATTTCTGTCCAGGCCTGTTTCATGTTGAAGCCTGGTTGGAAAGCAATGTCTGACTTTCATTTGTTCATTTTCATAGAATTTTTATATATTATTACTTTTGTCAGATTCCAGTTATTTCTGTGACCATTGTGGGGTTTTCTTTCATTAGACGAGGGAGGGAACAACAATTCTGTTCACGTGTGTAAATATCTCCATCCTGAGAGTTCAAGGTGATGAGTACCTTTGGATATTGAGTTGGTCCAGTTGAAGGCCTTGAGCCAGTCATTATCGGGGTATGATTTTCCAAAATCTTTTTCCCATTGCAGGTTATCTTTGGGTTTGTTTTCTTGGGATGGAGTGGTAAGTTTTTTTTTTTTTTTAAATATGAGACTCCTTTCTCAAGGCCTTCAACTGGACCAACTCAATATCCAAAGGTACACATCACCTTGAACTCTCACGAAAATTAATACTAAGATGGCACCTAACTCCTTCAAGAACTGCAAAAACAAACAGGAACTACTCTGATAAATGTTGTAGAGGATGCGGCCAAGAAGGCACACATCTACACGCATGGTGGAACTGTCCTATTATAAAATCCTTTTGGTCCAAAGTATTCAAGGCACTAAACAAAACTCTATCATTGAACATTTCTCCATCACCAGAACTTGCACTCTGCTTCTTACAAACCCAAGAACTTGTCGGACATAAAAAAAAAACTGTAGGATCTCACATAATCCTGGCAGCGAGAAGTGTCATAGCTTCAAATTGGAAAAGCACAGACGACTTAAAACTCACAGAAGTCAAAAACAAAATATCCCAAACTAAAGAAATGGAATTAAACTCTGCTCCATATACGCCCTCATGGGAAGAAATTAAAGAGAAATGGATCCCATGGAAACCAGAAAATGTCATCTAAATTTATATAGGAACAAACATAACCATGAATAGGAATTGACTGCTAAACTGTTTAATATAACTGTAAAATTTTACTTCAGTTAATGTTATAACCACTACCATCCCCCCACCCACAACCCCATTACCTCAACATCCTCCTTACCTTTATGTCCCCTCCATCCCTCCCGCCCCACCTCACACCCTCTTATCCTAAATCCTTCCCCCTTCTTAAACAAGAAAATATTGATGTAACTATTACTTTATTAAGAATGTTAATCTAATAATTTATGGTCAATTACAGCTACTTAATAAAAATTTCTTTGCAAAAAAAAAAAAAAATCTCCATCCTGACTGTTTTCAATCAGTGATATCTCTAGAAATAATATAGATAGCGCTGCAACCTTCGTGTCACATGAGAATCTCCTCTTTCATACTACACCAAGGCTCTACGTTTTATAATGCCCAAGATATAACTGTTGGCACAAGCCTGCACACAGTGAGAAGCAAGGCTATGAAAGGCAGAACCTCACAGAAAGGAGCCAAAATGTTGTAATAAACTACATTACAAATTGGGTTAATGTCACAAACACTGCCAGGAAATCAGAAGTGGTGTGAAACTTTAGTTTTAAAACTTAAAGGGCAAAAAAAATATATTTTTTTTAAAAAAGGTCTGTTAGTGCTATTAATGGGTCAATAAGTACACCCAAATACCTAGCAGTGGTTGAGTGATTTCTGGATTTCTCTGGGAGCTCCTGGCATCTTCTGCATTTGTTTACATGGTGTAGCTTCCTGCTGCCTTAGCTGATGCAATGCATTATGGTTGTTGTAGGCTCTCACACTATTTCCCTCTCACTCCTCCCTAGCTATCCTGCCCACTACTAGCTCTTCCCAACTAACTCAGCCCACCCCCCTATCCCATTACACTTACCTGTCTTCTTCCTGTCCAGACTTTTCTGCAGGGAACAGCTCCTCCTCTTCTATGACTCTGCGGGAGCCTGCACAGCAGTCCCGGCACTGTGCTGTAGCCTTCACTCCATCTCTACTGAGCCGATATGGGCAGCTCCTTCGGGCTCCCACGCTTGTGCAATAGAGATGGCGTGTCGGCTACAGTGCAGGTAGACAGCACAGAAAGAGGAGGAGCTCTTCCCCGCAGAAGGAAGTCTGGAAGGAAGACACGTAAGTATGAGGAGGGGAGGGGGGGCTAATCAAAAAATGTCCTTGGGGCGGTCACATCACCGCAACTATACATTTTTGCTGAATTATGTAATTTAGAAAGTAGACGGGGGGAGGAGGGTGTTTAGATTAGTGTAGGATTTCTATTTATCCTGGACAACCCCTTTAACGTAGTTTGAGCACCTTCAGTCCATGTAGTGGCTTATTGTATGCCCTGAAATGGACTGATTTCTGAGCATGTAGCAGCGTTACACAAGATGCTCTCTCCTAACTCATTTGCCCTAACCAGACAAACCCTTTAAGTCAGTCACCTTCAGCATTCTGCTCATCTGTTCTTGCACCTCTCTCCCGCTCTCTGAGCTGCTGGTTGAGGATTCGTAATCGCCTGAAAAAAATTACCACAGACATATTCTATGAGGAAAAAAAAAACTTTCTTCAGGATTTCTGCATTGGATGTGAAAGGCTGGGCTCTTATATATTATAACTGTGACCCTCATATGACAGTATAAGAGCCGCTTTTGCACCGCTGTTAATGAATACACGTATTTCACGCTTCTCACAATTTCCGCCACCTCTGTACAGCAGGTATACGGTGAGGTGCAAATCCTGGTAGCCAAAATGACTCTGCCAGAGGGAAAGAAAATGAAAACAAATTCCAATGAACACGACCTCAGCACAATGGATCCTGGATAAATTTGTCTTCAATGTGCTCCATCTACCACTAGTCACTAGAATTTATACATTTTATTATGCCTGCTGTACAGCGGGGCAGGGAATTTGCAGTTCTGTATGTGCATGTGGCAAGGATCAATCTATCACATAAATTACAATTTTCTATATGTTCATACAGGAACAGATAAACCCTAGAAATCCCAGAGTAGGAAGTCTTATGACTTGCAGTTTGTGCACAGCCACCTTTGCACTATACCCAATGTCTGAGCTAGTATTAC
Organism: Leptodactylus fallax; assembly: GCA_947044405.1. Classification (NCBI taxonomy): domain Eukaryota; kingdom Metazoa; phylum Chordata; class Amphibia; order Anura; family Leptodactylidae; genus Leptodactylus; species Leptodactylus fallax. The sequence continues at coordinate 487,163 of CAMRHE010000629.1, forward strand.
ACAAGGCAGACGTTACCTCCGCAGCTGAGCGTTCTCACTCCGCAGAGGCTGCAGGGCCAGGGCTATCTCTGCATGGACATTGGTGCTGCCAACAACCATGGGCAACAAAGACACACTGTGTTCCAACTCTGTCACCAGACGCATGGCTGCCTCGTCACCTGCAGAAAATGGAGATCAGGTCACAATATGGGTCACTCTGATAAAATCAATGTGAGTAATTTATAATACTGCAGCTACTTTCTGGAGAAACTCCCTTATAACTACAACCTAGGGCTGGGCACTTAACCAAAAAATTATCCAAAACCGAACATCATCCATGATAACCAACGTGATTTTGTTCACATCTGTTATTTTGTTTCGGTGGTTCTACCTGGAGTTTCGTTTGGACCAAACACGTCCGGAAATGCTATTATACTTTGTGGTCTCTTCAGACCCCAGAGTACAATGAGGGAAGGCCCAAAAAGAAGTAATCACACATAAAATACAGGGTTACTTACCTCACTTGGGCTCTGGCGCGGCTCCCCGTTCTCTTTGGTGCTTTTGACTGACATCAGAGACCACTGAGGCCTGTGACTGGGTGCATAGACACAAGGCATCACATCGCTGCGTGACCCATGTGACCACTGAGATCCAATCACAAGCCTCAGCGGTCTCTGACATCAGTCAAACGCACTGAAGACAGAAGGGAGCCCAGGAGAGGTAAGTGACAGTGGTTTTTAGGTTTGATCATCTCCTCTTGGCCTCCAGTTATTATACTCTGGGGTTCTGTATAAGGGGTGTGACTTATATAAACGCCATTATTCAGAATCGAGGTAAAATACCCGATTAATTATGACTTTAATTTAGTTCATAATGGCCAAGCCCTACTACAACCTTCACTGAATTTGCTGATCAATTCACCACATTAATATGACTTCATTATAAAGCTGTTGTAACAGATCCCCTGGTAGTATTCTCATGTAAGAGATATATGAGTAGACTCCAACACAAGGGCTATGACCGCCCAGTGCTACCCTCTTTATATGGACTGTGTGACTGTAGACGTAGGACCCTAACATATATTGCTACATACAATAGTGTCAGCGCTGTTGGTGGTCTTTGTGGTGTGCCAGCCTTACCCATCTACCTGGACCCTCCTTTCTGCTTTGGCTTAATAGGATGGGGTTCCCACTACATGCAAATAATCCCTCCATGTACCTTGATCCGCCAGCAGGGTTTTTATCTCTCCAAGTAAATATTTCACAGTCTTGATTTTCTTCTCCGTCTTCTCAGGACTTTTCTTATTCTTATTGAAACTTGTCTGACAGCTGATCTCTTTCACAGGCACTGCATTGGCAACATCATCCTCATCACCTGAGGTTTCATCACTCTCTGTCAGGAGCCCAGACTCTGTGTTATATGCTGCTGCTTGGTTCTGCAATGAACTTTCACTCTGTTGTAGCTGAGATAAGTGATTGGCCACGCACTGCAGTAAATCAGAGTCCCGAATCAGACTCTTGTAGTGATCGAGCTGTGCCAATATATTGGCTTGATGTGTTGCTTGGTAGCCAGTGGGTACAGAGGAGTGAGGAAGCACCGATGCCTGTATATTGCCTGCCATCGGAAAAGCGGGAGATAATACAGGTGTGGAAGTAGGAAAGTGAGTGACGCCCCCTGGTGGTAAAGTCTGGTGGATATCCTGATGACTGGAGCTCTACAGGACAAGCAGAAATTCAAGGATCAATGAAAGAAAACCATTAAAATTATTCAGCTTTCCTGAAAAAATATTAGTGGTCGGAGATTTCTTGTAAGATGCTGCATGAGACCAGGAAGGGAGAATATTACATGCATCTCCTACCTGGGGCTTTGCAGGATGCTGGGGAGATAAGGTTGGGGTTGATGTCGGTAACCGGCAGTTATACAGAGCAGAAGCTTCAGGACCTATGAGCAGTGCAGGTAAAATCATTACAGAGGGGTAGAAAGCAGAAGGTCTGCCCTGTGTAAGTTACAGCTGTGTTACATGGGAAATACCTGGTGCTGACGGAGCGCTGGAGGCCAATGCAGAGGACACATGGGTTAAGCGCTGCATCTGTGTAGTCACATGGTCCAGATTTTGAGAAGGTAAGATCAATAGTGGAGAACTTGCGCAAGGTCTCTGTACCTCAGGATTACGCAGCTCAGGTGGTAAGGTCCTTTGGAGAGGTCCTTTAGAAACAAAAAATAGTCAGACATGTTGGAACTACTGAAAAGTGGGACTCATCACTGTGCAAAAGGTAGGGACGGTCCATCTCGGCTGGCCTTTCCTTGTCAGGTATGTGCCTATATGGAACTTTTCCTATTATTGCTACACGCAGCATCAGTATGTGACATGCATGAGCACCCGGGTCAGACACTCACCCTTCTCTTTATAGACATGGGGGGCAGTCATCGGCTTCCTCACTAAAGTCTTCTTTGTTTTCACAGTGGATGACCGGATGCTCGCTTTCGTAGAAGGCATTTTGTGTGACTTCAGCGGGTTCTCTGAGAAAATAAAACAAATCAGTTGTAGTAAATGTGCAGCTGCAGACATCTAGTACAATCCCCCCCCACAGCCCACGACACAGGAGCAGTCTGTACCTTTCATGTCACACTGTAATATGTCATGTAGTAATTCAGCGCATCGGTCCAGACCTCGATTAATGTCCAAAACCTGCAAAAGAATCATCAGCGAGAGCCATCATTAGGCAACCTGTGTAACGTGTAGCGAGTCTTATTCCCCTAACCATGGCAATAGAAATCCTAAGAAAAGACCACAAGGCATCCTCTTATCAGCAAGTCATCAAATATCCTATCTAGTCATTTCATAGGTATAACCGATATTGGGAAAGCTGGGTGATAAAAAAAATAGGGCTGTTACTACAGCTACTCAGAATCATGTGTGACTGTGACTCACTAGGAAGATATTCAATCATTATTTTTATTGTCTAATGGGTGTTACAAATCCTAATCTGTCCAACTTCAAGGTAGAGCGTGTAGCCCCTTCTAACACACACTCTATACTGTGACTAACATGCTCTGAACACATTGCTCTCCTCCCTGCTATATCAGGACTATCAAACTGCAGCCTAAACACCTCAAGCTGACCTTGTGGCTGCTAGTGACACCCCTCACCCCTGCTGAAGGGGGCGCCAAGTGCTTGTACCTGATCCTCTGAATCAGTGGAGCACAATGAGTACCCCGAGTCCACAGAGAGGATGGAGGATTTCCTCACTGGAGCCCTGAAAGAAAAGACAAAACTGGTCAACAAAGAAGAAGAAGAAGCAAAGACGCTGCACCCCCTGGGTGCAAATATCTGCAGCAGAGTGGGACTGGGGCTGAGCCTGCACCCGGTGACTCCAGGGCACCCCATGCCCCACTAACCTTTTTTTGCAGGTCACTGGTCTTACAGGGAGGGACAGTCGTCCAGAAGAAAGGACCTGGAACCAGAAAGATAAGAGTTCAGTAATACCACAGCGAGAATCCCAGAACCAAGACCCCAAAAGTCATCACCATCATCATCCTCATGTTCTTATCACAGAGAATCAGTCTGCATACTATTACTGTCATCAGCGGCCTGCACGTCCTCCTCTCATTCCCTCCGCGGCCTCCTCTCATTCCCTCCTCGGCCTCCTCTCATTCCCTTCTCAGCCTCCTCTCATTCCCTCCGCGGCCTCCTCTCATTCCCTTCTCAGCCTCCTCTCATTCCCTCCTCGGCCTCCTCTCATTCCCTCCTCTCATTCCCTCCGCGGCCTCCTCTCATTCCCTTCTCTCATTCCCTCCTCGGCCTCCTCTCATTCCCTTCTCTCATTCCCTCCCGCGGCCTCCTCTCATTCCCTCCGCGGCCTCCTCTCATTCCCTCCGCGGCCTCCTCTCATTCCCTTCTCAGCCTCCTCTCATTCCCTCCGCGGCCTCCTCTCATTCCCTTCTCAGCCTCCTCTCATTCCCCTCCGCGGCCTCCTCTCATTCCCTTCTCTCATTCCCTCCTCGGCCTCCTCTCATTCCCTCCTCGGCCTCCTCTCATTCCCTCCGCGGCCTCCTCTCATTCCCTCCGCGGCCTCCTCTCATTCCCTTCTCAGCCTCCTCTCATTCCCTCCGCGGCCTCCTCTCATTCCCTCCTCGGCCTCCTCTCATTCCCTTCTCTCATTCCCTCCTCGGCCTCCTCTCATTCCCTTCTCAGCCTCCTCTCATTCCCTTCTCAGCCTCCTCTCATTCTCTCCTCGGCCTCCACGTCCTCCTCTCATTCCCTTCTCAGCCTCCTCTCATTCCCTTCTCTCATTCCCTTCTCAGCCTCCTCTCATTCCCTTCTCAGCCTCCTCTCATTCCCTTCTCAGCCTCCTCTCATTCCCTTCTCGGCCTCCTCTCATTCCCTTCTCGGCCTCCTCTCATTCCCTTCTCAGCCTCCTCTCATTCCCTTCTCAGCCTCCTCTCATTCTCTCCTCGGCCTCCACGTCCTCCTCTCATTCTCTCCTCGGCCTCCACGTCCTCCTCTCATTCCCTTCTCAGCCTCCTCTCATTCCCTCCTCGGCCTCCTCTCATTCCCTTCTCTCATTCCCTCCTCGGCCTCCTCTCATTCCCTCCGCGGCCTCCTCTCATTCCCTTCTCAGCCTCCTCTCATTCCCTTCTCGGCCTCCTCTCATTCCCTTCTCAGCCTCCTCTCATTCCCTCCTCGGCCTCCTCTCATTCCCTTCTCTCATTCCCTCCTCGGCCTCCTCTCATTCCCTCCGCGGCCTCCTCTCATTCCCTTCTCAGCCTCCTCTCATTCCCTTCTCAGCCTCCTCTCATTCTCTCCTCGGCCTCCACGTCCTCCTCTCATTCCCTCCTCAGCCTCCATTCTCCCGGCTCTCACCTTGCCTGCCCGGCCTCCTGCTCTCGCCATGCCTGGACACTATGACAGCCTCTCAGCTTTACCCTGCTTGTCAATGCCGCGCCGGAAGTGTCGCCTTGGAAACCAACGATAACCGGAAACTCAATGGAGCGGCTGTTGAGGCGGGAATTTTTACGGCTCAGGCAAGCGGAAGTGTCAGATCCGCCATCTTTGACATGGGCAGTTTGGATTTACCTCAGGTGTGAGGAGATGGTGGCCCCTGCCTCATGTCCTCGGGGGACACATAAGTATTTCTCGTCAGGGATGACAGTATCTGTAGCCATCACCACCTGTGTTTGTCTGACTGACTTACCATTGGTCTTCAGTGAAACTACAACCCCCATCATCCAGAGGGTAGTTCAGCGTGACCAGGGAGCGGAGACGCCAAGACGAAGTGATGAGGTCACTGCACCCCAATAATAGGACCCTGATGTGGGAGCGTCCGGTGAGAAAGCCCCAAAGAACAGCAATGATTTTGATCATGTGACTGCGGCACAATGGCGGCGAAAAGGTCCAAACTGCTAGAGTAGAGAAATCGCCAGAGTAGACGTAAATGTAAGTCGCGTCACGGTCGCCATTTCTTTGTTACTTTTCATAGTCATGTGACTTTACCGTTGAAAAATCTTTTTGATCACTTGATGAAAATCTCCGGTGTAATTTATTAAGACTGGAGTATCAGACGTCAGTCTTATAAGTGTCTGCGGGCGGCCGAGTCCTAGATCTGACGCACAACGATAAATCCCCCCCACTGTGGGCAAATATGCTCCAAAATGGGCGGGCCTGTGTGAAATGAGGCGTGGCTTCATATCTTGCCAGTGGCGATTCATCCAGGTAATATTAGGGTAACTTCACGGGGGGGGTTAGAGGCGATCCATCAAAATACTCATAAAAAAACAGCGCTTGGTCTTTTACCACAACGTCGCTGCCTCTCATTGTAAACAGCGGCAGAATAGCATGTTATGGAGATTCCACCATGTGAACATACCCTTATAAGACAGCAAAGAATGTTCTAGAAGAAAAAGATAAGATATTTATAATATCACATTGGTCCGTTACTGATGAGTCCCATAATGCACTAGTATGTAAGGTACCTCACTGCCGCTACTCAACATAAACAAACAGTCACCACTAGGGGGAGCTCACTACATACACATTATACAGTCACCACTAGAGGGAGCTCACTACATACAGATTATACAGTCACCACTAGGGGGAGCTCACTATATACACATTATACAGTCACCACTAGGGGGAGCTCACTATATACACATTATACAGTCACCACTAGGGGGAGCTCACTACATACAGATTATATATCCAACACTAGGGGGAGCTCACTACATACAGATTATACAGTCACCACTAGAGGGAGCTCACTACATACAGATTATACAGTCACCACTAGAGGGAGCTCACTACATACAGATTATACAGTCACCACTAGGAGGTGCTCACTACATACAGATTATACAGTCACCACTAGGAGGAGCTCACTACATTCAGATTATACAGTCACCACTAGGAGGAGCTCACTACATACAGATTATACAGTCACCACTAGGGGGAGCTCACTACATACAGATTATACAGTCACCACTAGGGGGAGCTCACTACATACAGATTATACAGTCACCAATAGGGGGAGCTCACTACATACACATTATACAGTCACCACTAGGGGGAGCTCACTATATACACATTATACAGTCACCACTAGGGGGAGCTCACTATATACACATTATACAGTCACCACTAGGGGGAGCTCACTACATACAGATTATACAGTCACCACTAGGGGGAGCTCACTACATACAGATTATACAGTCACCACTAGGAGGAGCTCACTACATACACATTATACAGTCACCACTAGAGGGAGCTCACTACATACAGATTATACAGACACCACTAGAGGGAGCTCACTACATACAGATTATACAGTCACCACTAGAGGGAGCTCACTACATACAGATTATACAGTCACCACTAGAGGGAGCTCACTACATACAGATTATACAGTCACCACTAGGGGGAGCTCACTATATACACATTATACAGTCACCACTAGGGGGAGCTCACTATATACACAATATACAGTCACCACTAGGGGGAGCTCACTATATACACATTATACAGTCACCACTAGGGGGAGCTCACTACATACAGATTATACAGTCACCACTAGGAGGAGCTCACTACATACAGATTATACAGTCACCACTAGAGGGAGCTCACTACATTATACAGTCACCACTAGAGGGAGCTCACTGTATACAGGTTTATACAGTCACCACTAGAGGGAGCTCACTACATTCAGATTATACAGTCACCACTAGAGGGATCTCACTACATACAGATTATACAGTCACCACTAGGGGGAGCTCACTACATACAGATTATACAGTCACCACTAGAGGGAGCTCACTACATTCAGATTATACAGTCACCACTAGGGGAGCTCACTACATACAGATTATACAGTCACCACTAGAGGGAGCTCACTACATTCAGATTATACAGTCACCACTAGGGGAGCTCACTACATACAGATTATACAGTCACCACTAGGGGAGCTCACTACATACAGATTATACAGTCACCACTAGGAGGAGCTCACTACATTCAGATTATACAGTCACCACTAGAGGGAGCTCACTACATGCAGATTATACAGTCACCAGTAGAGGGAGCTCACTACATACAGATTATACAGTCACCACTAGGGGAGCTCACTACATACAGATTATACAGTCACCACTAGAGGGAGCTCACTACATACATATTATACAGTCACCACTAGAGGGAGCTCACTACATACAGATTATACAGTCACCACTAGGAGGAGCTCACTACATACAAATTATACAGTCACCACTAGGGGGAGCTCACTACATACAGATTATACAGCACCACTAGAGGGAGCTACAAAAACAGAAGCCACCACTAGAGGGGGGCTCATTACATACAGATTATACAGTCACCACTAGGAGGACCTCACTACATACAGATTATACAGTCACCACTAGGAGGAGCTCACTACATACAGATTATACAGTCACCACTAGGGGGATCTCGACTGTGCATCTTGTATAGCCACTACTGATTTAATTACTAGCTGTATGTGTATATTAGGAGCTCCCCCTAGTGATGGCTCCAGAATGACAGTATGTCATCACCTAACTCTGGCTGTGTGAGAGGGAGCAGGAGATTTGTATAAATTTATGTTATGGAATTAACCAGCAGTGATTATTGGACTGTAATGTTACGACATGTTAACCCTTCCCTGTCCTAGATCTCTCATTAGATCGTATCTATCATTAACCAGTATTAGGTGTTAACCCTTTACTGTCGTAGACCACTGGTAATGTTTCTGTATGAAGTAGTATTGTAGATAGTTGGCGCTAGTGAGCAGTGATCTCTTTAGCACCTGTGACTGTTCTAATTCCTGCCTGCACAGTGTATGAGCAGTGTGTGCACTGACAGTGTCATCCACCTGGACGGATTGTTAATTCTCCGGTTTGTTCACACAGTGCGCAGTATAAGCAGGGCTGCACAGTGTGAATAGACGCTCAGTTCTTGGGGCATCCTTGTGTGTGATCATTGTCTCCTCCGCCTCAGTGATTGCTCCTCCAGGGATGATAATGAGTTCCTGAGGTGTCTCCGTTCTGCCGCCGCTCTCGTCTGCCACCCCATCAACGCGCACTTTTTTATTTTTGTCATTTTTTTGTGACTCTTGTGAGATGGGAGCGACTTCCCCGAGCTGAGCCGCAGTCATTTATCTCCATCTGTGTTTGAAGTGTCTGTGTCTTACATCTCCGACCCTTGAGTGCTTTGTAGAGTGTGCAGCGGCGGGTGCCGGAAAGGAGAAGGAATCCAGCAGCACAATAAGCGGGAGATGAGAGGCGACATTTCAGCTGCGGAGCGCTCAGAAGACGAGTACAGACTCCATCGTGTTCTGTCAGAGAGAAAAGATGAAAGAACGGAGGACGACACCTGCAAGCGGAGAGTCTGCGGCGCGGGAAAGAGGGGTAAGGAGGATAAAAGCTCCAGAGGTCACCGGCGGCTACTACTGCGCTGCAGGAGAGGGGGCGGAGCTCAGCGCAGATAGCGGAGGCGGGCAAGATCACAGCAACTGATGTCGGCCAGAGCAGGCAGAGCTGCCGCATCGCTGGGGTGGCGGCGCCGCTCGTCTTTATACTGCGGCCACTCATCTTTTTATCTTTAATAAATGTTTTTTTTAGACTTATATTTATCTATCATGTAAATCTGTGATATAATTAAAGGGCCGGCGTCCAGTCCCCTGGAAATAAAGCTTCCACATTACAGTCCTGTGCGCCAGAGTCTCTATTCGCAGTGCGCAACAAAAGATTAAGTCGTAAAATATATGGAGAAAAGTCCTGCAACGATTTCTGCCAGGTAACTGCTTTATAAGCGGATCAGGTTTCTGTTTTTTGGGTCCTCAAACAGACCTGATGAACGGACACCGCTCTGCTACATATCCCTCACACACAGCACTGCTACATATCCCTCACACACAGCACTGCTACATATCCCTCACACACAGCACTGATACATATCCCTCACACACAGCACTGCTACATATCCCTCACACACCGCTCTGCTACATATACCTCACACACAGCACTGCTACATATTCCTCACACACAGCACTGCTACATATCCCTCACACACCGCTCTGCTACATATCCCTCACACACAGCACTGCTACATATCCCTCACACACCGCTCTGCTACATATCCCTCACACACAGCACTGCTACATATTCCTCACACACAGCACTGCTACATATCCCTCACACACCGCTCTGCTACATATCCCTCACACACAGCACTGCTACATATCCCTCACACACCGCTCTGCTACATATCCCTCACACACAGCACTGCTACATATCCCTCACACACCGCCCTGCTACATATACCTCACACACAGCACTGCTACATATACCTCACACACAGCACTGCTACATATCCCTCACACACCGCTCTGCTACATATCCCTCACACACAGCTCTGCTACATATCCCTCACACACCGCTCTGCTACATATCCCTCACACACAGCTCTGCTACATATCCCTCACACACCGCTCTGCTACATATCCCTCACACACAGCACTGCTACATATCCCTCACACACAGCACTGCTACATATCCCTCACACACAGCACTGCTACATATCCCTCACACACCGCTCTGCTACATATCCCTCACACACAGCACTGCTACATATCCCTCACACACAGCACTGCTACATATCCCTCACACACAGCACTGCTACATATTCCTCACACACAGCACTGCTACATATCTCTCACACACAGCTCTACTACATATCTCTCAAACACCGCTCTGCTACATATCCCTCACACACAGCACTGCTACATATCCCTCACACACCGCTCTGCTACATATCCCTCACACACAGCACTGCTACATATCTCTCACACACCGCTCTGCTGCATATACCTCACACACCGCCCTGCTACATATCCCTCACATACAGCACTGCTACATATCCCTCACACACAGCACTGCTACATATCCCTCACACACCCCTCTGCTACATATACCTCACACACCGCTCTGCTACATATCCCTCACACACCGCTCTGCTACATATCCCTCACACACAGCACTGCTACATATCCCTCACACACAGCACTGCTACATATCCCTCACACACAGCACTGCTACATATCCCTCACACAGAGCACTGCTACATATCCCTCACACACAGCACTGCTACATATCCCTCACACACAGCTCGGCTACATATCCCTCACACACCGCTCTTCTACATATCCCTCACACACAGCTCTGCTACATATCCCTCACACACAGCTCTACTGCTCCGCGATAGTATAGTATAGTTTCACCCAGCTTTCCTAGAGTCCTGATTGCCAATGCTATATGGAGTTGATAGAATACACGAGAGTGGAATGTGTCACTAATATGGAGCATTACCGTTCTGACATCTAGGAAAGCTGGGTAATGTTTCCATATTTAGTTCCTGCCAGCAGAGATTCATCGCACTTTCCCGCACTGCTTTATATGTGAGCGGTTTTAGTGAGATTGGTAGTGCAGGTTGTATCTATGGACACTAGAGGGTGCTGCATCTCTATTAATAAACCTCACATACCAACAGCCGCACTTGGGGCCCTGGTGTCGTAGGGGCCACAAAGACCACAAGAGGGCAGTGCAGATAATTGTAGGACACTGCAGGGACAGCTTACTGTGTGACTGAAGCTGCCACATAGAGAGGCAAAGTGAAAATCCCCAATGGAGCTTCAGTGTCTACTCTGGGAGAGAAGGGGTTACATTGGCTTGGGGGGGGGAGGGTGTTTGTGGTGTCACCTCTGGGGGGTGTTGCGGTGTCACCTCTGGGGGGTGTTGCGGTGTCACCTCTGGGGGGTTGCGGTGTCACCTCTGGGGTGGGGGTTGCGGTGTCACCTCGGGGGGGTGTTGCTGTGTCACCTCTGGGGGGGGGGGGGTTGCGGTGTCACCTCTGGGGTGGGGGTTGCGGTGTCACCTCTGGGGGGTGTTGTGGTGTCACCTCTGGGGGGGTGTGTGTTGCGGTGTCACCTCTGGGGGGTTGCGGTGTCACCTCTGGGGTGGGGGTTGCGCTGTCACCTCTGGGGGGTGTGTTTGTTGCGGTGTCACCTCTGGGGGTGTGTGTGTTGCGGTGTCACCTCTGGGGGGTTGCGCTGTCACCTCTGGGGTGGGGGTTGCGGTGTCACCTCTGGAGGGTGTGTTTGTTGCGGTGTCACCTGTGGGGGGGTTGCGGTGTCACCTCTGGGGGGGGGGGGGTGTTGCGGTGTCTCCTCTGGGGGGTGTGTTTGTTGCGGTGTCACCTCTGGGGGGGGTGTTGCGGTGTCACCTCTGGAGGGTGTGTTTGTTGCGGTGTCACCTGTGGGGGGGTTGCGGTGTCACCTCTGGGGGGGGGGTGTTGCGGTGTCTCCTCTGGGGGGGTGTGTGTTGCGGTGTCACCTCTGGGGTGGGGGTTGCGGTGTCACCTCTGGGGGGTTGCGGTGTCACCTCTGGGGGGGGTGTTGCGGTGTCACCTCTGGGGTGGGGGTTGCGGTGTCACCTCTGGGGGGTGTTGTGGTGTCACCTCTGGGGGGGTGTTGTGGTGTCACCTCTGGGGGGGGGTGTTGCGGTGTCACCTCTGGGGTGGGGGTTGCGGTGTCACCTCTGGGGGGGTGTTGCGGTGTCACCTCTGGGGTGGGGGTTGCGGTGTCACCTCTGGGGGGTGTTGTGGTGTCACCTCTGGGGGGGGTGTTGCGGTGTCACCTCTGGGGTGGGGGTTGCGGTGTCACCTCTGGGGGGTGTTGTGGTGTCACCTCTGGGGGGGGTGTGTGTTGCGGTGTCACCTCTGGGGGGGGTGTTGCTGTGTTACCTCTGGGGGGGGGGTTGCGGTGTCACCTCTGGGGTGGGGGGTTGCGGTGTCACCTCTGGGGGGTGTTGTGGTGTCACCTCTGGTGGGGTGTGTGTTGCGGTGACACTTCTGGGGGGTTGCGGTGTCACCTCTGGGGTGGGGGTTGCGCTGTCACCTCTGGGGGGTGTGTTTGTTGCGGTGTCACCTCTGAGGGGTTGCGCTGTCACCTCTGGGGTGGGGGTTGCGGTGTCTCCTCTGGGGGGTGTGTTTGTTGCGGTGTCACCTCTGGGGTGGGGGTGGCGGTGTCTCCTCTGGGGGGTGTGTTTGTTGCGGTGTCACCTCTGGGGTGGGGGTGGCGGTGTCACCTCTGGGGGGGTGTTGCGGTGTCACCTCTGGGGGGTGTGTTTGTTGCGGTGTCACCTGTGGGGGGGGTTGCGGTGTCACCTCTGGGGGGGGGGGTGTTGCGGTGTCTCCTCTGGGGGTGTGTGTGTTGCGGTGTCACCTCTGGGGTGGGGGTTGCGGTGTCACCTCTGGGGGGTTGGGGTGTCACCTCTGGGGGGGGTGTTGCGGTGTCACCTCTGGGGGGGGGTGTTGCTGTGTCACCTCTGGGGGGGGGTTGCGGTGTCACCTCTGGGGTGGGGGTTGCGGTGTCACCTCTGGGGGGGTGTTGCGGTGTCACCTCTGGGGTGGGGGTTGCGGTGTCACCTCTGGGGGGGTGTTGTGGTGTCACTTCTGGGGGGGGGCGGTTGCGGTGTCACCTCTGGGGGGTGTGTTTGTTGCGGTGTCACCTGTGGGGGGGGGGTTGCGGTGTCACCTCTGGGGGGGGGTGTTGCGGTGTCTCCTCTGGGGGTGTGTGTGTTGCGGTGTCACCTCTGGGGTGGGGGTTGCGGTATCACCTCTGGGGGTTGCGGTGTCACCTCTGGGGGGGGTGTTGCGGTGTCACCTCTGGGGGGGGGTGTTGCTGTGTCACCTCTGGGGGGGGGTTGCGGTGTCACCTCTGGGGGGTGTTGTGGTGTCACCTCTGGGGGGTGTTGTGGTGTCACCTCTGGGGGTGTGTGTGTTGCGGTGTCACCTCTGGGGGGTTGCGGTGTCACCTCTGGGGGGTTGCGGTGTCACCTCTGGGGTGGGGGTTGCGGTGTCACCTCTGGGGGGGGTGTTGCGGTGTCACCTCTGGGGGGGGTTGTGGTGTCACCTCTGGGGGGTGTGTTTGTTGCGGTGTCACCTCTGGGGGGGGGGTTGCGGTGTCACCTCTGGGGGGGGGTTGCGGTGTCACCTCTGGGGGGTGTTGTGGTGTCACCTCTGGGGGTGTGTGTGTTGCGGTGTCACCTCTGGGGGGTTGCGGTGTCACCTCTGGGGGGGGTTGCGGTGTCACCTCTGGGGTGGGGGTTGCGGTGTCACCTCTGGGGGGGGTGTGTGTTGCGGTGTCACCTCTGGGGGGTTGCGGTGTCACCTCTGGGGTGGGGGTTGCGGTGTCACCTCTGGGGGGGGTGTTGCGGTGTCACCTCTGGGGGGGGGGGTTGCGGTGTCACCTCTGGGGGGGGGTTGCGGTGTCACCTCTGGGGTGTGTGTTTGTTGCGGTGTCACCTCTGGGGGGGGTTGCGGTGTCACCTCTGGGGGGGGGTTGTGGTGTCACCTCTGGGGGGTGTGTTTGTTGCGGTGTCACCTCTGGGGGGTTGCGGTGTCACCTCTGGGGGGTTGCGGTGTCACCTCTGGGGGGGGTGTGTGTTGCGGTGTCACCTCTGGGGGGGTTGCGGTGTCACCTCTGGGGGTGTGTGTGTTGCGGTGTCACCTCTGGGGGGGGGTTGCGGTGTCACCTCTGGGGGGTTGCGGTGTCACCTCTGGGGGGGGTTGCGGTGTCACCTCTGGGGGGTTGCGGTGTCACCTCTGAGGGGGGGGTTGCGGTGTCACCTCTGGGGGGGGTTGCGGTGTCACCTCTGGGGTGGGGGTTGCGGTGTCACCTCTGGGGGGGGGTTGTGGTGTCACCTCTGGGGGGGGGGGTGTTGCGGTGTCACCTCTGGGGGGGGGGTTGCGGTGTCACCTCTGGGGGGGGTGTGTGTTGCGGTGTCACCTCTGGGGGGTTGCGGTGTCACCTCTGGGGTGGGGGTTGCGGTGTCACCTCTGGGGGGGGGTTGCGGTGTCACCTCTGGGGGTGTGTGTGTTGCGGTGTCACCTCTGGGGGGTTGCGGTGTCACCTCTGGGGTGGGGGTTGCGGTGTCACCTCTGGGGGGGGGGGGGGGTTGCGGTATCACCTCTGGGGGGGGGGGTTGCGGTGTCACCTCTGGGGTGGGGGTTGCGGTGTCACCTCTGGGGTGGGGGTTGCGGTGTCACCTCTGGGGGGGGGTTGCGGTGTCACCTCTGGGGTGGGGGTTGCGGTGTCACCTCTGGGGGGGGGGGTGTGTGTGTTGCGGTGTCACCCTGGGGGGGGGTGCGGGGCACCTCTGGGGGGTTGCGGTGTCACCTCTGGGGGTGTGTGTGTTGCGGTGTCACCTCTCTGGGGGTTGCGGTGTCACCTCTGGGGGTGTGTGTGTTGCGGTGTCACCTCTGGGGTGGGGGGTTGCGGTGTCACCTCTGGGGGGTGTTGTGGTGTCACCTCTGCGGGTGTGTGTGTTGCGGTGTCACCTCTGGGGGGTTGCGGTGTCACCTCTGGGGTGGGGGTTGCGGTGTCACCTCTGGGGGGTTGCGGTGTCACCTCTGGGGTGGGGGTTGCGGTGTCACCTCTGGGGGTGTTGTGGTGTCACCTCTGGGGGGTGTTGTGGTGTCACCTCTGCGGGTGTGTGTGTTGCGGTGTCACCTCTGGGGGGTTGCGGTGTCACCTCTGGGGTGGGGGGTTGCGGTGTCACCTCTGGGGGGGTGTTGTGGTGTCACCTCTGGGGGGGGGGGGGTTGCGGTGTCACCTCTGGGGGGGGTGTTGTGGTGTCACCTCTGCGGGTGTGTGTGTTGCGGTGTCACCTCTGGGGGGTTGCGGTGTCACCTTTGGGGGGGTGTTGTGGTGTCACCTCTGGGGTGGGGGTTGCGGTGTCACCTCTGCGGGTATGTGTGTTGCGGTGTCACCTCTGGGGGGTTGCGGTGTCACCTCTGGGGTGGGGGGTTGCGGTGTCACCTCTGGGGGGTTGCGGTGTCACCTCTGGGGTGGGGGGTTGCGGTGTCACCTCTGGGGGGGGTGTTGTGGTGTCACCTCTGGGGGGGGGGGGTTGTGGTGTCACCTCTGGGGTGGGGGTTGCGCTGTCACCTCTGGGGGGGGTGTTGTGGTGTCACCTCTGGGGGGGGGTTAGTGGACTGTCCATCACACCTACACATACCGGAGTGTCCATTGCACATGTATGTAAGTCCACAGAGTGAGGATTTTACACGGAGACTTCGGGGGAGATCCAGATCTGGGAAACCGATTGATCTGTGAAGGTAGAAACAGGGATGGAGCGTGCCCGGGGGCCGGGGGCCAGCAAATCCTGTAATATCAGGCCCTGATGTCAGTCTAACACCGGGGATAATCTGCAGGAGATGTTACTAGGAAAATACATGACCTGTCTACATGTCCATTATTATACTTCAGAGCTGCGCTCATATTCTGCTGCATTCTCTGCTTGGAGTACCTGCTCCGCCATCGCTGCGTTATGAGAGTCATTGTGTAGAGTCTCCTATGGTCGCCTGTGGCTGTAGCTGCCCAGGATGGCTCTCCGTCTTCACAGCTTCCTGTAATGGATTAGTGATGCCGAGCTCCGCTGGTTCTCCTGTAATCTGTGTAATCTGGGATTATAGACGGAGTTGCCATTTATACATGTATGATCAATTAGCAGCAGCCGGAGGATGAGGAGCTTCCTTCTCCTGCTCAGTGCGTCCTGCCGGCCGTCAGCTGTCACTCCATCCATCTGTATACAGCGGCCTTACTACATCCACCATCATCCTCCTCATCCTCCTCCAGCTTCTTCCACACTATCCTCCTTTGTCCTCCATTCTCATCCTCCTCTATTTTCATTGTCATTGTCCTCTATCCTCGTCCCCTTCTGTTCTTCAGCCTCCTGTAATCTCATCCTCAGCCTCCTCTATCCTTCATCTTCATCCAGCCTTCATCCTCATCCTCCTCTATCCTTCATCATTATTCTTTCTCCTCCTCATCCTTTAGCCTTCATTTTCCTCCATCCTCAATCTCATCCCCTAGATTCTGTCTTACTCTTCTTTCTTTATCTTCTTCTTCTACATCCTTGTGTGTTCCTCCTTCATTACCTTCTTCTTCTTTTTCTCCTTCTTTCTCCTCCTTTTTGTCTCCCTCATCGTCCTCCTCATTTTTCTTTCTCATCCTCTTCTTCTTCTCTCCATGTCTTGCAGATTCTTGTCATCCTCCAGACCATGGGCCAGTAATTGGCAGTGGAGAATACAGAGACTGCTCTAAGGTAGGACACAATCGCTCCTCCAAGTGCAGCTTTGCAGGGTGAGTGCGTCTTTTGAGAAGAGCTAATCATACTGTAAGTAATTAGTTCTTTATTACAGGCCTTGTGCTGCCTAATGGGCTGCTCGCTCGCTGTAGGGAACGGCTTGTGTTACAAGTGGCAGGAAGGTTCCTGCATCCAGGTGTCTACAGTCCCAAAGCACGCTCGATGTCCACTCGTATCATGTTATGTGCCTAAGATGTCGCTTCTGTAAGACTTTGGGGTCTGGTCTTCAGTTTTTACTCATGAATTAAATTTTACAAGTATAAAAGAAAAAATGTATTATCAGTGTCCTAAAATCAGATGGCGCCTGGAGCGGAGACCATGTTACCCCAGCTCTGCTCGCTCTATGAGAGATTTGGTGCATTTTACTGTTTATGTGACTCAGCTTTCTTATGGCTGGAGTAATTTACACCACGTACGGCGTACAACAGATGTGGCGGGTTTTCTGACTCCTCTAAGCCACTCCCCCTTTTCTAGACACTTTCTAACCCTTTAGCGACGCACAAATAAGTGTCTAAAATACATTAAATAATACATTTTTTTGGAACACATTAATCCAGAATTCCTGCGTGTCTTGCTTAGTAAATTACTCCAATTTATTACCCTGACCCCAGGAGCTGACAATCTAATCTCTCTATATCACACACCATGTATCACCCCCATCATCCCTGACCCCAGGAGCTGACAATCTAATCTCCCTATATCACACACACCATGTATCACTCCCATCATCCCTGACCCCAGGAGCTGACAATCTAATCTCCCTATATCACACACCATGTATCACTCCCATCATCCCCGACCACAGGAGCTGACAATCTAATCTCTCTATATCACACACCATGTATCACTCCCATCATCCCCGACCACAGGAGCTGACAATCTAATCTCTCTATATCACACACCATGTATCACTCCCATCATCCCTGACCCCAGGAGCTGACAATCTAATCTCCCTATATCACACACCATGTATCACTCCCATCATCCCTGACCCCAGGAGCTGACAATCTAATCTTCTTAAAATTACAGAAATGATGATTATACATTGATACTAAAAACCCCTCCTATAAGTCCTGAGAGCCCTGTATGTATGGGGGAGGGGCAGGGGGTTTGGCGCATGTAAACATATTTATTTTCAGGCCATTAAGGGGTTAAATGCTCATGTTTCAGCACTTTGGGTCCTGGCTGGATTGAACACTGCTCCTCTTGTTCACTGTGTTTAATGGAACATATTTGCAGCGCAGGATTCCTTGCGGCCGCCGTCCCCAGGTGTGGCGCTTATTTCATCGCTGTCTGCTGCCCCATCGTAAAACGCCAGGCATGCTGCAATCTAACACGGCAGTGATGTCATGGGAGAACTGTACAAGGAGTGCACAGCAGCACCTACACACACACGCTGACCAGCTCTCTCCACAAAACTGTCCTACAATAAATCCTGACACTTTCCAATATACTTACTGACATTGTCTATTAGGCCGGGGCCCCACGTGGCGTAAACAGTCCCTGCATAGTGGATGGATGTCAATTATACCTACGGAAACGCCGGCGCTTTCTCTATAGATATAATGGAAGCAGAAAGTCCTCAGAGGAAAACTCTGTGTCCTCTCTGTGAAAAGTGCTGCAGGAAAAACTACCGCTACGTGGGGCCTTACACAGACAGAACTTACAGCCACAGTCACAAGATGCGCCAAATTCTTACATAAATTAGAATTTGCAAACTTTTCTCTTTTCAAACCAGCTCTTAATTTAGACTGGTATTATGGCCTGATAAGTGGTGCACGGCAATAAAATACCACTAAACATGTCCAGTAGGAAAACTTTAATAACTGTGTCTAAAATCCAATTTTTGGCACAATTTATACCATAGATCTCTATAGTGTGACTGCTTTTTCAGCAGAGAGTGCAGCTCTGGAGTATAATACAGGATATAACTCAGGATCAGTACAGGATAAGTAATGTAATGTATGTACACAGTGACTGTACCAGCAGAATAGTGAGTGCAGCTCTGGAGTATAATACAGGATGTAACTCAGGATCAGTACAGGATAAGTAATGTAATGTATGTACACAGTGACTGTACCAGCAGAATAGTGAGTGCAGCTCTGGAGTATAATACAGGATGTAACTCAGGATCAGTACAGGATAAGTAATGTAATGTATGTACACAGTGACTGCACCAGCAGAATAGTGAGTGTAGCTCTGGAGTATAATACAGGATAAGTAATGTAATGTATGTACACAGTGACTGCACCAGCAGAATAGTGAGCGCAGCTCTGGAGTATAATACAGGATGTAACTCAGGATCAGTACAGGATAAGTAATGTAATGTATGTACACAGTGACTGTACTAGCAGAATAGTGAGTGCAGCTCTGGAGTATAATACAGGATAAGTAATGTAATGTATGTACACAGTGACTGTACCAGCAGAATAGTGAGCGCAGCTCTGGAGTATAATACAGGATATAACTCAGGATCAGTACAGGATAAGTAATGTAATGTATGTACACAGTGACTGCACCAGCAGAATAGTGAGTGCAGCTCTGGAGTATAATACAGGATAAGTAATGTAATGTATGTACACAGTGACTGCACCAGCAGAATAGTGAGTGCAGCTCTGGAGTATAATACAGGATGTAACTCAGGATCAGTACAGGATAAGTAATGTAATGTATGTACACAGTGACTGCACCAGCAGAATAGTGAGCGCAGCTCTGGAGTATAATACAGGATAAGTAATGTAATGTATGTACACAGTGACTGTACCAGCAGAATAGTGAGTGCAGCTCTGGAGTATAATACAGGATAAGTAATGTAATGTATGTACACAGTGACTGTACCAGCAGAATAGTGAGTGCAGCTCTGGAGTATAATACAGGATAAGTAATGTAATGTATGTACACAGTGACTGCACTGCAGAATAGTGAGTACAGCTCTGGAGTATAATACAGGATAAGTAATGTAATGTATGTACACATTGACTGCACTGCAGAATAGTGAGTGCAGCTCTGGAGTATAATACAGGATGTAACTCAGGATCAGTACAGGATAAGTAATGTAATGTATGTACACAGTGACTGTACCAGCAGAATAGTGAGTGCAGCTCTGGAGTATAATACAGGATAAATAATGTAATGTATGTACACAGTGACTGCACCAGCAGAATAGTGAGCGCAGCTCTGGAGTATAATACAGGATGTAACTCAGGATGAGTACAGGATAAGTAATGTAATGTATGTACACAGTGACTGCACCAGCAGAATAGTGAGCGCAGCTCTGGAGTATAATACAGGATAAGTAATGTAATGTATGTACACAGTGACTGCACCAGCAGAATAGTGAGCGCAGCTCTGGAGTATAATACAGGATAAGTAATGTAATGTATGTACACAGTGACTGCACCAGCAGAATAGTGAGCGCAGCTCTGGAGTATAATACAGGATAAGTAATGTAATGTATGTACACAGTGACTGCACCAGCAGAATAGTGAGCGCAGCTCTGGAGTGACTGCACTGTTCGGTGTGAGGGACGTGTCAGTGTCCACTTTGTCTGCACAGGTTCCACCATACAATACAGAGATCACGCAGCTCCATGTTGTTACAGGACAGCAATTTCTAGGGGTTAAGTTAGCGAGGCGGCTCTGTGTGCGTAACAGGCGGAAATTGTGTTGCTGCTTGTTTTTCTTAAAAGCAATAATTAGTGTAACATGTTAATTGTTAGTTAATCCACATTGTTCCTGATTGTTGTCATCTCTGGTCTCTGTGATGGGTATCCCGGGTTGGCCACTCTGGTGGGGACCCTGATCCTCCATTGCTCCTTATCTGAGCGCAGGTTGTCTGTAGGACTGGGGGGTTAATATCTGCTGTACAGATCAGGGCTCTGCAGATTATGAGAAACCCTCAATCATGTAAAATATAATAAAATGAGTAGAGCAGCTCAGACACATCTAATTACCCCCGAGCCCCTAACGTCAGGCCTGATAAATGCCTGCTGATGGTGGTGTGATCCTGTCACAAGTACAACGGCTCAGGCCCTAGTAATGCCTTACAGTGTGAATTACACCAAACAAGGTGTAAGGGGCTCATCCTTAAGGCTAGAGGACAAGGTTCGTACTATTAAAGGGGTTGTCTGGAATAAAATGATACTTCTACACTAAGCTAAACACCCTCCCCCCACCTACTTTCTAACTTACTTACCTTACAAAAAAATCTATATTTACCCAGATCGCCGAGGCGGTCATGTGACCTCCCCAGGCCCATTTTCAGATTGTCCTGTGACGTTCCGTTTCCCTATTTCCGGAAATGGAACGTCACCTATACTAACTCCCACCCCATCATACTTAACCGTCTTCCTGTCCGGATCTTCTGGGCACGGGACATCACTTCCTTCTGTGAGGCCGCCTCCTCCTCTTCTTCACGTCTGCCGGAGCCTGCACAATAGAGCTGGAATGCCGGCATGCGCTGTATCCAGCACTCCGACTCTGTTCTGGCGCCGGCAGACCTGAAGAAGAGGAAGAGCCAGCCCCACAGAAGGAAGTGATGTCCCGTACCCAGAAGATCCGGACAGGAAGACGGGTAAGGATGATGGGGTGGAGGGGTGGGCTGAGTTAGTTAGTTGGGAAGGGTAAGTAGTGGGGGGGCTAGCTATGGAGACAGGGAGGGGGTGAGAGGGAGGGGGTAGCTCTGAGTATACCGCAATGCATCTTGGTAGTTGTAGGAAAACAGAACAGGAAGCTACACATGTTAACAAATGCAGAGGATGCCAGGAGCTCCCATAGAAACCCAGAAATCAGGGCCGGTTCACATCCGCGTTCGGTTTCCGTTAGGGGAGTCTGTACGGGCCCCCTCCCCCGAACAGAAACCTATACGCATAGAAAAGCGGTTTACCTAAGGAAATCCGCAGACCCCATAGACTATAATGACGAAACATTCTGCTTGCAGCACTTTTATCTCCTCTTGCTTTGTGCTGAAACCGAGTGAAAACCACACAGACCCCATTATAGTCTATGGGGCTCGCAGGTTTCCTTAGGTAAACCGCTTTTCTATGCGTATAGGTTTCTGTTCGGGGGGTCCCCAAGCAGACTCCCCAAACGGAAAACCAACGCAGATGTGACCCGGCCCTCACTCAAAACACTGCTAAAGGTATTTGGTTGCACTTATTAACCCATTAATAGCACAAACAAACCATTTTTGAAAAAAAGTTTTTTTGCCCGGAAAACCCCTTTATTGGATAACCTTTCCCATTATACAGATGTAACAGTGTTTACCTGAACCCCTGCAATGTCATATCACAGAATACAACAACCAATGAAAAGTCACTGAAAAACATTTTTCAGTAACTTTTTATTGTTTTTTGTTGTCTTCTGTGATAACATATCATTTTGCAGAAATGTAACCAATTGGAGAAATTTGGGTTAACTGAGCTACTTCTGTATTTTATATAACCTCCATTTCCATCCTGTATTATACTCCATAGCTGCGCTCACTATTCTGCTGGTGCAGTTACTGTGTACATACATTACATTACTTATCCTGTACTGATCCTGAGTTACATCCTGTATTATACTCCAGAGCTGCGCTCACTATTCTGCTGGTGCAGTCACTGTGTACATACATTACATTACTTATCCTGTACTGATCCTGAGTTACATCCTGTATTATACTCCAGAGCTGCGCTCACTATTCTGCTGGTGCAGTCACTGTGTACATACATTACATTACTTATCCTGTACTGATCCTGAGTTACATCCTGTATTATACTCCAGAGCTGCGCTCACTATTCTGCTGGTGCAGTCACTGTGTACATACATTACATTACTTATCCTGTATTATACTCCAGAGCTGCGCTCACTATTCTGCTGGTACAGTCACTGTGTACATACATTACATTACTTATCCTGTATTATACTCCAGAGCTGCGCTCACTATTCTGCTGGTACAGTCACCGTGTACATACATTACATTACTTATCCTGTACTGATCCTGAGTTACATCCTGTATTATACTCCAGAGCTGAGCTCACTATTCTGCTGGTACAGTCACTGTGTACATACATTACATTACTTATCCTGTATTATACTCCAGAGCTGCACTCACTATTCTGCTGGTACAGTCACTGTGTACATACATTACATTACTTATCCTGTATTATACTCCAGAGCTGCGCTCACTATTCTGCTGGTACAGTCACCGTGTACATACATTACATTACTTATCCTGTACTGATCCTGAGTTACATCCTGTATTATACTCCAGAGCTGAGCTCACTATTCTGCTGGTACAGTCACTGTGTACATACATTACATTACTTATCCTGTATTATACTCCAGAGCTGCACTCACTATTCTGCTGGTACAGTCACTGTGTACATACATTACATTACTTATCCTGTACTGATCCTGAGTTACATCCTGTATTATACTCCAGAGCTGCACTCACTGTTCTGCTGGTGCAGTCACTGTGTACATACATTACATTACTTATCCTGTACTGATCCTGAGTTACATCCTGTATTATACTCCAGAGCTGCACTCACTATTCTGCTGGTGCAGTCACTGTGTACATACATTACATTACTTATCCTGTATTATACTCCAGAGCTGCGCTCACTATTCTGCTGGTGCAGTCACTGTGTACATACATTACATTACTTATCCTGTACTGATCCTGAGTTACATCCTGTATTATACTCCAGAGCTGCGCTCACTATTCTGCTGGTACAGTCACTGTGTACATACATTACATTACTTATCCTGTATTATACTCCAGAGCTGCGCTCACTATTCTGCTGGTGCAGTCACTGTGTACATACATTACATTACTTATCCTGTACTGATCCTGAGTTACATCCTGTATTATACTCCAGAGCTGCACTCACTATTCTGCTGGTGCAGTCACTGTGTACATACATTACATTACTTATCCTGTATTATACTCCAGAGCTGCGCTCACTATTCTGCTGGTACAGTCACTGTGTACATACATTACATTACTTATCCTGTATTATACTCCAGAGCTGCGCTCACTATTCTGCTGGTACAGTCACTCTGTACATACATTACATTACTTATCCTGTATTATACTCCAGAGCTGCGCTCACTATTCTGCTGGTGCAGTCACTGTGTACATACATTACATTACTTATCCTGTACTGATCCTGAGTTACATCCTGTATTATACTCCAGAGCTGCGCTCACTATTCTGCTGGTGCAGTCACTGTGTACATACATTACATTACTTATCCTGTACTGATCCTGAGTTACATCCTGTATTATACTCCAGAGCTGCGCTCACTATTCTGCTGGTGCAGTCACTGTGTACATACATTACATTACTTATCCTGTATTATACTCCAGAGCTGCGCTCACTATTCTGCTGGTACAGTCACTGTGTACATACATTACATTACTTATCCTGTATTATACTCCAGAGCTGCGCTCACTATTCTGCTGGTACAGTCACCGTGTACATACATTACATTACTTATCCTGTACTGATCCTGAGTTACATCCTGTATTATACTCCAGAGCTGAGCTCACTATTCTGCTGGTACAGTCACTGTGTACATACATTACATTACTTATCCTGTATTATACTCCAGAGCTGCACTCACTATTCTGCTGGTACAGTCACTGTGTACATACATTACATTACTTATCCTGTATTATACTCCAGAGCTGCGCTCACTATTCTGCTGGTACAGTCACCGTGTACATACATTACATTACTTATCCTGTACTGATCCTGAGTTACATCCTGTATTATACTCCAGAGCTGAGCTCACTATTCTGCTGGTACAGTCACTGTGTACATACATTACATTACTTATCCTGTATTATACTCCAGAGCTGCGCTCACTATTCTGCTGGTACAGTCACTGTGTACATACATTACATTACTTATCCTGTACTGATCCTGAGTTACATCCTGTATTATACTCCAGAGCTGCACTCACTGTTCTGCTGGTGCAGTCACTGTGTACATACATTACATTACTTATCCTGTACTGATCCTGAGTTACATCCTGTATTATACTCCAGAGCTGCACTCACTATTCTGCTGGTGCAGTCACTGTGTACATACATTACATTACTTATCCTGTATTATACTCCAGAGCTGCGCTC
The DNA here is from genome assembly GCA_947044405.1 of Leptodactylus fallax. NCBI lineage: Eukaryota > Metazoa > Chordata > Amphibia > Anura > Leptodactylidae > Leptodactylus > Leptodactylus fallax. The sequence goes on from CAMRHE010000629.1 coordinate 511,972, forward strand.
ACTATTCTGCTGGTGCAGTCACTGTGTACATACATTACATTACTTATCCTGTACTGATCCTGAGTTACATCCTGTATTATACTCCAGAGCTGCGCTCACTATTCTGCTGGTACAGTCACTGTGTACATACATTACATTACTTATCCTGTATTATACTCCAGAGCTGCGCTCACTATTCTGCTGGTACAGTCACTGTGTACATACATTACATTACTTATCCTGTATTATACTCCAGAGCTGCGCTCACTATTCTGCTGGTACAGTCACTGTGTACATACATTACATTACTTATCCTGTATTATACGCCAGAGCTGCGCTCACTATTCTGCTGGTACAGTCACTGTGTACATACATTACATTACTTATCCTGTACTGATCCTGAGTTACATCCTGTATTATACTCCAGAGCTGCGCTCACTATTCTGCTGGTACAGTCACTGTGTACATACATTACATTACTTATCCTGTACTGATCCTGAGTTACATCCTGTATTATACTCCAGAGCTGCACTCACTATTCTGCTGGTACAGTCACTGTGTACATACATTACATTACTTATCCTGTACTGATCCTGAGTTACATCCTGTATTATACTCCAGAGCTGCACTCACTATTCTGCTGGTACAGTCACTGTGTACATACATTACATTACTTATCCTGTACTGATCCTGAGTTACATCCTGTATTATACCCCAGAGCTGCACTCACTATTCTGCTGGTACAGTCACTGTGTACATACATTACATTACTTATCCTGTATTATACTCCAGAGCTGCGCTCACTATTCTGCTGGTACAGTCACTGTGTACATACATTACATTACTTATCCTGTACTGATCCTGAGTTACATCCTGTATTATACTTCAGAGCTGTGCTCACTATTCTGCTGGTGCAGTCACTGTGTACATACATTACATTACTTATCCTGTACTGATCCTGAGTTACATCCTGTATTATACTCCAGAGCTGCACTCACTATTCTGCTGGTACAGTCACTGTGTACATACATTACATTACTTATCCTGTATTATACTCCAGAGCTGCGCTCACTATTCTGCTGGTGCAGTCACTGTGTACATACATTACATTACTTATCCTGTATTATACTCCAGAGCTGCGCTCACTATTCTGCTGGTGCAGTCACTGTGTACATACATTACATTACTTATCCTGTATTATACTCCAGAGCTGCGCTCACTATTCTGCTGGTACAGTCACTGTGTACATACATTACATTACTTATCCTGTACTGATCCTGAGTTACATCCTGTATTATACTCCAGAGCTGCACTCACTATTCTGCTGGTGCAGTCACTGTGTACATACATTACATTACTTATCCTGTACTGATCCTGAGTTACATCCTGTATTATACTCCAGAGCTGCGCTCACTATTCTGCTGGTACAGTCACTGTGTACATACATTACATTACTTATCCTGTATTATACTCCAGAGCTGCACTCACTATTCTGCTGGTACAGTCACTGTGTACATACATTACATTACTTATCCTGTACTGATCCTGAGTTACATCCTGTATTATACCCCAGAGCTGCACTCACTATTCTGCTGGTACAGTCACTGTGTACATACATTACATTACTTATCCTGTATTATACTCCAGAGCTGCGCTCACTATTCTGCTGGTGCAGTCACTGTGTACATACATTACATTACTTATCCTGTATTATACTCCAGAGCTGCGCTCACTATTCTGCTGGTGCAGTCACTGTGTACATACATTACATTACTTATCCTGTATTATACTCCAGAGCTGCGCTCACTATTCTGCTGGTACAGTCACTGTGTACATACATTACATTACTTATCCTGTACTGATCCTGAGTTACATCCTGTATTATACTCCAGAGCTGCGCTCACTATTCTGCTGGCGCAGTCACTGTGTACATACATTACATTACTTATCCTGTACTGATCCTGAGTTACATCCTGTATTATACTCCAGAGCTGCACTCACTATTCTGCTGGTACAGTCACTGTGTACATACATTACATTACTTATCCTGTATTATACTCCAGAGCTGCGCTCACTATTCTGCTGGTACAGTCACTGTGTACATACATTACATTACTTATCCTGTATTATACTCCAGAGCTGCACTCACTATTCTGCTGGTACAGTCACTGTGTACATACATTACTTATCCTGTACTGATCCTGAGTTACATCCTGTATTATACTCCAGAGCTGCGCTCACTATTCTGCTGGTACAGTCACTGTGTACATACATTACATTACTTATCCTGTACTGATCCTGAGTTACATCCTGTATTACACTCCAGAGCTGCGCTCACTATTCTGCTGGTACAGTCACTGTGTACATACATTACATTACTTATCCTGTATTATACTCCAGAGCTGCGCTCACTATTCTGCTGGTGCAGTCACTGTGTACATACATTACATTACTTATCCTGTATTATACTCCAGAGCTGCGCTCACTATTCTGCTGGTACAGTCACTGTGTACATACATTACATTACTTATCCTGTATTATACTCCAGAGCTGCACTCACTATTCTGCTGGTACAGTCACTGTGTACATACATTACATTACTTATCCTGTACTGATCCTGAGTTACATCCTGTATTATACCCCAGAGCTGCGCTCACTATTCTGCTGGTACAGTCACTGTGTACATACATTACATTACTTATCCTGTACTGATCCTGAGTTACATCCTGTATTATACTCCAGAGCTGCACTCACTATTCTGCTGGTGCAGTCACTGTGTACATACATTACATTACTTATCCTGTACTGATCCTGAGTTACATCCTGTATTATACTCCAGAGCTGCGCTCACTATTCTGCTGGTACAGTCACTGTGTACATACATTACATTACTTATCCTGTATTATACTCCAGAGCTGCACTCACTATTCTGCTGGTACAGTCACTGTGTACATACATTACATTACTTATCCTGTACTGATCCTGAGTTACATCCTGTATTATACCCCAGAGCTGCACTCACTATTCTGCTGGTACAGTCACTGTGTACATACATTACATTACTTATCCTGTATTATACTCCAGAGCTGCGCTCACTATTCTGCTGGTGCAGTCACTGTGTACATACATTACATTACTTATCCTGTATTATACTCCAGAGCTGCGCTCACTATTCTGCTGGTGCAGTCACTGTGTACATACATTACATTACTTATCCTGTATTATACTCCAGAGCTGCGCTCACTATTCTGCTGGTACAGTCACTGTGTACATACATTACATTACTTATCCTGTACTGATCCTGAGTTACATCCTGTATTATACTCCAGAGCTGCGCTCACTATTCTGCTGGCGCAGTCACTGTGTACATACATTACATTACTTATCCTGTACTGATCCTGAGTTACATCCTGTATTATACTCCAGAGCTGCACTCACTATTCTGCTGGTACAGTCACTGTGTACATACATTACATTACTTATCCTGTATTATACTCCAGAGCTGCGCTCACTATTCTGCTGGTACAGTCACTGTGTACATACATTACATTACTTATCCTGTATTATACTCCAGAGCTGCACTCACTATTCTGCTGGTACAGTCACTGTGTACATACATTACTTATCCTGTACTGATCCTGAGTTACATCCTGTATTATACTCCAGAGCTGCGCTCACTATTCTGCTGGTACAGTCACTGTGTACATACATTACATTACTTATCCTGTACTGATCCTGAGTTACATCCTGTATTACACTCCAGAGCTGCGCTCACTATTCTGCTGGTACAGTCACTGTGTACATACATTACATTACTTATCCTGTATTATACTCCAGAGCTGCGCTCACTATTCTGCTGGTGCAGTCACTGTGTACATACATTACATTACTTATCCTGTATTATACCCCAGAGCTGCGCTCACTATTCTGCTGGTACAGTCACTGTGTACATACATTACATTACTTATCCTGTACTGATCCTGAGTTATATCCTGTATTATACTCCAGAGCTGCACTCACTATTCTGCTGGTACAGTCACTGTGTACATACATTACATTACTTATCCTGTACTGATCCCGAGTTACATCCTGTATTATACTCCAGAGCTGCGCTCACTATTCTGCTGGTGCAGTCACTGTGTACATACATTACATTACTTATCCTGTACTGATCCTGAGTTACATCCTGTATTATACTCCAGAGCTGCACTCACTATTCTGCTGGTGCAGTCACTGTGTACATACATTACATTACTTATCCTGTACTGATCCTGAGTTACATCCTGTATTATACTCCAGAGCTGCGCTCACTATTCTGCTGGTGCAGTCACTGTGTACATACATTACATTACTTATCCTGAATACCCAGAGCTGCGCCACTATTCTGCTGGTACAGTCACTGTGTACATACATTACATTACTTATCCTGTATTATACTCCAGAGCTGCACTCACTATTCTCGGTACAGTCACTGTGTACATACATTACATTACTTATCCTGTACTATCCTGAGTTACATCCGTTTATCCCCAAGCTCGCTCACTATTCTGCTGGTACAGTCACTGTGTACATACATTACATTACTTATCCTGTATTATACTCCAGAGCTGCGCTCACTATTCTGCTTCTGGATTCGGTACACTTGGTGCAGACATTGGACAAGCAGGGGATCCCGGTAATGATGTATTCTGTAGGCTCTTTGGTTCCCGCTGATTTGTGACTCTTCTCCTTGATCCTCTGATTTTTGTCTCTTTATGTAAATGAGTTTGGCCATCAGATGAGTTGATCACATGACTGTGCTACGTCTGGAGTGGATGATTCTTGTAGTCCCCTCCGTGTTCTCCACTCCCAGTATCTGGAGCTTGCGAGGACACAATTCTGTATTATCAGTGAGTGGTGGAGTCTCTGGAGACCCGTGTGTGCAGAGTCCCAGACTGACTAATGTACCCGGCTGAGGACGAGGATGATGATGATGATGATGATGGCGGCCGCTCCAGCCTGATTGCTCTGCTGTAATTAGCTCTCACTGAGAAATGGCTATGAGTGGGGGAAGGGCGCTCATCGCCACTGTAGTGCTCCGGGGTGAGCTGTGATTGCAGTCTGGACCAGAATTGGGGAGGGGGTACTGTAAGAGAGTCGCACCCGAGAAAGCCCAACTACATAGCTAAACACATTTACACATCAGGACCCAGTGTCGGGCTGGGATGTTTAGGGCCCACCAGTGGAATTGTTTCTAGGGGCCCACAATAAGTCCCCTGCAGATCAGCGGTACCGAGACAGGGCAGCTAAAGGTAATAACATATCGGGAGCCATGCTGCTCACCCGCCATATGATGTGCACCACTGCACTACCTAAACCCACTGCTACACCCTGTATGGACAGGCCATCAATATTAGAAAAATGGATAAATCCTTTAAAGAGGATGTCCAGGAATTGGAGCAACCCATGTGCCGGGCAGGTGGTGTAAAATAAAAAAGAAATAAAAAATCATACTCCCCTGTCCCCGGCGCTCCATTGTCCGCCGTCAGTGTCCTTTCAGTCTCGTGCTGGCGCCTCCTTGCTGGGAGTCCTGCACCTCATGTGACCGCTGAGACCAATTAGGTACAGGATTTCTAGAAATGAGGCGCCGCCATGAGACCGAACAGACACAGGCAGGAGACAACGGGGTGCTGGGGACAGGTGAGTATGCTTTTTTTTTTTTTTTTTAACACCTCCCTGGCGGCCGCCACAGCGGTCGCTCGAATTTATGGACAACCTCTTTAAAGGGGTTGTCTGGGCCAAATTTATTTATGGCCTCTTCACTGGTCCCCCATACTGTAAGGGGAACAGTGATGGGGTCATTATATTGTGTGGGGGCAGTGATGGGGGCTAACATCCTGTGGGGGGACATTAAATAGATAGGCCATAAATACCTGATCGGTAGGGGGCTGACACATGGCCCCATCAGCTGTTCGGAGCCACTTCCGGAGCCTGTTCTGTACACAACACAGGGCCGGAAGCAGAAAGCTCCATCCGCTGTATAGCAGCCCGGCGCCTTCACTGCTCAGCTCCTACTGACTTCAATAAGTGCTGAGATACAGTGAAGGTGCCCGACTAATACACAGAGGACAGAGCTTTCTGCTTCCAGCCCCGTATTGTGTACAGGCATCAGAAGTGGCTCCGAACAGCTGATCGGTAGGGGTCTGACAACTGGCCCCCAGACCGATCAGGTGTTTATGGCCTATCCTGAGGATAAACCATAACAAATTATGCCTGCACAGCCCATTTAATGTACCCCCTAATGTGCCACACTTTAAAGAGGTTGTCCAAACAAAACCTACCCACCTGTCCCCGGAGTCCTCCCAGCACAGCCCGGTCCTGCAGCTTCGCTGTCTTCTATTGCCAGAAGTCCTCGCTGTCTGTGACGTCCCAGGTCTCTTCCCTTAGGCCACAGGTTGTCACGTGCAGGGGGAACTTCAGCTGGAAGAAAACAACAGAGCTGCAGGACCGAACCGCGCTGGGAGACACCGGGGACAGGAGAGAAAGTTCTGGGTTTTTTTTTTCACCTACTCCGGCCTAATTAAAAAAAAATGTTATCCTGGAAAATCCCTTTAATGTCCCCCAGGCTATTGGCCTCCATCACTGCCCCCCCCCATATAGCAGCCCCATCAATGGTCCCCATACGGTGAAGGGGCCACGTTATGGGGAGAATAGTGAAGGGGCCACTGTATGCCCATATAGTAGCCCCTTCATTGGTCCCCCCCATAGCAGTATTGGGTCACTACTTACCTGTCTGCTCTTCCTACAGCAGACTGGGCCCTGTGCGCTGCGATGACGTAATGTGCGGCATATGTGGGGGGGGGTCCCCTGGCCAGGAGCGGGGAGAGGTAAGTGAATAGGGGCTGATACCGCATCTCCACTGCCTATTATAAAAAAGCAGTGGGGATCCGGCAGGGCCCCCTAAAGGCACGGGGCCCACCGGCGGATTCACCGGTCTCCCGGTGGGCCAGTCCGACCCTGTCAGGACCCTAAGAAAGCTGGAAACTGTAATAATGGTGGCCGTGTTATCTCCCAAGGAGAACTAAGGGAAAGCTGTAACAATGACTTAATGACCCGTCTGTGAACATCACATGACCCATGTCTGGACATCATGTGACCCGTGTCTGGACATCAGGTGACCCGTGTCTGGACATCATGTGACCCGTGTCTGGACATCATGTGACCCGTGTCTGGATATCATGTGACCCGTGTCTGGACATCATGTGACCCGTGTCTGGACATCATGTGACCCGTGTCTGGTCATCAGGTGACCCGTGTCTGGACATCATGTGACCCATGTCTGGACATCAGGTGACCCGTGTCTGGATATCAGGTGACCCGTGTCTGGACATCATGTGACCCGTGTCTGGTCATCAGGTGACCTGTGTCTGGTCATCAGGTGACCTGTGTCTGGACATCATGTGACCCGTGTCTGGGCATCACGTGACCCATCTCTGGGCATCAGGTGACCCGTGTCTGGACATCATGTGACCCGTGTCTGGACATCATGTGACCCGTGTCTGGGCACACGTGACCCATCTCTGGGCATCAGGTGACCCGTGTCTGGACATCAGGTGACCCGTGTCTGGACATCAGGTGACCCGTGTCTGGACATCAGGTGACCCGTGTCTGGGCATCACGTGACCCATCTCTGGGCATCAGGTGACCCGTCTCTGGACATCAGGTGACCCATGTCTGGGCATCACATAAATATTTACCATGAGATGAAGGTAAATCTTGGGGTGAGGGGTCCTGATGTCTGGTTACTGTCACCCGTTAATAATTAGGAGGCTGCGGAGATGGTGACATTACACACAAGAATGTCGTGCGGGGGAACAGAGGACAACATGCCAAACACTCGTCACCTCCTCACCCCATCCCTTTGTGTGCAGAAGGAACGTCAGCCAGGACAGAAGACACACAGACAAAGCTTAATGTAAATGAAATCATGGCCGCCTCCTGTACACGCCAAAGTCATATGTTTTATATCATGTATATATGTATGTCAGTCATACATGTCAGAACCCTAATACAGTATATGTTATTAGGAGAAGGTGTTATCTTCATTCGGCCTGTACCCCCTCTCCCTGCCTGCAGCCTGTGCCCCCTCTCCCTGCCTGCAGCCTGTGCCCCCTCTCCCTGCAGCCTGTGCCCCCTCTCCCTGCCTGCAGCCTGTGCCCCCTCTCCCTGTCTGCAGCCTGTGCCCCCTCTCCCTGCCTGCAGCCTGTGCCCCCTCTCCCTGCCTGCAGCCTGTGCCCCCTCTCCCTGCAGCCTGTGCCCCCTCTCCCTGCCTGCAGCCTGTGCCCCCTCTCCCTGCCTGCAGCCTGTGCCCCCTCTCCCTGCAGCCTGTGCCCCCTCTCCCTGCAGCCTGTGCCCCCTCTCCCTGCAGCCTGTGCCCCCTCTCCCTGCCTGCAGCCTGTGCCCCCTCTCCCTGCAGCCTGTGCCCCCTCTCCCTGCCTGCAAACTGTGCCCCCTCTCCCTGCAGCCTGTGCCCCCTCTCCCTGCAGCCTGTGCCCCCTCTCCCTGCCTGCAGCCTGTGCCCCCTCTCCCTGCAGCCTGTGCCCCCTCTCCCTGCCTGCAGCTTGTGCCCCCTCTCCCTGCCTGCAGCCTGTGCCCCCTCTCCCTCCCTGCAGCCTGTGCCCCCTCTCCCTGCAGCCTGTGCCCCCTCTCCCTGCAGCCTGTGCCCCCTCTCCCTGCCTGCAGCCTGTGCCCCCTCTCCCTGCAGCCTGTGCCCCCTCTCCCCTCCCTGCAGCCTGTGCCCCCTCTCCCTCCCTGCAGCCTGTGCCCCCTCTCCCTCCCTGCAGCCTGTGCCCCCCTCTCCCTCCCTGCAGCCTGTGCCCCCTCTCCCTGCAGCCTGTGCCCCCTCTCCCTGCCTGCAGCCTGTGCCCCCTCTCCCTGCAGCCTGTGCCCCCTCTCCCTGCCTACAGCCTGTGCCCCCTCTCCCTGCCTGCAGCCTGTGCCCCCCTCTCCCTGCAGCCTGTGCCCCCTCTCCCTGCCTGCAGCCTGTGCCCCCTCTCCCTGCCTACAGCCTGTGCCCCCTCTCCCTGCCTGCAGCCTGTGCCCCCTCTCCCTGCCTGCAGCCTGTGCCCCCTCTCCCTGCCTGCAGCCTGTGCCCCCTCTCCCTGCCTGCAGCCTGTGCCCCCTCTCCCTGCCTGCAGCCTGTGCCCCCTCTCCCTGCCTGCAGCCTGTGCCCCCCTCTCCCTGCAGCCTGTGCCCCCTCTCCCTGCAGCCTGTGCCCCCTCTCCCTGCCTACAGCCTGTGCCCCCTCTCCCTGCCTGCAGCCTGTGCCCTCTCTCCCTGCCTGCAGCCTGTGCCCTTCTCCCTGCCTGCAGCCTGTGCCCCCTCTCCCTGCAGCCTGTGCCCCCTCTCCCTGCAGCCTGTGCCCCCTCTCCCTGCCTGCAGCTTGTGCCCCCTCTCCCTGCCTGCAGCCTGTGCCCCCTCTCCCTGCCTGCAGCCTGTGCCCCCCTCTCCCTGCCTGCAGCCTGTGCCCCCTCTCCCTGCAGCCTGTGCCCCCTCTCCCTGCCTGCAGCCTGTGCCCCCCTCTCCCTGCAGCCTGTGCCCCCTCTCCCTGCCTGCAGCCTGTGCCCCCTCTCCCTCCCTGCAGCCTGTGCCCTCTCTCCCTCCCTGCAGCCTGTGCCCCCTCTCCCTGCAGCCTGTGCCCCCTCTCCCTGCCTACAGCCTGTGCCCCCTCTCCCTGCCTACAGCCTGTGCCCCCTCTCCCTGCCTGCAGCCTGTGCCCCCTCTCCCTGCCTGCAGCCTGTGCCCCCTCTCCCTGCAGCCTGTGCCCCCTCTCCCTGCAGCCTGTGCCCCCTCTCCCTGCCTGCAGCCTGTGCCCCCTCTCCCTGCCTACAGCCTGTGCCCCCTCTCCCTGCCTACAGCCTGTGCCCCCTCTCCCTGCCTGCAGCCTGTGCCCCCTCTCCCTGCAGCCTGTGCCCCCTCTCCCTGCCTGCAGCCTGTGCCCCCTCTCCCTGCCTGCAGCCTGTGCCCCCCTCTCCCTGCAGCCTGTGCCCCCTCTCCCTGCAGCCTGTGCCCCCCTCTCCCTGCCTGCAGCCTGTGCCCTTCTCCCTGCCTGCAGCCTGTGCCCCCTCTCCCTGCCTACAGCCTGTGCCCCCTCTCCCTGCCTGCAGGCTGTGCCCCCTCTCCCTGCAGCCTGGTCCCCCTCTCCCTGCAGCCTGTGCCCTCTCTCCCTGCCTGCAGCCTGTGCCCTTCTCCCTGCCTGCAGCCTGTGCCCCCTCTCCCTGCAGCCTGTGCCCCCTCTCCCTGCCTGCAGCCTGTGCCCCCTCTCCCTGCCTGCAGCCTGTGCCCCCCTCTCCCTGCAGCCTGTGCCCCCTCTCCCTGCAGCCTGTGCCCCCTCTCCCTGCCTGCAGCCTGTGCCCCCTCTCCCTGCAGCCTGTGCCCCCTCTCCCTGCAGCCTGTGCCCCCTCTCCCTGCAGCCTGTGCCCCCTCTCCTGCCTGCAGCCTATGCCCCCTCTCCCTGCAGCCTGTGCCCCCTCTCCCTGCCTACAGCCTGTGCCCCCTCTCCCTGCAGCCTGTGCCCCCTCTCCCTGCCTACAGCCTGTGCCCCCTCTCCCTGCAGCCTGTGCCCCCTCTCCCTGCCTGCAGCCTGTGCCCCCTCTCCCTGCAGCCTGTGCCCCCCTCTCCCTGCCTGCAGCCTGTGCCCCCCTCTCCCTGCCTGCAGCCTGTGCCCCCTCTCCCTCCCTGCAGCCTGTGCCCCCTCTCCCTGCCTACAGCCTGTGCCCTTCTCCCTGCCTGCAGCCTGTGCCCCCTCTCCCTGCAGCCTGTGCCCCCTCTCCCTCCCTGCAGCCTGTGCCCCCTCTCCCTGCAGCCTGTGCCCCCTCTCCCTGCCTGCAGCCTGTGCCCCCTCTCCCTGCCTACAGCCTGTGCCCCCTCTCCCTGCCTGCAGCCTGTGCCCCCTCTCCCTGCAGCCTGTGCCCCCTCTCCCTCCCTGCAGCCTGTGCCCCCTCTCCCTGCAGCCTGTGCCCCCTCTCCCTGCCTACAGCCTGTGCCCCCTCTCCCTGCAGCCTGTGCCCCCTCTCCCTGCCTGCAGCCTGTGCCCCCCTCTCCCTGCAGCCTGTGCCCCCTCTCCCTGCCTGCAGCCTGTGCCCCCTCTCCCTGCCTGCAGCCTGTGCCCCTTCTCCCTGCCTGCAGCCTGTGCCCCCTCTCCCTGCAGCCTGTGCCCCCTCTCCCTGCCTGCAGCCTGTGCCCCCTCTCCCTGCAGCCTGTGCCCCCTCTCCCTGCCTGCAGCCTGTGCCCCCTCTCCCTGCCTGCAGCCTGTGCCCCCTCTCCCTGCCTGCAGCCTGTGCCCCCTCTCCCTGCAGCCTGTGCCCCCTCTCCCTGCAGCCTGTGCCCCCTCTCCCTGCAGCCTGTGCCCCCTCTCCCTGCCTGCAGCCTGTGCCCCCTCTCCCTGCAGCCTGTGCCCCCTCTCCCTGCCTGCAGCCTGTGCCCCCCTCTCCCTGCAGCCTGTGCCCCCTCTCCCTGCAGCCTGTGCCCCCTCTCCCTGCCTGCAGCCTGTGCCCCCTCTCCCTGCCTACAGCCTGTGCCCCTTCTCCCTGCCTGCAGCCTGTGCCCCCTCTCCCTGCAGCCTGTGCCCCCTCTCCCTGCCTGCAGCCTGTGCCCCCTCTCCCTGCAGCCTGTGCCCCCTCTCCCTGCCTGCAGCCTGTGCCCCCTCTCCCTGCCTGCAGCCTGTGCCCCCTCTCCCTGCAGCCTGTGCCCCCTCTCCCTCCCTGCAGCCTGTGCCCCCTCTCCCTGCCTACAGCCTGTGCCCCCTCTCCCTGCCTGCAGCCTGTGCCCCCTCTCCCTGCAGCCTGTGCCCCCTCTCCCTGCCTGCAGCCTGTGCCCCCTCTCCCTGCCTGCAGCCTGTGCCCCCTCTCCCTGCCTGCAGCCTGTGCCCCCTCTCCCTGCCTGCAGCCTGTGCCCCCTCTCCCTGCCTACAGCCTGTGCCCCCTCTCCCTGCAGCCTGTGCCCCCTCTCCCTGCCTGCAGCCTGTGCCCCCTCTCCCTGCAGCCTGTGCCCCCTCTCCCTGCCTGCAGCCTGTGCCCCCTCTCCCTGCCTGCAGCCTGTGCCCCCTCTCCCTGCCTGCAGCCTGTGCCCCCTCTCCCTGCAGCCTGTGCCCCCTCTCCCTGCCTGCAGCCTGTGCCCCCTCTCCCTCCCTGCAGCCTGTGCCCCCTCTCCCTGCCTGCAGCCTGTGCCCCCTCTCCCTGCCTGCAGCCTGTGCCCCCTCTCCCTGCCTGCAGCCTGTGCCCCCTCTCCCTGCCTGCAGCCTGTGCCCCCTCTCCCTGCCTACAGCCTGTGCCCCCTCTCCCTGCAGCCTGTGCCCCCTCTCCCTGCCTGCAGCCTGTGCCCCCTCTCCCTGCAGCCTGTGCCCCCTCTCCCTGCCTGCAGCCTGTGCCCCCTCTCCCTGCCTGCAGCCTGTGCCCCCTCTCCCTGCAGCCTGTGCCCCCTCTCCCTGCCTGCAGCCTGTGCCCCCTCTCCCTCCCTGCAGCCTGTGCCCCCTCTCCCTGCAGCCTGTGCCCCCTCTCCCTGCCTGCAGCCTGTGCCCCCTCTCCCTGCCTGCAGCCTGTGCCCCCCTCTCCCTGCAAGCATGCATAGAAAAATGTATAGAAATTAGCAGAGGGAAGAAGGAAAACCCAGAAAACACAGGTGAGAGACACTGCCCAAGCTGCTGCAGCGGATGGACCGGGAATGGTGACAGAGATGCATTCAGCTGGATTGTCTGCACTGATACATTGTAACAAACCCCTAGCCGCTTGAAGTATCAGTTCAGGCTGGCGTCAGCGCCTGAATGTAAACAATGAATATTTCCATTTAATGATAGCAAGCAGAGGTCTTGAAAATGGTGGAACTTTATGTTCAGGAGACTGGACGCTGGCCCTTTAATGGAACGCGCCAGATCTGCAAAAGCGGTGCAGGAGAAAAGCGGAGAAGTCGCCTGTGGCAGCCGAGGACACTCCAGCTCTGCTGGCCTGGCCTGGGGATGGCGGTGACTCCGCTCATGGTCGTTACATTAATCACTTGCATTGTTTCGTGTTTACGGCGAGGATCGATGGCAGGTTACAGATCAGACACGAGGCCGCAGACCTCATTACCTTTATAATGTCTCAGGTTCATGATGGCCATACGTCTCTGCAGCCACTGCTTCTCGGGGCACGTGTGTCGTCACAGTGTATCATGAAACAAGTGTACAGATTCAGCCAGATAGATTGTATATCATGGCTGTCACCCAGCTTCCCTAGGAGCAGATATAACCAAGAAGGCAACAAACACAATTTAGCAACAATTTGAGTAAACAGGACAAATCTCAGGCTTGTATGTAGTTGGGTGTGTGGAGGGGGGTGTCTGTATATTGAAAAATCTAGATAGGTCTCCAGGCTCCTCCCCCTCACTGAGGCTCCTCCCTTCAGTTTATGTGCATCAGTTTCCTGTCTGCAGTTTAGTCTTCTGCTTTTGCTGTATTGCAGTGTAAAGTATGGGGAGAGACATACTGTATGCAGCAGCCAATCTGAAGGAGCGGAGCTGCAGTGTAAAGAATGAGAAAGGGACACAGTACCAATTTTAGCAACTAAAATGACAGGAGTTAGATTTTAGATTACCCCAAAATCTAACTGATTGGAGTCACTGGGCAGAGCGGTATCCTGATACAGAACTTCTATACTATTCTATTCTGTATTACACTATACTATTCTATACTATACTATTCTGTATTACACTATACTATTCTATACTATACTATTCTGTATTACACTATACTATTCTATACTATACTGTTCTGTATTACACTATACTATTCTATACTATACTGTTCTATTCTATACTATACTGTTGTATACTATACTATTCTATGTTGTTCTATACTATTCGATACTATTCTTTATATACAGTGGAGGAAAAAAGTATTTAGTCAGCCGCCAATTGTGCAAGTTCTCCCACTTATAAAGATGAGGCCGGCCTGTAATTGTCATCATAGGTAGACCTCAACTATGAGAGACAAAATGAGAAAACTAATCCAGAAAATCACATTGTCTGATTTTTAATGAATTTATTTGCAAATTATGGTGGAAAATAAGTATTTGGTCAATAACAAAAGTTCCTCTCAATCCTTTGTTCTATCTCCTTTGTTGGCAATGACAGAGGTGAAACGTTTCCTGTAAGTCTTCACAAGGTTGGCACACACTGTTGCTGGTATGTCGGCCCATTCCTCCATGCAGATCTCCTCTAGAGCAGGGATGTTTTGGGGCTGTCGCTGGACAACGCGGACTTTCAACTCCCTCCAAAGGTTTTCTATGGGGTTGAGATCTGGAGACTGGCTAGGCCACTCAGGGACCTTGTAATGCTTCTTACGAAGCCGCTCCTTCGTTGTCCTGGCGGTGTGCTTGGGATCATTGTCATGCTGAAAGACCCAGCCACGTTTCATCTTCAATGCCCTTGCTGATGGAAGGAGGTTTGCACTCACAATCTCACCATACATGGCCCCATTCATTCTTTCATGTACACGGATCAGTCGTCCTGGTCCCTTTGCAGAGAAACAGCCCCATACCAAACAGTTCTACTTTGGTTTCATCTGACCATATGACATTCTCCCAATACTCTTCTGGAACATCCAAATGCTCTCTAGCAAACTTCAGACGGGCCCGGATATGTACTGGCTTAAGCAGGGGGACACGTCTGGCACTGCAGGATCTGAGTCCCTGGCGGCGTAGTGTGTTACTGACGGTAGCCTTTGTTACGTTAGTCCCAGCTTTCTGCAGGTCACTCACTAGGTCCCCCCGTGGGGTTCTGGGATTTTTGCTCACCGTTCTTGTGATCATTTTGACCCCACGGGGTGAGATCTTGCGTGGAGCCCCTGATGGAGGGAGATTATTAGTGGTCTTGTATGTCTTCCATTTTCTAATTATTGCTCCCACAGGTGATTTCTTCACACCAAGCTGCTTGCCTATTGCAGATTCAGTCTTCCCAGCCTGGTGCAGGGCTACCATTTTGTTTCTGGTCCTTCCACAGCTCTTTGGTCTTCACCATAGTGGAGTTTGGAGTGTGACTGAGGTTGTGGACAGGAGTCTTTTATACTGATAACAATGTCACACAGGAGCCATTACTACAGGTAATGAGTGGAGGACAGAGGAGCCTCTTAAAGGAGAAGTTACAGGGCTGGGGGAGACAGAAATCTTGCTTGTTTGTAGGTGACCAAATACTTATTTTCCACCATAATTTGCAAATAAATTCTTTAAAAATCAGACAATGTGATTTTCTGGATTAGTTTTCTCATTTTGTCTCTCATAGTTGAGGTCTACCTATGATGACAATTACAGGCCGGCCTCATCTTTATAAGTGGGAGAACTTGCACAATTGGTGGCTAGCTAAATACTTTTTTTCCCCAGTGTATATAGTTTTCTACTTCAGTGCTGAGCCTGATGCAGACTCCAGAGACGTCACTCTGGGAGAGCCCTTCGCAGGGTAACTTGCCAATGGTTAAGTTTTGGCCTTTTTAAGGGGTGAGGTTTTTCTAAAAGGGCGCAGTTACATATATCCAGACCCCCTATATAATAATATTAGACCCCAGACGCCTCTAACATGCATCACCTGTGACGTCTCAGTTTCAGCGCTCACATGCGGCGAGGATTTCTGCCGGAACAAGCTCCGGGGCGCCGCAGGGCCAGACAGAGGCTTGGGACACCCGAGTGCCAGGGACAGGTGAGTGTGTTTTTTGTTTTTTTTTTCTTCACCTTCTCCGACTTCCAGGAATAAATCTGTATCTGGACAAGCCCTTTAATAATAAAACATTGCTGAGGCTTATTTTACATTAGGTTTGTTTTTTCTTATACCAAGCTGTTTCTTTCCCTGCACATGTATGATATATAGTGAACTATCTCAGTATATACAGTACATTGTATGCTTAGAAAATATATAGTGAAGTATACAATGTACTGTATATATAGAAAGAGTTCTACATACCAATACATTATATAGGTATACAGGTATAGGGGTCTAATAGTGCAGACTATACTATTGAGCCGGGTGAGGGGACTTGAAAACCGGGAGAATTCTGGGAATCCCAGGTGAGTTGACATGTCTGAGAGTCTGTCCCAGGTTTCCCACCTGCCACATACCCTGGTGGCTTCTTATGTGGCAGAGGGACCCCTCAGGCTTTGGGTGGGGCTGCACCCCCTATAGTCACAGCCCTGAGACATAAACAGAGATAATCCAGGAATGTTCTGAATGCCACATCAGATACTCACCTTCCTGCATTCCTGACTGAAGCGGTGTCCATAGTAACAGGTCCTGTCTGATGATGTCATCAGTCAGTCCTGTCTCCCATGTTGAGTGGTCACCACTATGCAGTAATGACATCACCCTTGTGGTCAATGAAGCGCCTGGCTCTGGCTCTCCTTGTCCTTGGTGCTGACCTCTGCTGGTCTTGATGTCCAATCCTTCCCTTGAATCCTGGCTCCAGATTGCTTGCTGTTTCAGTGCTTGGGTCTGACTTGTTTCCAGATATTTTGTTCTCCTCCTGCCGCCCATGTGACTGTCACATCCTGGGGGGCTCCTGCACTATTATATCCCTATATCATACAGTGATGTCCCTCCTCCTGCCGCCCATGTGACTGTCACATCCTGGGGGGCTCCTGCACTATTATACCCCTATATCATACAGTGATGCCCCCTCCTCCTGCCACCCATGTGACTGTCACATCCTGGGGGGCTCCTGCAGTATTATACCCCTATATCATACAGTGATGCCCCCCTCCTCCTGCCACCCATGTGACTGTCACATCCTGGGGGGCTCCTGCACTATTATACCCCTATATCATACAGTGATCCCCCCTCCTCCTGCCACCCATGTGACTGTCACATCCTGGGGGGCTCCTGCCACTGTCATACCCCTATATCATACAGTGATGCCCCCTCCTCCTGCCGCCCATGTGACTGTCACATCCTGGGGGGCTCCTGCACTATTATACCCCTATATCATACAGTGATCCCCCCTCCTCCTGCCGCCCATGTGACTGTCACATCCTGGGGTAGCTCCTGCAGCTATTATACCCCTAGTATCATACACGTGATAGCCCCCCTCCTCCTGCCGCCCATGTGACTGTCACATCCTGGGGTATATACTGTATGATATAGGGGTATAGGGGTATAATAGTGCAGGAGCCCCCCCAGGATGTGACAGTCACATGGGCGGCAGGAGGAGGGGCATCACTGTATGATATAGGGGTATAATAGTGCAGGAGCCCCCCAGGATGTGACAGTCACATGGGTGGCAGGAGGAGGGGGCATCACTGTATGATATAGGGGTATAATAGTGCAGGAGCCCCCCAGGATGTGACAGTCACATGGGCGGCAGGAGGAGGGGGATCACTGTATGATATAGGGGTATAATAGTGCAGGAGCCCCCCAGGATGTGACAGTCACATGGGCGGCAGGAGGAGGGGGCATCACTGTATGATATAGGGGTATAATACTGCAGGAGCCCCCCAGGATGTGACAGTCACATGGGTGGCAGGAGGAGGGGGCATCACTGTATGATATAGGGGTATAATAGTGCAGGAGCCCCCCAGGATGTGACAGTCACATGGGTGGCAGGAGGAGGGGGCATCACTGTATGATATAGGGGTATAATAGTGCAGGAGCCCCCCAGGATGTGACAGTCACATGGGCGGCAGGAGGAGGGGGCATCACTGTATGATATAGGGGTATAATAGTGCAGGAGCCCCCCAGGATGTGACAGTCACATGGGTGGCAGGAGGAGGGGGCATCACTGTATGATATAGGGGTATAATAGTGCAGGAGCCCCCCAGGATGTGACAGTCACATGGGTGGCAGGAGGAGGGGGGATCACTGTATGATATAGGGGTATAATAGTGCAGGAGCCCCCCAGGATGTGACAGTCACATGGGTGGCAGGAGGAGGGGGGATCAGTGTATGATATAGGGGTATAATAGTGCAGGAGCCCCCCAGGATGTGACAGTCACATGGGCGGCAGGAGGAGGGGGGATCACTGTATGATATAGGGGTATAATAGTGCAGGAGCCCCCCAGGATGTGACAGTCACATGGGTGGCAGGAGGAGGGGGGATCACTGTATGATATAGGGGTATAATAGTGCAGGAGCCCCCCAGGATGTGACAGTCACATGGGCGGCACATGGGCGGCAGGAGGAGGAGGGGCATCACTGTATGATATAGGGGTATAATAGTGCAGGAGCCCCCCAGGATGTGACAGTCACATGGGCGGCAGGAGGAGGGGGGATCACTGTATGATATAGGGGTATAATACTGCAGGAGCCCCCCAGGATGTGACAGTCACATGGGCGGCAGGAGGAGGGGGGATCACTGTATGATATAGGGGTATAATAGTGCAGGAGCCCCCAGGATGTGACAGTCACATGGGCGGCAGGAGGAGGGGGGATCACTGTATGATATAGGGGTATAATAGTGCAGGAGCCCCCCAGGATGTGACAGTCACATGGGCGGCAGGAGGAGGGGACATCACTGTATGATATAGGGGTATAATAGTGCAGGAGCCCCCCAGGATGTGACAGTCACATGGGTGGCAGGAGGAGGGGGGATCACTGTATGATATAGGGGTATAATAGTGCAGGAGCCCCCCAGGATGTGACAGTCACAAAGGTGGCAGGAGGAGGGGGGATCAGTGTATGATATAGGGGTATAATAGTGCAGGAGCCCCCCAGGATGTGACAGTCACATGGGCGGCAGGAGGAGGGGGGATCACTGTATGATATAGGGGTATAATAGTGCAGGAGCCCCCCAGGATGTGACAGTCACATGGGCGGCAGGAGGAGGGGGATCACTGTATGATATAGGGGTATAATAGTGCAGGAGCCCCCCAGGATGTGACAGTCACATGGGTGGCAGGAGGAGGGGGGATCACTGTATGATATAGGGGTATAATAGTGCAGGAGCCCCCCAGGATGTGACAGTCACATGGGCGGCAGGAGGAGGGGGCATCACTGTATGATATAGGGGTATAATAGTGCAGGAGCCCCCCAGGATGTGACAGTCACATGGGCGGCAGGAGGAGGGGGGATCACTGTATGATATAGGGGTATAATAGTGCAGGAGCCCCCCAGGATGTGACAGTCACATGGGTGGCAGGAGGAGGGGGGATCACTGTATGATATAGGGGTATAATAGTGCAGGAGCCCCCCAGGATGTGACAGTCACATGGGCGGCAGGAGGAGGGGGACATCACTGTATGATATAGGGGTATAATAGTGCAGGAGCCCCCCAGGATGTGACAGTCACATGGGTGGCAGGAGGAGCGGGGATCACTGTATGATATAGGGGTATAATAGTGCAGGAGCCCCCCAGGATGTGACAGTCACATGGGTGGCAGGAGGAGGGGGCATCACTGTATGATATAGGGGTATAATAGTGCAGGAGCCCCCCAGGATGTGACAGTCACATGGGCGGCAGGAGGAGGGGGCATCACTGTATGATATAGGGGTATAATAGTGCAGGAGCCCCCCAGGATGTGACAGTCACATGGGTGGCAGGAGGAGGGGGGATCACTGTATGATATAGGGGTATAATAGTGCAGGAGCCCCCCAGGATGTGACAGTCACATGGGCGGCAGGAGGAGGGGGGATCACTGTATGATATAGGGGTATAATAGTGCAGGAGCCCCCCAGGATGTGACAGTCACATGGGCGGCAGGAGGAGGGGGACATCACTGTATGATATAGGGGTATAATAGTGCAGGAGCCCCCCAGGATGTGACAGTCACATGGGTGGCAGGAGGAGGGGGGATCACTGTATGATATAGGGGTATAATAGTGCAGGAGCCCCCCAGGATGTGACAGTCACATGGGTGGCAGGAGGAGGGGGCATCACTGTATGATATAGGGGTATAATAGTGCAGGAGCCCCCCAGGATGTGACAGTCACATGGGTGGCAGGAGGAGGGGGATCACTGTATGATATAGGGGTATAATAGTGCAGGAGCCCCCCAGGATGTGACAGTCACATGGGTGGCAGGAGGAGGGGGATCACTGTATGATATAGGGGTATAATAGTGCAGGAGCCCCCCAGGATGTGACAGTCACATGGGCGGCAGGAGGAGGGGGGATCACTGTATGATATAGGGGTATAATAGTGCAGGAGCCCCCCAGGATGTGACAGTCACATGGGCGGCAGGAGGAGGGGGGATCACTGTATGATATAGGGGTATAATAGTGCAGGAGCCCCCCAGGATGTGACAGTCACATGGGTGGCAGGAGGAGGGGGCATCACTGTATGATATAGGGGGGCGCCCCAGGATGTGACAGTACATGGGCGGCAGGAGGAGGGGGCCCCCAGGATGTGACAGTCACATGGGCGGCAGGAGGAGGGGGCATCACTGTATGATATAGGGGTATAATAGTGCAGGAGCCCCCCAGGATGTGACAGTCACATGGGTGGCAGGAGGAGGGGGCATCACTGTATGATATAGGGGTATAATAGTGCAGGAGCCCCCCAGGATGTGACAGTCACATGGGCGGCAGGAGGAGGGGGGATCACTGTATGATATAGGGGTATAATAGTGCAGGAGCCCCCCAGGATGTGACAGTCACATGGGCGGCAGGAGGAGGGGGGATCACTGTATGATATAGGGGTATAATAGTGCAGGAGCCCCCCAGGATGTGACAGTCACATGGGCGGCAGGAGGAGGGGGGATCACTGTATGATATAGGGGTATAATAGTGCAGGAGCCCCCCAGGATGTGACAGTCACATGGGTGGCAGGAGGAGGGGGCATCACTGTATGATATAGGGGTATAATAGTGCAGGAGCCCCCCAGGATGTGACAGTCACATGGGCGGCAGGAGGAGGGGGGATCACTGTATGATATAGGGGTATAATAGTGCAGGAGCCCCCCAGGATGTGACAGTCACATGGGCGGCAGGAGGAGGGGGGGATCACTGTATGATATAGGGGTATAATAGTGCAGGAGCCCCCCAGGATGTGACAGTCACATGGGCGGCAGGAGGAGGGGGCATCACTGTATGATATAGGGGTATAATAGTGCAGGAGCCCCCCAGGATGTGACAGTCACATGGGTGGCAGGAGGAGGGGGGATCACTGTATGATATAGGGGTATAATAGTGCAGGAGCCCCCCAGGATGTGACAGTCACATGGGTGGCAGGAGGAGGGGGGATCACTGTATGATATAGGGGTATAATAGTGCAGGAGCCCCCCAGGATGTGACAGTCACATGGGCGGCAGGAGGAGGGGGGATCACTGTATGATATAGGGGTATAATAGTGCAGGAGCCCCCCAGGATGTGACAGTCACATGGGTGGCAGGAGGAGGGGGGATCACTGTATGATATAGGGGTATAATAGTGCAGGAGCCCCCCAGGATGTGACAGTCACATGGGTGGCAGGAGGAGGGGGGATCACTGTATGATATAGGGGTATAATAGTGCAGGAGCCCCCCAGGATGTGACAGTCACATGGGCGGCAGGAGGAGGGGGGATCACTGTATGATATAGGGGTATAATAGTGCAGGAGCCCCCCAGGATGTGACAGTCACATGGGCGGCAGGAGGAGGGGGATCACTGTATGATATAGGGGTATAATAGTGCAGGAGCCCCCCAGGATGTGACAGTCACATGGGTGGCAGGAGGAGGGGGGATCACTGTATGATATAGGGGTATAATAGTGCAGGAGCCCCCCAGGATGTGACAGTCACATGGGTGGCAGGAGGAGGGGGCGCAGGATGTGAACAATAGGAGGAGGAGGAGGAGGGAGCAGTCTGGGGCTGAGCTCGGTCCGGGCGGCTCTACATCTGCACATTACACGGAGGATGGAGCCGGGGAGCGCCCCTCAGTGACCCGCAGACACCGTGGAGCCCCCCGGAGGATCGAGCTCCCCGGCCCCGGCAGCTGCAGCTATGAACGCGGCGGAGGGCACGGAGGATGGCGGCGGCGGTACCGACTCCGAGGTGGACGCGTTTTTCCGTACAGGTAGGAGCCCAGGCCCGGGCGGGGGGCAATGCCGGGGGGCAGGGAGGGAAACCGGGGGGTCCTGCGGCGGAGAAAGAGGGCGCTGGACGGACTGCCCCTGTATGAATGGGCAACACCCCCCACCCATACCATGTACCAGAGGATTACTACCCCCAGCATACCATGTATCAGAGGATTACTACCCCCAGCATACCATGTATCAGAGGATTACTACCCCCAGCATACCATGTACCAGAGGATTACTACCCCCAACATACCATGTATCAGAGGACCCAATTACTACCCCCAGCATACCATGTATCAGAGGATTACTACCCCCAACATACCATGTATCAGAGGATTACTACCCCCAACATATAATGTATCAGAGGATTACTACCCCCAGCATACCATGTATCAGAGGATTACTACCCCCAACATACCATGTATCAGAGGATTACTACCCCCAACATATAATGTATCAGAGGATTACTACCCCCAGCATACCATGTATCAGAGGATTACTACCCCCAGCATACCATGTATCAGAGGATTACTACCCCCAGCATACCATGTATCAGAGGATTACTACCCCCAGCATACCATGTATCAGAGGATTACTACCCCCAGCATACCATGTATCAGAGGATTACTACCCCCAACATACCATGTATCAGAGGATTACTACCCCCAACATACCATGTATCAGAGGATTACTACCCCCAGCATACCATGTATCAGAGGATTACTACCCCCAGCATACCATGTATCAGAGAATTACTACCCCCAACATATAATGTATCAGAGAATTACTACCCCCAACATACCATGTATCAGAGAATTACTACCCCCAGCATACCATGTACCAGAGGATTACTACCCCCAGCATACCATGTATCAGAGAATTACTACCCCCAACATACCATGTATCAGAGAATTACTACCCCCAGCATACCATGTATCAGAGGATTACTACCCCCAACATACCATGTATCAGAGAATTACTACCCCCAACATACCATGTATCAGAGAATTACTACCCCCAACATACCATGTATCAGAGGATTACTACCCCCAGCATACCATGTATCAGAGGATTACTACTCCCACCATACCATGTATCAGAGGATTACTACCCCCAACATACAATATATCGGTGCCCTCCACGAATAATGTATCAGTGTCCCCCCCCCACTGTCCATGATTGATGAATCTGGCCCCAGCCTATCATTGATAAATAATAAATTCCCCCCCCCCCAATATCAGGCCCCACTTCTCTTACAGTGTATCATGTTCCTTACAGCTACCGTGTATCCAGCTGGTGCCCCCCATGATACTGTTTATTCAGTCTGTGCCCCCCATCGAATGGTGTATACCAGCCTTACAAGTCTGTGCCCCCTGTCATATGACATTTACCAGCCTGTGCCCCTTCATCATATGGTGTACGCAGCTTGTGCCCCCCATCATACAACATATACCAGCCTGTGCCCCCATCATATGGTGTACGCAGCCTGTGCCCCCCATCATACAACATATACCAGCCTGTGCCCCCATCATATGGTGTACGCAGCCTGTGCCCCCCATCATACAACATATACCAGCCTGTGCCCCCATCATATGGTTTACGCAGCCTGTGCCCCCCATCGCACGGTGTATACCAGCCTGTGCCCCCTATCACATGGCATATACCAGCCTTACAAGTCTGTGCCCGCTATCGTATGACATATACCAGTCTGTGCCCCCATCATATGGTGTACGCAGCTTGTGCCCCCCATCATACAACATATACCAGCCTGTGCCCCCATCATATGGTGTACGCAGCCTGTGCCCCTAATCATACAACATATACCAGCCTGTGCACCCCATCATATGGTGTATGCAGCCTGTGCCCCCTATCGCATGGTGTATACCAGCCTGTGCCCCCCTATCACATGGCATATACCAGCCTTACAAGTCTGTGCCCTCTATCATATGACATATACCAGCCTGTGCCCCCATCATACAACATATACCAGCCTTTGTCCCCCATCATACGGTGTACGCAGCCTGTGCCCCATCATATGGGGATTTCAAAATCTATCCTAAGCCTTTCATACCTAGCTATATCACTGCTCTCGATCAGTGGTGAATGCTGGGACGATGCCCCCACCCCAATATATGGTAGTGTCATCATCTTTATATCAGTATCTGATTCATATACAGTAATATGTGCACCACCCATATCAATATGCCCCAAATGTACAAGGCTCCCCCTCCTCTCATATTGATGTACCCCAATATACTGCAATCACCCTCATATAGTATTGTGCCCTCCTTGTCATATTAACGTGCCTAATTATACAATATTATGCCACCCGCTCATATGAATGTGCCCCAAATATACAGTAACCCCCTCCTCTCATGTAAATGTGCCCCAATATACAGTAACCCCCTCCTCTCATATAAATGTGCCCCAATATACAGTAATCCCCCTCCTCTCCTATAAATGTGCCCCAATATACAGTAACCCCCTCCTCTCATATAAATGTGCCCCAATATACAGTAATCCCCTCCTCTCATACTAATGTGCCCCAATATACAGTAACCCCCTCCTCTCATACTAATGTGCCCCAATATACAGTAATCCCCCTCCTCTCCTATAAATATGCCCCAATATACAGTAACCCCCTCCTCTCCTATAAATATGCCCCAATATACAGTAACCCACTCCTCTCATACTAATGTGCCCCAATATACAGTAACCCCCTCCTCTCATATTAGTGTATCCCAAATATACAGTAACCCCCTCCTCTCCTGTAAATGTGCCCCAATATACAGTAACCCCCTCCTCTCATACTAATGTGCCCCAATATACAGTAATCCCCCTCCTCTCATATTAGTGTATCCCAAATATACAGTAACCCCCTCCTCTCATATAAATGTGCCCCAATATACAGTAATCCCCTCCTCTCATACTAATGTGCCCCAATATACAGTAACCCCCTCCTCTCATATTAGTGTATCCCAAATATACAGTAACCCCCTCCTCTCCTATAAATGTGCCCCAATATACAGTAATCCCCTCCTCTCATACTAATGTGCCCCAATATACAGTAACCCCCTCCTCTCATACTAATGTGCCCCAATATACAGTAATCCCCCTCCTCTCCTATAAATATGCCCCAATATACAGTAACCCCCTCCTCTCCTATAAATATGCCCCAATATACAGTAACCCCCTCCTCTCATACTAATGTGCCCCAATATACAGTAACCCCCTCCTCTCATATTAGTGTATCCCAAATATACAGTAACCCCCTCCTCTCCTGTAAATGTGCCCCAATATACAGTAACCCCCTCCTCTCATACTAATGTGCCCCAATATACAGTAATCCCCCTCCTCTCATATTAGTGTATCCCAAATATACAGTAACCCCCTCCTCTCATATAAATGTGCCCCAATATACAGTAATCCCCTCCTCTCATACTAATGTGCCCCAATATACAGTAACCCCCTCCTCTCATATTAGTGTATCCCAAATATACAGTAACCCCCTCCTCTCCTATAAATGTGCCCCAATATACAGTAATCCCGTTCTTATCATATAAATGTGCCCCAATATACAGTAATTCCCTCCTCTCATACTAATGTGCCCCAATATACAGTAACCCCCTCTTCTCATACTAGTGTGCCCCAATATACAGTAATCCCCCTCCTCTCCTATAAATATGCCCCAATATACAGTAACCCCCTCTTCTCATATAAATGTGCCCCAATATACAGTAATCCCCTCCTTTCATACTAATGTGCCCCAATATACAGTAACCCCCTCCTCTCATACTAGTGTGCCCCAATATACAGTAATCCCCCTCCTCTCCTATAAATATGCCCCAATATACAGTAACCCCCTCTTCTCATATAAATGTGCCCCAATATACAGTAATCCCCTCCTCTCATACTAATGTGCCCCAATATACAGTAATCCCCTCCTCTCATACTAATGTGCCCCAATATACAGTAACCCCCTCCTCTCATATTAGTGTATCCCAAATATACAGTAACCCCCTCCTCTCCTATAAATGTGCCCCAATATACAGTAATCCCCTTCTTATCATATAAATGTGCCCCAATATACAGTAATCCCCTTCTTATCATATAAATGTGCCCCAATATACAGTAATCCCCTCCTCTCATACTAATGTGCCCCAATATACAGTAATCCCCTTCTTATCATATAAATGTGCCCCAATATACAGTAATCCCCTTCTTATCATATACAAAACACCCCCCCCCAACCCACCCCCCCCCAATGTGCCCCAATATACAGTAATCCCCTCCTCTCATACTAATGTGCCCCAATATACAGTAACCCCCTCCTCTCATACTAGTGTGCCCCAATATACAGTAATCCCCCTCCTCTCCTATAAATATGCCCCAATATACAGTAATCCCCTTCTTATTATTTGACTGTGCCCCAATATACAGTAATCCCCTTCTTATTATTTGACTGTGCCCCAATATACAGTAACCCCCTCCTCTGATATTAATGTGCCCCCATATAGTGTCTGATATTCAGCATTTCTTCTCCCACTGTCACCCCTCCAGTATACAGTACCCCTCCCCCCACAATAGTGTAGAATATATTGTGTCTGCCCCTCTGTATTTCTCCCCTGGTGTCAAGGGGGCCACACTTTGGCGTTCAGTCACTGCCCTGTGGTGCTTGGACTGATGGGGTTGGTGATGCTATGTTGCTTACATTCAGTGAATTGTGGGTACTGATGATGTCATTGTGTGTACTGATGATGTCACTGTGTGTAATGTCCAAATACCACGGCCTGGACGTTCCTCATTGTCAGACGCAGCTGATGATCTGTAGTGAAACAGAGTCGAATCTCGCTGCACCTGCCCTGCGTATGAAAGAGCATCGTCCTCAGAGCCAGGGGGTATGGCAGCCATCATGTCCGCTCATGGTGCTATTATATGATTATGGGAGGCAATAACATGACTATGGCTCAGACGTCGCCCCTATCTGTACAGACAGGCTGAATTCTGGTAACCTGCCCCCTGCGGTAAATCTCAGCACACAAGTTATCATCTTCTCCTCTACCTCACTCCCTGTTGGCCAGGACTCTGGAAAAGCTGGGTGACATGCTCATCATTATACTGATGGTTTGGGTCAAGTCTTTGTCCCTGTGACCTTGGATGAGTCTTGTAGACGGCAACAGATTATGGTTATCTTGGCTAGGCCGGAGCAGCCGCTTTTCATCTACCCTGCTGCCTCCTGTCACTACAGGCTGCCCTCGTCCTGTCTGACAATAGCGCTTGTTGTCTGTCACTGTTGTACATGGAGTTGTGTCTGCAGAGGTGCGAGGTTCGGAGACCTCCTGATGATCAGAGAGTCCATGGGAGCAGGTACAAGACATTTATGAAGTGCTGCATGCTGGGCCAAAGACTAGGCCAAAGCAGAGATGATCGAACTATCTATCTATTATCTATCTATCTCATATCTATCTATCTATCTCATATCTATCTATCTCATATCTATCTCATATCTACCTATCTATCTCATATCTATCTATCTCATATCTATCTATCTATCTCATATCTATCTATCTATCTATCTCATATCTATCTATCTCATATCTATCTCATATCTATCTCATATCTATCTATCTATCTCATATATATCTATCTATCTATCTATCTCATATCTATCTATCTATCTCATATCTATCTATCTCATATCTATCTATCTATCTCATATCTATCTATCTATCTCATATCTATCTATCTATCTATCTCATATCTACCTATCTATCTCATATCTATCTATCTCATATCTATCTATCTATCTATCTATCTATCTATCTCATATCTATCTATCTATCTCATATCTATCTATCTATCTCATATCTATCTATCTATCTCATATCTATCTATCTCATATCTATCTATCTCATATCTATCTATCTCATATCTATCTATCTCATATCTATCTCATATCTATCTATCTCATATCTATCTATCTCATATCTATCTATCTCATATCTATCTATCTCATATCTATCTATCTATCTCATATCTATCTATCTATTTATCTCATATCTATCTCATATCTATATATCTATCTATCTCATATCTATCTATCTATCTCATATCTATCTATCTATCTATCTATCTATCTCATATCTATCTCATATCTATCTATCTATCTCATATCTATCTCATATCTATCTATCTCATATCTATCTATCTCATATCTATCTATATATCTCATATCTATCTATCTCATATCTATATATCTATCTCATATCTATCTATCTCATATCTATCTATCTCATATCTATCTATCTCATATCTATCTATCTCATATCTATCTATATATCTCATATCTATCTATCTCATATCTATCTATCTATCTCATCTATCTATCTATCTCATATCTATCTATCTCATATCTATCTATCTCATATCTATCTATCTCATATCTATCTATCTATCTCATATCTATCTATCTATCTCATATCTATCTATCTCATATCTATCTATCTATCTATCTATCTATCTCATATCTATCTATCTCCTATCTATCTATCTCATATCTATCTATCTCATATCTATCTATCTCATATCTATCTATCTCATATCTATCTATCTCATATCTATCTATCTCATATCTATCTATCTATCTCTATCTATCTCATATCTATCTATCTATCTATCTATCTATCTATCTCATATCTATCACATATCTATCTATCTATCTCTATCTATCTATCTCATATCTATCTATCTCATATCTATCTATCTATCTATCTATCTATCTCATATCTATCTATCTCATATCTATCTATCTAATATCTATCTATATCTATCTCATATCTATCTATCTCATATCTATCTATCTATCTATCTATCTATCTATCTCATATCTATCTATCTATCTATCTATCTATCTATCTATCTCATATCTATCTATCTATCTCATATCTATCTATCTATCTCATATCTATCTATCTCATATCTATCTATCTCATATCTATCTATCTCATATCTATCTATCTATCTATCTATCTCATATCTATCTATCTATCTCATATCTATCTATCTCATATCTATCTTATATCTATATCTATCTATGTATCTATCTATCTTGGTCTGGTTCTCTTAGCTATTACATTCTGATCTTTCATTCAGTCCCATTGTATAACCTGCAGCCTCTCTCCCTGCTGTCGCAGGTTCTCTGGAGTTCACCGAATCCCTGCCTGGTCCTGTATTTGGAGTCACTTCCTAAAATTCCTTCCCTGCTGGTTATTTTGCCGTCACCTGTGAGCGGTGTCATTGAAAGTGGAAGGAGAGGGAGAGCCCCAGAGAGATCCCCTTTATGGTTTCATTGACCTCTCTCAGTACACAGCTTTCCTGAAATCCGCCATAGTGATGTGCCTGATGGTCGGAGCTCTCCTGATTCTCCTGGGGTCTAAGGCTCCTCCCCCTTGTATGTATGGCAGTTTTCTGATAATCTCTCTCTCACCAGGGTTCGTTTCCTGTAGTTTATAATCTTCAGTATAATATAACTTCCTGCTGAGCTTCTCCTTATACACAGTAACCAATTTATACGAGCTGAGCTGCAGTGTAAAGCATGGGAGACAAAATCGCCAGAGCTTCTCATGAGACACAAAATGGATGATCAGACTTGAAGGCTGTTTGTCTTCCTTCCCCTCTGGACTTGTCTTTGGGATATTTGGTGGTCTGGCCAAGACTTGTGTGAAGGAGAGGTCATACAGAGGGGTCTGCGGGGTCAGCTCTGCTGACATACAGCCCCAGGAGCCTAGAAGGTTTGGTGATATCAGTGGCACCCACTACACCCATCAGGCCTTCTGACATGTGGGAGGAGTCTGGCGGGGATAGTGATTGACGCCTCTTCAGGACCCCATGGATGGTCATGTGATCACGATGGTCCTGCACCAAAATCTGTACAACTCCTCAGACAGTGGATGGAGAATGCTGGTGTGATAGTAGGCACCAATTTCACTATATACTTTATCCACCCCTCCATATAATGCTGAGGAAATCTTCCAGTTATGCTCCAGTCACATCCAAAGCTGCAGTATTCCACATGGCTAATCTCACCTTTCTCTGCTGCCCCCTGCTGGTTCATGGTGTAAGATGTCCCCTCATCTGATGTAGGAAATAGACATCGCCCAGAAGGCAGTGCAGCAGATTGTTAGGACTGTGGCCTGCAGGACTACAGCTCTGGTTGTGACTGGAGAAGAAGGCATGATGTAACCTAAGGTCAGCGCACAATGCTGCTGGTTGCCTTGGAAACAGACAGCGGTTTATCTGTCCTCTGCAGATGGTTGTGACGCCGGCCTGGTCTGTGCATCTGTTTTCTCAGCTCCCTAAATATATTTAAGCAAAGTGCAGCTTTGGAAGTGACCAGTGGATAAGTTGTGACGTGACAGCAGGGTTGTCCGTGCAGCTCTGGATGTGACTGTAGTATAAGACTTGATGGAAAAGCAGAATTGTGAATGCAGCTCCTCATTATATGTGAGTTTATGTCATGTAGCGAGCGATGGCGCCGTTCTTGGCGAGGTGCTTGTACCGCGGCTGATTATTGATGAGCTGTCGCTGCTATGGTTGTCGTGATTTATCTGCGCCCAGCGTCAGTCTCTGCTTACATTGCTTTTGATCCTCGGAGAGTGACTGGTGACTGCTGCGGCGCAGTGAGGCTCGCACTTTGATACGATTAGCGAAGATCCGATTATTTCATGTGATCAGAATTAGTGATGGCGAATGTGATGCCATCCGAGGACGTTTTTATGTCAATCACAGGATGTTTTGGTCGTGGTTCATCTGATAACCTGTCAGTGGCGGCCGCTGCAACATATAGAGGATGACGCCTGTCACATCTCTGCTTGCTGTCAGCGGCCACCAGGTGGCCATCAGAGGTATCCTGATCTAGTCCTCACACAGCTGAGGGCTTGGTACAATGTGTCAGTGTAGAACATCTTCTCTAAGGCTCCTTCTAGACCACCATAAGGCCGGATTCAACAATGGAAAGCTGGACCATTAAAACAGCGGTTACCTGTGGACACCCACGGACCCCATAGACAATAATGGGGTCTGCCGGGTATCCATCACCTTAGTGACCCCCTCAGTATGCAATAAGGTATAATACCAGGTGCCCTTGTTTTTAATGTTTTGGCGCGGTTCCTCTGATTTCCATGTCCCTCTTCTTTCCTGTATAATGGCCCCCAGTACACTCTGCGTATCTTATGGGTGGACTTGCAAGGGTAGGGGTCGGTCTCCGACTACCAAAGCAGAGTGGGGCACATGTAGTAAGATGGCGTATGGTACAGCGGCCTCTTCATAAATCTGTCGGCCCTCCCTGCGCCTGAATGGAGTTCCCAAATGGCGTAGATTACCATTACAATTACTATAAATCTATCGGGTCATGGTGTCCCCGCCAACTCCACTCACAGTCACACTGTGCGGCGGCGAGGCGCGAAGTGGGGCGCATGTTTGGTGCAGCAATGGGCCTTGCAAACATACGTCTCGATATCAGTGATGAGTGATAAATTTCCCCCGGTGTATGGAGAGTTACCGGGAACCAGGTGGCCTGTTAGGAGAACTGCGCTTAAGGGGTTAAAAACGAGGACACCAGGTATTATAAGCCAGGACATTTGTTGTATACTGGTGGGGTCACTCTAACTTATAAAGGATTTTCCTCAGTGATACATTGTACCAAACCCTCAGCGGTGTGAACAGATTAAAGAGTAATGCCCCGTCAGAGCTCCTGATATGGTGCAGAGATGTATGCGGCGGGCCGGGTGTGCGCTCGGAGGCCCGCTCACTATAGATCGCTTTGGCAGCGTCTCGGTGCTGGCTGTGACTCTCCGCCCGGTCGCTGATGAAGTGGAGGGTGAAGGGCAGCGAGCGATCGATAGATGCGCTTACTGTGATCCGTCCGCGCTGAGCGCTCGCTGCCTCGCCCATTCAAGTGGATTTATGAATTTAATTGGCAGAAAGTATGTGTACAATGCTAATCGCCTGAGAGCACAGCCCGGAGCCGCACCGATCGATGGCACCCTCCCCTCCTCCTCTGACAGCCTGTGATCATGTATGTAATATGTATGACGGGGCAGGAGCCGATGTTATATCACGCATGACGTCCTCCCTGTGATTGGCTGCACTGGTTGTCATGGTTACACTGTATGTGCTGGCTTCATCTTCTGAACACAGCAGGTTCCGTCCACGTTCCGAGGCTGACGACAGAACAACGTGAGAAATCAGGAAACATGCAACAAATAATTGTGAGGGGAGAAGCGCGGTGTCCCGCAGCTGTCCTAGGGGTTAGTAGACAGGTGGAGCAGGTGCAGCGGCTCCGAGTCCTCGCCATGTCACATATATCATCTGTATATTGTTACATGGAGATGGCACGGATACATTGTAACCATTAACCCTTAGTGTTTGGCAGGAGGGCGTCTTTTGTGCGCTGCTTCCGTTTTTCGTGTGGATGCGGTCACTTACATTGTACTGTAAAGTTTCGCTCTACATGTCATCGTCCGTCTGTAGCGGCCAGAGGACAACCATTTCCACGTCACCAGCGGACAGGATGATACAATGTGTTACTTACCATTGAGGGGGGCTTACTGCTGCAGCCGCTATTATAGCCATAAGGCTCGGACTACTCGGCCACTTTGGCTGCAGCTCCCATCTTGTGACCAAAGATCACGGGGTCACCCTACAACTCCTCGTCTAAAGTAGAGCCTGAGGGTGCTGCGACGTCTGGGCGCAAACAAGTCCAGCAGTCCTCCACCTTTTTTGCAAATAGAAGCCCCCTCGGGTGCACAATGTGACTCACTTATATTAGTGGAGGAGCGACAGGGCCACATTAGTCACGTCCTGCCCATTACTCTGGGGACCCCCTCTAGCCCCCCTGAATATTATGAGAGCTTTGTACAGTCTGACTGTCGTGGACAGTCCTGGGGCTGACCAGCCGCTGTGTGCAGTCACATGTGCCCCACCACCCCTTCCTCCCCAGGCTGCTTTCTCTTCTCCTTGACCTTGTGTGACCTTGGAGCGTGATGTCATTGTTCACCTCTTACATCATCAATCTCCATCCTGAGAAATCCACAAGTCTGAGATGATTGACCTGCGTCCAGATCCAGTACAATGGTATGAGTGCATAGAGGGAAGGCCACCGCTCTTATCCTGACGTGTTTTCCTAATGTCTGTGTCTGACTCCAGGAGCTGACAATCTAGTCCTTTGTGTCCTTGCAGACCTGTGATCACAGCCACAGTAATGGCCGCCATTCAGATTGTGCGTCGCTCTTTAGCCTGGATCCAAAGAGCGGCCCAAATTGGCTTTTCAGCTTACAAAGGGTTGTCTTCATACAATTGTAACAAACCCTCTCCTGTATAAATGCTTGGTCGGGTCAGGTTCGGCTATAAGTCATCATTTTGGTGAAAGTTCCAGAACTTTTCATTATACACAGATTAGATCCTATGAATCACTGGCGGGCCCTGTATGGGCCCCGTATTCTCCCCACACCCATTACTTTGCGGTGTTATCCGTCCATCTGTCCGGACGTCATGCTCTGGCCCCTGGGGTCTCCAGGTGTCGGTTCTGCTCGGGGTCTTTGTTTCTAGCACTGCTAATTGTAGGGTTTCCGCTGCACTTAGGGGCTAGTTGAGCAGATGCAGCAGAGCCGGGGCCGCCCCTGGTCTCAGCCATACAGTCCTTGCTGGGGATATCTTGTTACCATGCGACAAATGTTGAGGACCCTGCAGATGACGGTAGACCCCACATCGCCTGCAGGACTCATGGAAGACTCGTCTGTGACAGACAGAAATAGCAATGACAATCTGCCCGTCTCACATCACAGGACCACAGATCATACACCGCACAGTGTCCGGCCAAATGGTGGACGCCAAACACGGGAACAGCTGCCGCCTAACAATGGGATCTGCCAGATTAGTTCTCATCTGTTGTTTATATGGTCCTGTACACACCATGTATCACTCCCATCATCCCTGACCCCAGGAGCTGACAATCTAATCTCCCTATATCACACATCATGTATCACTCCCATCATCCCTGACCCCAGGAGCTGACAATCTAATCTCTCTATATCACACACCATGTATCACTCCCATCATCCCTGACCCCAGGAGCTGACAATCTAATCTCCCTATATCACACACCATGTATCACCCCCATCATCCCTGACCTCAGGAGCTCACAATCTAATCTCCCTATATCACACACCGTGTATCACTCCCATCATCCCTGACCCCAGGAGCTGACAATCTAATCTCTCTATATCACACACCATGTATCACTCCCATCATCCCTGACCCCAGGAGCTGACAATCTAATCTCCCTATATCACACACCGTGTATCACTCCCATCATCCCTGACCCCAGGAGCTGACAATCTAATCTGCCTATATCACACACCATGTATCACTCCCATCATCCCTGACCCCAGGAGCTGACAATCTAATCTCCCTATATCACACACCATGTATCACTCCCATCATCCCTGACCCCAGGAGCTGACAATCTAATCTGCCTATATCACACACCATGTATCACTCCCATCATCCCTGACCCCAGGAGCTGACAATCTAATCTCCCTATATCACACACCATGTATCACTCCCATCATCCCTGACCCCAGGAGCTGACAATCTAATCTCCCTATATCACACACCATGTATCACCCCCATCATCCCTGACCCCAGGAGCTCACAATCTAATCTCCCTATATCACACACCGTGTATCACTCCCATCATCCCTGACCCCAGGAGCTGACAATCTAATCTCTCTATATCACACACCATGTATCACTCCCATCATCCCTGACCCCAGGAGCTGACAATCTAATCTCCCTATATCACACACAATGTATCACCCCATCATCCCTGACCCCAGGAGCTGACAATCTAATCTCTAATCACACACACCATGTATCACTCCCATCATCCCTGACCTCAGGAGCTGACAATCTAATCTCCCTATATCACACACCATGTATCACCCCCATCATCCCTGACCCCAGGAGCTGACAATCTAATCTCCCTATATCACACACCATGTATCACCCCCATCATCCCTGACCCCAGGAGCTGACAATCTAATCTCCCTATATCACACACCATGTATCACTCCCATCATCCCTGACCCCAGGAGCTGACAATCTAATCTCCCTATATCACACACCATGTATCACTCCCATCATCCCTGACCCCAGGAGCTGACAATCTAATCTCCCTATATCACACACCATGTATCACTCCCATCATCCCTGACCCCAGGAGCTGACAATCTAATCTCCCTATATCACACACCATGTATCACTCCCATCATCCCTGACTCCAGGAGCTGACAATCTAATCTCCCTATATCACACACCATGTATCACTCCCATCATCCCTGACCCCAGGAGCTGACAATCTAATCTCCCTATATCACACACCATGTATCACTCCCATCATCCCTGACTCCAGGAGCTGACAATCTAATCTCCCTATATCACACACCATGTATCACCCCCATCATCCCTGACCCCAGTGACATATCTTTGGTGCTGGCTTTTTCCTGCGCCGGGTCCTCCGGTCTGTGGCTTTCTCACCACTGGGCAGAGCGGGGTGGGCTGAGGACGCCATATTTAGTATAAGTTGCGCCACTTCCTGACTGGCATAGATTCCCATTCTGGTGCAGCGGAGTGGACCTAAATTATTTAGAGGGTGGATCCTCTTAGTAAGTCAGGTGCGCCTCACACCTGTCATGGACTTTACTAAGACTGGTATAGGAAACGCCAGTCTTAATAAATTCCTCCCAGTGTATCCCTCCCATCATCTTCCCAGCAGTACTACAGTCGCTGTGTGGGGTCACACCAGACAGGCTACCCTCACTTGCCCGGGGCACTTCTGCCGGTCACTGGGTGTCCTCTTTGGGCACTTCTATAGTAGGTATTAACCCCTGCATACCAGGAACACTCCACATGAGCTGCTGTATGGAGATTACCCAGCGTGGCCCTTGTCACAGTCGCTGAGTTCCTTACATTTGCACATTTTCCCCAGAGAGGTGAGCGTGCGACATGGCGGCTCACCTTAGTGATGTGATTGCGCAGACGAGCAGTTTCCTCGCCGGAGTCTTTATCCCGCGTGCCGTGGCGTTCGCTCTGTGTGCAATAAATGGAATAGAATCTTGTCCGACATGTGAAGGAACACTCCAGATACCGAGGTCTGTGGAGCCTCGCGCCTCTGGGGTAACTCGCTGCTGTTATAATAAATAGACCTAGTGCCATTATAATGTGCGGGGACAGTGGAGATGAGCGGCGGGTAATACATCGTGTAACACTCGTGTCCTGCACACAGCCACGGTCTCCCCGCAGCTTCGGAACAGCAGAAAGCCCTGGACGTGAGGGGTTAAGTGTTCACTAATGGCCAGAGAGGTGCAGACTGCGAGGAATTGTCCAGCACTTAAAGGCCTGAAGGCCACAGCAGAGGGGGTGGCAGCAGGACCGGCGGAGGAGGGGGGGATGGAGAGGGCTAATGGAGGCCGGATACTGCCTGGGCTGTTACTGGGGCTCAGGGTGACTGGCAGGGCTCCGGTGTCGGGGCACTGGTGCTGGGGCTCCTGACGTCTGGCGGGTCTCTGTTGCAGTGGTTAAGGATATTTAGGGGGGCTCAGGACATCTGCTGGGAGTTATAATAAATATGTCAGGGGTTGTGGTGCACATTTGGTGAAAGGAAGGGTCTTGTGCCAAATGTGCACCATCATATCATCCCACTGCACCAGAAAGCGAAATCTCCCTTGCCTTGCCTTACCTGAGCCGTGATCTGTGACTACAGCCTAGCTACATTGCCAGCAAGAGTCTGAGATAGTCTGAGACACACCTCCTGCCTCATAGTGCCCCGCCCCTTATTGCTCTGCCTGCTCTGATTGGCTACAGTGTTTTCCCGTAAGTTTGTAACAGGCTGAGCAGGACATCAAGGTTGGGCTGATTATAATGTCGCGGCTCCTATGCACATCTATGAGTCTCCGTGTAAATAGATCTGATCCTCGCACGCTCACATTGCTGAAGGTCCCCGACTGTGTGCGAGAATCCTGTATATATGTATGGTCTTATAACAGAGGGCCGCTGTTACCCTATACAGTGGGGAAAACAAGTATTTAGTCAGCCACCAATTGTGCAAGTTCTCCCACTTATAAAGATGAGGCCGGCCTGTAATTGTCATCATAGGTAGACCTCAACTATGAGAGACAAAATGAGAAAACTAATCCAGAAAATCACATTGTCTGATTTTTAAAGAATTTATTTGCAAATTATGGTGGAAAATAAGTATTTGGTCACCTACAAACAAGCAAGATTTCTGTCTCTCCCAGCCCTGTAACTTCTCCTTTAAGAGGCTCCTCTGTCCTCCACTCATTACCTGTAGTAATGGCTCCTGTGTGACATTGTTATCAGTATAAAAGACTCCTGTCCACAACCTCAGTCACACTCCAAACTCCACTATGGTGAAGACCAAAGAGCTGTGGAAGGACCAGAAACAAAATGGTAGCCCTGCACCAGGCTGGGAAGACTGAATCTGCAAT
This sequence comes from Leptodactylus fallax, assembly GCA_947044405.1. Classification (NCBI taxonomy): domain Eukaryota; kingdom Metazoa; phylum Chordata; class Amphibia; order Anura; family Leptodactylidae; genus Leptodactylus; species Leptodactylus fallax. The sequence goes on from CAMRHE010000629.1 coordinate 549,497, forward strand.
AGGCAAGCAGCTTGGTGTGAAGAAATCACCTGTGGGAGCAATAATTAGAAAATGGAAGACATACAAGACCACTGATAATCTCCCTCCATCAGGGGCTCCACGCAACATCTCACCCCGTGGGGTCAAAATGATCACAAGAACGGTGAGCAAAAATCCCAGAACCCCACGGGGGGACCTAGTGAGTGACCTGCAGAAAGCTGGGACTAACGTAACAAAGGCTACCGTCAGTAACACACTACGCCGCCAGGGACTCAGATCCTGCAGTGCCAGACGTGTCCCCCTGCTTAAGCCAGTACATATCCGGGCCCGGCTGAAGTTTGCTAGAGAGCATTTGGATGTTCCAGAAGAGTATTGGGAGAATGTCATATGGTCAGATGAAACCAAAGTAGAACTGTTTGGTATGGGGCTGTTTCTCTGCAAAGGGACCAGGACGACTGATCCGTGTACATGAAAGAATGAATGGGGCCATGTATGGGGAGATTGTGAGTGCAAACCTCCTTCCATCAGCAAGGGCATTGAAGATGAAACGTGGCTGGGTCTTTCAGCATGACAATGATCCCAAGCACACCGCCAGGACAACGAAGGAGCGGCTTCGTAAGAAGCATTACAAGGTCCCTGAGTGGCCTAGCCAGTCTCCAGATCTCAACCCCATAGAAAACCTTTGGAGGGAGTTGAAAGTCCGCGTTGTCCAGCGACAGCCCCAAAACATCCCTGCTCTAGAGGAGATCTGCATGGAGGAATGGGCCGACATACCAGCAACAGTGTGTGCCAACCTTGTGAAGACTTACAGGAAACGTTTCACCTCTGTCATTGCCAACAAAGGAGATAGAACAAAGGATTGAGAGGAACTTTTCTTATTGACCAAATACTTATTTTCCACCATAATTTGCAAATAAATTCTTTAAAAATCAGACAATGTGATTTTCTGGATTAGTTTTCTCATTTTGTCTCTCATAGTTGAGGTCTACCTATGATGACAATTACAGGCCGGCCTCATCTTTATAAGTGGGAGAACTTGCACAATTGGTCGCTGACTAAATACATTTTTCCCCACTGTTATATATATATATATATATATATATATATATATATATACAGTACAGACCAAAAGTTTGGACACACCTTCTCATTCCAAGAGTTTTCTGTATTTTCATGACTATAAAAATTGTAGATTCACACTGAAGGCATCAAAACTATGAATTACCACATGTGGAATTATATACTTACCAAAAAAGTGTGAAACAACTGAAAATATGTCTTCTATTCTAGGTTCTTCAAAGTAGCCACCTTTTGCTTTGATTACTGCTTTGCACACTCTTGGCATTCTCTTGATGAGCTACAAGAGGTAGTCACCTGAAATGGTCTTCCAACAGTCTTGAAGGAGTTCCCAGAGATGCTTAGCACTTGTTGGCCCTTTTGCCTTCACTCTGCGGTCCAGCTCACCCCAAACCATCTGGATTGGGTTCAGGTCTGGTGACTGTGGAGGCCAGGTCATCTGGCGTAGCACCCCATCACTCTCCTTCTTGGTCACATAGCCCTTACACAGTCTGGAGGTGTTTGGGGTCATTGTCCTGTTGGTCCAACTAAACGCAAACCGGATGGAATAGCATGCCGCTGCAAGATGCTGTGGTAACCATGCTGGTTCAGAATAAATCCCCAACAGTGTCCCCAGCAAAGCCCCCCCACACCATCACACCTCCTCCTCCATGCGTCACGGTGGGAACCAGGCATGTAGAGTCCATTCCTTCACCTTTTCTGCGTCGCACAAAGACACGGTGGTTGGAACCAAAGATCTCACATTTGGACTCATCAGACCAAAGCCCAGATTTCCACAGGTCTAATGTCCATTCCTTGTGTTCTTCTTGTGCTTGTTGCCTGTCCTTAGCAGTGGTTTCCTAGCAGCTATTTTACCATGAAGGCCTGCTGCACACAGTCTCCTCTTACCAGTTGTTGTAGAGATGTGTCTGCTGCTAGAACTCTGTGTGGCATTGACCTGGTCTCTAATCTGAGCTGCTGTTAACCTGCGATTTCTGAGGCTGGTGACTCGGATGAACTTATCCTCCGCAGCAGAGCTGACTCTTGGTCTTCCTTTCCTGGGGCGGTCCTCATGTGAGCCAGTTTCTTTGTAGCGCTTGATGGTTTTGGCCACTGCACTTGGGGACACTTTCAAAGTTTTCCCAATTTTTCGGACTGACTGACCTTCATTTCTTAAAGTAATGATGGCCACTCGTTTTTCTTTACTTAGCTGCTTTTTTTCTTGCCATAATACAAATTCTAACACTCCATTCAGTAGGACTATCAGCTGTGTATCCACCTGACTTCTGAACAACACAACTGATGGTCCCAACACCATTTATAAGGCAAGAAATCCCACTTATTAAACCTGACAGAGCACACCTGTGAAGTGAAAACCATTTCAGGTGACTACCTCTTGAAGCCCATCAAGAGAATGCCAAGAGTGTGCAAAGCAGTAATCAAAGCAAAAGGTGGCTACTTTGAAGAACCTAGAATATAAGACATATTTTCAGTTGTTTCACACTTTTTTGGTAAGTATATAATTCCACATGTGCTAATTCATAGTTTTGATGCCTTCAGTGTGAATCTACAATTTTTATAGTCATGAAAATACAGAAAACTCTTGGAATGAGAAGGTGTGTCCAAACCTTTGGTCTGTACTGTATATATATATATATATATGGCCTTATAACAGAGGGCCGCTGCTACCCTATATATATATATTTATATATGTATGGCCTTATAACAGAGGGCCGCTGCTACCCTATATATATATGTATGGCCTTATAACAGAGGGCCGCTGCTACCCTATATATATACTGTATGTATGGCCTTATAACAGAGGGCCGCTGCTACCCTATATATATACTGTATGTATGGCCTTATAACAGAGGGCCGCTGCTACCCTATATATATATGTATGGCCTTATAACAGAGGGCCGCTGCTACCCTATATATATATGTATGGCCTTATAACAGAGGGCCGCTGCTACCCTATATATATATGTATGGCCTTATAACAGAGGGCCGCTGCTACCCTATATATATATATTTATATATGTATGGCCTTATAACAGAGGGCCGCTGCTACATATGTGTGTCTCCATAGTCAGCTCGGGTCCTGGGAAATATAGCAGAGCAGGGTCTGACTACATGAGGACTGTTTGTAGTCAGTAACCATGGAAACCCATAGATTTGTCAAGAAACTTTAGACATGAACTTTAGATCCATTAGTTCAAAAAAGTTATAGGAAAAGTTCTGACGCCTTGCAAGACCTTCCATATTGGCGGCGACCTGTGGATAAGCGTGTGCGTGGCGACTCTTTATTTCTGCTTTGCTCATCCCTGATAACCACTCCTGGGAATGGCCGGGGGTGCAGGTTGGTGTCACCGAGGCCTCGTATGTCCTGCGGCTGTCGGTGAGTCCTGTGCCTTTGATGACAGCGTTCAGGAGCTGGTGTGCGGCGGGGCGTGCGCGGCGCCCTCTATAATAGACGTGGATTTATTTACCCAGCTGCTCCCATCCAGCTTTACCAGGCCCCTTACAGGCAGTGATGCCGGAAGCCATGATGGTTGTCACTCAGCTTTTCCAGATGGATGGCTGGATTAGGTGTTTTTTTGGGTGTTGATGGATCATCATAAATCGCCCTAAACCGCAGAACACGGTGAAGTCCGTGTAATAGTGCGCAGCGTTTAGTGACTGGTTCAAGCCGCAAAACATGACCCAAACCAGGCGGCCATTTACTGTAAGCGCTCAGCCGTGTAACGCAGCAGCTCGCAGCCTCCCTGCTCCTCAATTATTAACAGGCCACCATCTCCCCCGACTGCAGGGACATGATCCCCCCCCAGTAGAGCAAGCGGCGGCTGCGTAGATGTGGTCGCCCGACCCCTCCCTCAGCCGGGACAATGCCCTGTGATCCGGGAGTGTCAGCTGCCACAATGGGGAGGCTCAGACCTGGCAGATGGCTAATTGGATGAGATAAACCACTGGAGCCGGGGATCGCGGCCCTGCCATTGTTGTAGGATCTGGTCAGGGCCAAGTGTGTTGTGGTGGCAGCGACAACGTGGGATAGTCATAGGTGTGAACTACAACAAACCCTGCAAGTCTCTGAGCATAGATAGAGCTTTCCCAGCCTCTGCAATGGCACAAAAGATGATGCAAAGGATTCTATTTTCTGGGGGACACTTAACCCTTTATATTGCACCTCTGTGTGTAGGTTTCCGCTGCGCCCCTTTCGTTGGAGGTGAGAGACGACAGATCTGCGCTCAGGAGCCGCCGTGTGCTCATTGGAGCAGAATGTGAACCCCTGACATGGGGTTTGGGTTTATCCCATTGAACATGTAGAATAATCTATAGCCAGGAGATGGTATAGGGGAGGCCGCACTACGTTACCCATCACCTCTACCTTTGTACACCTTGTTTATTGGTTTCTGACAACAGTATTATATATTACAAGCTGCATCAGACTGGAAACCATCAGCAGGCAGCATTCAGTCAGCCGAGGACATTGATCCCTGAATGCTTGCTCTCTGTTCACAGGAATACAGCCCCAAGTTGATATTTTCGGCTCTCCTCTGCTCGCAGACCCCACATTTTATTGGATGTTTATGCCTGGGGTCTGTGGATTTGCAGGGGACACCGTCAGTGATCGCCCCTTGTGATCCGCTTGCAGATGATAGGAATGATCATCCTGCTGCACTACCGTATGCTGCAGTTTACACTTGGCAAGTCAGATTTGTGCTGCTGATGTATACAGTCTAGACTGATGCAGTGTAACAAAGCTTCAGCTGTGAGCAGAGTTAGGCGTGTACTGATTTCTCTACATGTACAATAAATATGAGTGTTTCCATTCACTGACAGCAAGCAGAGTTCTTGTACTGGTGAAGATGCAAATCAAAGTGCAGATCGTATTTTACATAGGACTGGACAAACTTTTTACACAGGACTGACTCTTTTATTTACATAGGACTGGAAAACCCTATTTATTATTTATTTCTCTAATTGTATTCACAGGACTGGGCGACCCTTTACATAGGACTGACCATTTATTTACCGAGGACTAGATGACCCTTTACATAGGACTGACCCTTTATCTACCGAGGACTAGATGACCCTTTACATAGGACTGACCCTTTATTTACCGAGGATTGAATGACCCTTTACGTGGGACTGACCATTTATTCACATAGGACTAGATGACCCTTTACATAGGACTGACCCTTTATCTACCGAGGACTAGATGACCCTTTACATAGGACTGACCCTTTATTTACCGAGGATTGAATGACCCTTTACATAGGACTGACCCTTTATTCACATAGGACTAGATGACCCTTTACATAGGACTGACCCTTTATTTACCGAGGATTGAATGACCCTTTACATGGGACTGACCCTTTATTCACATAGGACTAGATGACCCTTTACATAGGACTGACCATTAATTTACCGAGGATTGAATGACCCTTTACATGGGACTGACCCTTTATTCACATAGGACTAGATGACCCTTTACATAGGACTGACCCTTTATTTAGATCTCGTGCTCTTTGGCATCTCTTCGTTTGTAGAGTTAATTTCCCGGATGTCGCGCTCGCTTGCGGCTCTCATTTGGCGCCTGACTCCATGACAGCCACTTCCATCCCAGATTTCCTGTAGATATAATATATTGATCTAATGTGACAGCGGAGACAAGCGGTCAATACCACGCGGCGGCGGCGATGGAGATCACTCGCATCTCATTAAATCGGACTCATAGGGAAGAATCCGGATCGTTTACCTTTACAGATGATGTAACGAGCGGCGGATAGAAGACAGCGCAAAGCAGCACGTGTGCGAGAGTCACCGCCTTTGTATGATGTCACCAGCACATAGTTGGATCATTTCCGTGTAGTAATGTCAGGGGGGACCACCCACGTGAGAACTGAAATGGTGGCTGTATTGGTTGTTACCCAGCTTTCCCAGAAACAGATATCACCAAGAATTAGCAAATTATGGAAGAAGAGGATGGCTGAGGAGGCGCCGGGGTCAGTGGCAGTGGAAGGGTTACTACACTCCCAGTTCCGGCCGCAGCGCTCATCTGTGAGGGTCTCCTTCCAGTAAAAGTTATGTAAATATTTAATGGCCCCATAATGGGTGCTAAGTGTCCAGGTAACAGCCCTCTGGTGGGGGAGGGGCACTTAGGCCAGGGTCCTATATTATACTATGTCTGGGGAGGGGAGTTACAATAAAATGTGACCCTCTGTATATAGGGAGCTCTGTGCTACTGTCTGCATGCTGGTGTCCTCTGTTATCTGCCAGTAACCCTTCTCCACAGACCCGCCACTAGTGGGCTGTGATATAACAGTATCTTCACATTAGGAACAAGCTTTATTTTAGGCAAATATTTTATGATTTCTTAGCTTTATATATCATGAAGATTCCCCCCCGTGGTAAAAATAAAGGTTCAGCTCCAGAACCCAGAGTGAGGTCTGCCATGTCCAGGTATCCAGCAGAATTCCTACAGGTATTCCTGGTGTTCATTTCCTTACATAGTATGGCGCCCCCTGGTGTTCATTATCTTACATAGTATGGCGCCCCATGGTGCTCATTATCTTACATAGTATGGCGCCCCCTGGTATTCATTATCTTACATAGTATGGCGCCCCCTGGTGTTCATTATCTTACATAGTATGACGCCCCCTGGTGTTCATTATCTTACATAGTATGGCGCCCCCTGGTGCTCATTATCTTACATAGTATGGCGCCCCCTGGTGTTCATTATCTTACATAGTATGGCGCCCCCTGGTGCTCATTATCTTACATAGTATGGCGCCCCCTGGTATTCATTATCTTACATAGTATGGCGCCCCCTGGTGCTCATTATCTTACATAGTATGGCGCCCCCTGGTGCTCATTATCTTACATAGTATGGCGCCCCCTGGTGCTCATTATCTTACATAGTATGGCGCCCCCTGGTGTTCATTATCTTACATAGTATGGCGCCCCCTGGTGCTCATTATCTTACATAGTATGGCGCCCCCTGGTGCTCATTATCTTACATAGTATGGCGCCCCCTGGTGTTCATTATCTTACATAGTATGGCGCCCCCTGGTGCTCATTATCTTACATAGTATGGCGCCCCCTGGTGCTCATTATCTTACATAGTATGGCGCCCCATGGTGCTCATTATCATACATAGTATGGCGCCCCCTGGTGTTCATTATCTTACATAGTATGGCGCCCCCTGGTATTCATTATCTTACATAGTATGACGCCCCCTGGTGCTCATTATCTTACATAGTATGGCGCCCCCTGGTGCTCATTATCTTACCTAGTATGGCGCCCCCTGGTATTCATTATCTTACATAGTATGGCGCCCCCTGGTGTTCATTATCTTACATAGTATGGCGCCCCCTGGTGCTCATTATCTTACATAGTATGGCGCCCCCTGGTGCTCATTATCTTACATAGTATGGCGCCCCCTGGTGCTCATTATCTTACATAGTATGGCGCCCCCTGGTGCTCATTATCTTACCTAGTATGGCGCCCCCTGGTATTCATTATCTTACATAGTATGACGCCCCCTGGTGTTCATTATCTTACATAGTATGGCGCCCCCTGGTGTTCATTATCTTACATAGTATGGCGCCCCCTGGTGCTCATTATCTTACATAGTATGACGCCCCCTGGTGCTCATTATCTTACATAGTATGGCGCCCCCTGGTGCTCATTATCTTACATAGTATGGCGCCCCCTGGTGTTCATTATCTTACATAGTATGGCGCCCTCTGGTGCTCATTATCTTACATAGTATGGCGCCCCCCTGGTATTCATTATCTTACATAGTATGGCGCCCCCTGGTGTTCATTATCTTACATAGTATGGCACCCCCTGGTGCTCATTATCTTACATAGTATGGCGCCCCCTGGTGTTCATTATCTTACATAGTATGGCGCCCCCTGGTGCTCATTATCTTACATAGTATGACGCCCCCTGGTGCTCATTATCTTACATAGTATGGCGCCCCCTGGTGCTCATTATCTTACATAGTATGACGCCCCCTGGTGCTCATTATCTTACATAGTATGGCGCCCCCTGGTATTCATTATCTTACATAGTATGGCGCCCCCTGGTGCTCATTATCTTACATAGTATGGCGCCCCCTGGTATTCATTATCTTACATAGTATGACGCCCCCTGGTGTTCATTTCCTTACATAGTATGGCGCCCCCTGGTATTCATTATCTTACATAGTATGGCGCCCCCTGGTGCTCATTATCTTACATAGTATGGCGCCCCCTGGTATTCATTATCTTACATAGTATGGTGCCCCCTGGTATTCATTATCTTACATAGTATGGCGCCCCCTGGTGCTCATTATCTTACATAGTATGACGCCCCCTGGTGCTCATTATCTTACATAGTATGACGCCCCCTGGTGCTCATTATCTTACATAGTATGGCGCCCCCTGGTGCTCATTATCTTACATAGTATGACGCCCCCTGGTGCTCATTATCTTACATAGTATGACGCCCCCTGGTGCTCATTATCTTACATAGTATGGCGCCCCCTGGTGTTCATTATCTTACATAGTATGACGCCCCCTGGTGCTCATTTCCTTACATAGTATGGCGCCCCCTGGTGCTCATTATCTTACATAGTATGGCGCCCCCTGGTGCTCATTTCCTTACATAGTATGGCGCCCCCTGGTGTTCATTATCTTACATAGTATGGCGCCCCCTGGTGCTCATTATCATACATACTATGGCGCCCCCTGGTGCTCATTATCTTACATAGTATGACGCCCCCTGGTGCTCATTATCTTACATAGTATGACGCCCCCTGGTGCTCATTATCTTACATAGTATGGCGCCCCCTGGTGTTCATTATCTTACATAGTATGACGCCCCCTGGTGCTCATTTCCTTACATAGTATGGCGCCCCCTGGTGTTCATTATCTTACATAGTATGGCGCCCCCTGGTGCTCATTATCATACATACTATGGCGCCCCCTGGTGCTCATTATCTTACATAGTATGACGCCCCCTGGTGCTCATTATCTTACATAGTATGACGCCCCCTGGTACTCATTATCTTACATAGTATGGCGCCCCCTGGTGCTCATTTCCTTACATAGTATGGCGCCCCCTGGTGCTCATTTCCTTACATAGTATGGCGCCCCCTGGTGCTCATTTCCTTACATAGTCTGACTGTGATCTGGTGCAGGGAGTAGTGGAGGTGTATATATATACATCATGCAAGGGGTTGTAGGCAGAAAATGGCTCACGTGACACTGGTCTGCAGCTCCCACCATAGCTCAGATTAGCAGTTGTGCTGAGGTAGTACCCTCCCCTCCCCTACCCCCCATAACTGAATCAGACATGGGTGACATTTCCACGTCACGTCGCATTCACATCACTGTCGCTTCCCTGCTCATTGCTGCACATTTTGCCTGATTGTCCCCGTCATCCCGGCCTGCAGCATCTTGTGTGTTTTTCTGGGTCGTGGAGCAGATTTAGGGGAAGATTGGCCTTGCCTGTTCCCAAGCCCCTTGTGTCTCAGGCCAAGTTTAATATAATAATCCTATGGACATCAGACCCCCACCCAACAGACAGACATACTAGGACCCCACCATCATGTAGATCTCATACACAATTGTTATTGATGATCTCTGGATTATTATACAGCATGGACTCATCTCATCCCCACAACCATGGCGGGATACACTGTTCATCCTGGGAAGCCTGTTTCAAGGATAGATGACCATGATTGCTGAATCCGTCTTCTACCCCATTCTTAATCCTACATCATCTCTGGTTTTGTTTTCATTTTGCTGAAAATCTCACATGGGACAATCTGACAAAATGTGGGTGACAAGTAAACAATCCTACAGTCGGCCTCTCCCCTCCTGACATGGCTGATAACAGATAGTAATAGATTGTATTCCCCTGTCCTACAGTCGGCCTCTCCTCTCCTGACGTGGCTGATAACAGATAGTAATAGATTGTATTCCCCTGTCCTACAGTCGGCCTCTCCTCTCCTGACGTGGCTGATAACAGATAGTAATAGATTGTATTCCCCTGTCCTACAGTCGGCCTCTCCTCTGCTGACGTGGCTGATAACAGATAGTAATAGATTGTATTCCACTGTCCTACAGTCGGCCTCTCCCCTCCTGACGTGGCTGATAACAGATAGTAATAGATTGTATTCCCCTGTCCTACAGTCGGTCTCTCCCCTCCTGACGTGGCTGATAACAGATAGTAATAGATTGTATTCCCCTGTCCTACAGTCGGCCTCTCCTCTCCTGACATGGCTGATAACAGATAGTAATAGATTGTATTCCCCTGTCCTACAGTCGGCCTCTCCTCTCCTGACATGGCTGATAACAGATAGTAATAGATTGTATTCCCCTGTCCTACAGTCGGCCTCTCCTCTCCTGACATGACAGATAACAGATAGTAATAGATTGTATTCCCCTGTCCTACAGTCGGCCTCTCCCCTCCTGACATGGCTGATAACAGATAGTAATAGATTGTATTCCCCTGTCCTACAGTCGGCCTCTCCTCTCCTGACATGGCTGATAACAGATAGTAATAGATTGTATTCCCCTGTCCTACAGTCGGCCTCTCCTCTCCTGACATGGCTGATAACAGATAGTAATAGATTGTATTCCCCTGTCCTACAGTCGGCCTCTCCCCTCCTGACGTGGCTGATAACAGATAGTAATAGATTGTATTCCCCTGTCCTACAGTCGGCCTCTCCCCTCCTGACGTGGCTGATAACAGATAGTAATAGATTGTATTCCCCTGTCCTACAGTCGGCCTCTCCCCTCCTGACGTGACTGATAACAGATAGTAATAGATTGTATTCCCCTGTCCTACAGTCGGCCTCTCCCCTCCTGACCTGGCTGATAACAGATAGTAATAGATTGTATTCCCCTGTCCTACAGTCGGCCTCTCCTCTCCTGACGTGGCTGATAACAGATAGTAATAGATTGTATTCCCCTGTCCTACAGTCGGCCCCCCCCCCCGCAGGGGTCGGGGCCCCGGGTGGCCTCTCCCCTCCTGACATGGCTGATAACAGATAGTAATAGATTGTATTCCCCTGTCCTACAGTCGGCCTCTCCCCTCCTGACGTGGCTGATAACAGATAGTAATAGATTGTATTCCCCTGTCCTACAGTCGGCCTCTCCTCTCCTGACATGGCTGATAACAGATAGTAATAGATTGTATTCCCCTGTCCTACAGTCGGCCTCTCCTCTCCTGACGTGGCTGATAACAGATAGTAATAGATTGTATTCTCCTGTCCTACAGTCGGCCTCTCCCCTCCTGACATGGCTGATAACAGATAGTAATAGATTGTAGTCACATGTCCTACAGTCGGCCTCTCCCCTCCTGACGTGGCTGATAACAGATAGTAATAGATTGTATTCCTCTGTCCTACAGTCGGCCTCTCCTCTTCTGATGTGGCTGATAACAGATAGTAATAGATTGTATTCCCCTGTCCTACAGTCGGCCTCTCCCCTCCTGACATGGCTGATAACAGATAGTAATAGATTGTATTCCCCTGTCCTACAGTCGGCCTCTCCCCTCCTGACATGGCTGATAACAGATAGTAATAGATTGTATTCCTCTGTCCTACAGTCGGCCTCTCCTCTTCTGATGTGGCTGATAACAGATAGTAATAGATTGTATTCCCCTGTCCTACAGTCGGCCTCTCCCCTCCTGACATGGCTGATAACAGATAGTAATAGATTGTATTCCCCTGTCCTACAGTCGGCCTCTCCCCTCCTGACATGGCTGATAACAGATAGTAATAGATTGTATTCCCCTGTCCTACAGTCAGCCTCTCCCCTCCTGACATGGCTGATAACAGATAGTAATAGATTGTATTCCCCTGTCCTACAGTCGGCCTCTCCTCTCCTGACATGGCTGATAACAGATAGTAATAGATTGTATTCCCCTGTCCTACAGTCGGCCTCTCCCCTCCTGACATGGCTGATAACAGATAGTAATAGATTGTATTCTCCTGTCCTACAGTCGGCCTCTCCCCTCCTGACATGGCTGATAACAGATACTAATAGATTGTATTCCCCTGTCCTACAGTCGGCCTCTCCCCTCCTGACATGGCTGATAACAGATAGTAATAGATTGTATTCCCCTGTCCTACAGTCGGCCTCTCCCCTCCTGACATGGCTGATAACAGATAGTAATAGATTGTATTCCCCTGTCCTACAGTCGGCCTCTCCCCTCCTGACATGGCTGATAACAGATAGTAATAGATTGTATTCCCCTGTCCTACAGTCGGCCTCTCCCCTCCTGACATGGCTGATAACAGATAGTAATAGATTGTATTCACCTGTCCTACAGTCGGCCTCTCCCCTCCTGACGTGGCTGATAACAGATAGTAATAGATTGTATTCCCCTGTCCTACAGTCGGCCTCTCCCCTCCTGACGTGGCTGATAACAGATAGTAATAGATTGTATTCCCCTGTCCTACAGTCGGCCTCTCCTCTCCTGACATGGCTGATAACAGATAGTAATAGATTGTATTCCCCTGTCCTACAGTCGGCCTCTCCCCTCCTGACATGTCTGATAACAGATAGTAATAGATTGTATTCCCCTGTCCTACAGTCGGCCTCTCCCCTCCTGACATGGCTGATAACAGATAGTAATAGATTGTATTCCCTTGTCCTACAGTCGGCCTCTCCCCTCCTGACGTGGCTGATAACAGATAGTAATAGATTGTATTCCCCTGTCCTACAGTCGGCCTCTCCCCTCCTGACATGGCTGATAACAGATAGTAATAGATTGTATTCCCCTGTCCTACAGTCGGCCTCTCCCCTCCTGACATGGCTGATAACAGATAGTAATAGATTGTATTCCTCTGTCCTACAGTCGGCCTCTCCTCTTCTGATGTGGCTGATAACAGATAGTAATAGATTGTATTCCCCTGTCCTACAGTCGGCCTCTCCCCTCCTGACATGGCTGATAACAGATAGTAATAGATTGTATTCCCCTGTCCTACAGTCGGCCTCTCCCCTCCTGACATGGCTGATAACAGATAGTAATAGATTGTATTCCCCTGTCCTACAGTCGGCCTCTCCCCTCCTGACATGGCTGATAACAGATAGTAATAGATTGTATTCCCCTGTCCTACAGTCGGCCTCTCCTCTCCTGACATGGCTGATAACAGATAGTAATAGATTGTATTCCCCTGTCCTACAGTCGGCCTCTCCCCTCCTGACATGGCTGATAACAGATAGTAATAGATTGTATTCTCCTGTCCTACAGTCGGCCTCTCCCCTCCTGACATGGCTGATAACAGATAGTAATAGATTGTATTCCCCTGTCCTACAGTCGGCCTCTCCCCTCCTGACATGGCTGATAACAGATAGTAATAGATTGTATTCCCCTGTCCTACAGTCGGCCTCTCCCCTCCTGACATGGCTGATAACAGATAGTAATAGATTGTATTCCCCTGTCCTACAGTCGGCCTCTCCCCTCCTGACATGGCTGATAACAGATAGTAATAGATTGTATTCCCCTGTCCTACAGTCGGCCTCTCCCCTCCTGACATGGCTGATAACAGATAGTAATAGATTGTATTCCCCTGTCCTACAGTCGGCCTCTCCCCTCCTGACATGGCTGATAACAGATAGTAATAGATTGTATTCACCTGTCCTACAGTCGGCCTCTCCCCTCCTGACGTGGCTGATAACAGATAGTAATAGATTGTATTCCCCTGTCCTACAGTCGGCCTCTCCCCTCCTGACGTGGCTGATAACAGATAGTAATAGATTGTATTCCCCTGTCCTACAGTCGGCCTCTCCTCTCCTGACATGGCTGATAACAGATAGTAATAGATTGTATTCCCCTGTCCTACAGTCGGCCTCTCCCCTCCTGACATGTCTGATAACAGATAGTAATAGATTGTATTCCCCTGTCCTACAGTCGGCCTCTCCCCTCCTGACATGGCTGATAACAGATAGTAATAGATTGTATTCCCCTGTCCTACAGTCGGCCTCTCCTCTCCTGACGTGGCTGATAACAGATAGTAATAGATTGTATTCCCCTGTCCTACAGTTGGCCTCTCCTCTCCTGACATGACTGATAACAGATAGTAATAGATTGTATTCCCCCGTCCTACAGTTGGCCTCTCCTCTCCTGACGTGGCTGATAACAGATAGTAATAGATTGTATTCCCCTGTCCTACAGTCGGCCTCTCCTCTCCTGACATGGCTGATAACAGATAGTAATAGATTGTATTCCCCTGTCCTACAGTCGGCCTCTCCTCTCCTGACATGGCTGATAACAGATAGTAATAGATTGTATTCCCCTGTCCTACAGTCGGCCTCTCCTCTCCTGACATGGCTGATAACAGATAGTAATAGATTGTATTCCCCTGTCCTACAGTCGGCCTCTCCTCTCCTGACATGGCTGATAACAGACAGTAATAGATTGTATTCCCCTGTCCTACAGTCGGCCTCTCCTCTCCTGACATGACTGATAACAGACAGTAATAGATTGTATTCCCCTGTCCTACAGTCGGCCTCTCCTCTCCTGACGTGGCTGATAACAGATAGTAATAGATTGTATTCCCCTGTCCTACAGTCGGCCTCTCCTCTCCTGACATGACTGATAACAGATAGTAATAGATTGTATTCCCCTGTCCTACAGTCGGCCTCTCCCCTCCTGACACGACTGATAACAGATAGTAATAGATTGTATTCCCCTGTCCTACAGTCAGTCTCTCTCTCTCTCTGGCCTGAAATGGCTGATAGCAGGGGACAATAGACTGTCATCTAGACTGCAGGCATAGTGTCCTTTTAAGTGCAGCAGTGCTCCTAATGTCTGGACGCTGCAGCTGTTCTGATGAATGGCGCTGGTTTGGGAGATGATGAGTCCCCGGTCAGGCTGCGTTTGGCGTGAGGCTGTGGATATTGGCGCTCATGGCTGTGTCTGTCTCCGGGCTCCTGTATGACTGTATGGCAGGAGTGCAGTGATTTATTGGCATTTTTGAGTCATCGCATAGTTTGGCAGGAGGTTGAGGGAATGCGGAGAGGAGCGATCGCCGCTCCCCGCTGTCCCTGCGCTATTCTTGGAGGCTGTAGCCGAGCACGGTTTATGTCATTCACTGGGAGCTTGTTCGGAATTTAAATCTTCGGTTGCTGAGAAACTCTTTTCTGTGTTTCCACCTCGGCTCCTCGTCAGCAGATCTTGGCAAAGTCTCTGATCAGGGAACATGCCAACGCATGGCACAGCTGTCTGATCTGTGTGACGCCAAGCGGGCGCAGGGAGACTCACCCGCCTGGGTCTATGAGTGGCTCAGCCTGATAAACGTACGAAACGCCATAACAACCTCAAGAACAATGTAACAACCTCAGCGACTATGTAATAAACTCTGGAACAATGTAACAACCTGACCGACTATATAACAACCTCAGTGACTATATAATAAGCGCCGGAACAATGTAACAACCTCAGCGACTATGTAACAACCTCGGGAACAATGTAACAACCTGAGCGACTATGTAACAACCTCAAGAACAATGTAACAACCTCAGCGACTATGTAATAAACTCTGGAACAATGTAACAACCTCAGTGACTATATAATAAGCGCCGGAACAATGTAACAACCTCAGCGACTATGTAACAACCTCTGGAACAATGTAACAACCTCAGCGACTATGTAATAAACTCTGGAACAATGTAACAACCTCAGCGACTATATAATAAACTCTGGAACAATGTAACAACCTGAGCGACAATGTAACAACCTCAGCGACTATATAATAAACTCTGGAACAATGTAACAACCTGAGCGACTATATAACAACCTCAGTGACTATATAATAAGCGCCGGAACAATGTAACAACCTCAGCGACTATGTAACAACCTCGGGAACAATGTGAGAACCTCAGCGACTATGTAACAACCTCGGGAACAATGTAACAACCTCAGCGACTATGTAACACCCTCAAGAACAATGTAACAACCTCAGTGACTATATAACAACCTGAGCGACTATATAACAACCTCAGTGGCTATATAACAACCTCAAGAACAATGTAACAACCTGAACGACTATGTAATAAACTCTGGAACAATGTAACAACCTGAGCGACTATATAACAACCTCAGTGACTATATAATAAGCACCGGAACAATGTAACAACCTCAGCGACTATGTAACAACCTCGGAAACAATGTAACAACCTCAGCGACTATGTAATAAACTCTGGAACAATGTAACAACCTGACCGACTATATAACAACCTCAGTGACTATATAATAAGCGCCGGAACAATGTAACAACCTCAGCGACTATGTAATAAACTCTGGAACAATGTAACAACCTGACCGACTATATAACAACCTCAGTGACTATATAATAAGCGCCGGAACAATGTAACAACCTCAGCGACTATGTAACAACCTTGGGAACAATGTAACAACCTCAGCGACTATGTAATTAACTCTGGAACAGTGTAACAACCTCAGCGACTATGTAACAACCTCAAGAACAATGTAACAACCTCAGCGACTATGTAACAACCTCAAGAACAATGTAACAACCTCAGCGACTATGTAACAACCTCGAGAACAATGTAACATCCTCAACGAGTATGTAACAACCTCGGGAACAATGTAACTACCTAAGTGACTATGTAACAACCTCGGTAACAATGTGACAACCTCAGTGACTATATAACAACCGCCGGAACAATGTACCAACCTCAGTGACTATATAACAACCGCTGGAACAATGTAACTACCTAAGTGACTATGTAACAACCTCGGTAACAATGTTACAACCTCAGTGACTATGTAACAACCTCAAGAACAATGTAACAACTTCAGTGACTATATAACAACCTCAAGAACAATGTAACAACCTCATTGATTATATAACAACCTCGGTAACAATGTAACAAACTCAGTGACTATGTAATAACCTCTGGAACAATGCAACAACCTCAATTACTATACAGTATAACAACCTCAGGAACAATGTTACAACCTTGGTGACTATATAACAACATCTTAAACAATGTAACAACATCAGTGACTATATGTTAACCTCAGAAACAATGTAACTACCCCAATTACTATATAGCAATTTCGTGAACAACGTAACAACCTCAATGACTATATAACATCCTCCAGAAACTATGTAACAACCTCAGTCACTATATAAATACATCAGGAACAACCTCAGTAACTGTATAAGAACTTTAGGAGCAATGTAAAAGGCTAAGAAACAATGTAACAGCTTCAGTACCTAAGAACCAGCTTCAATAGCCAAGTAACAGCCTCAGTAACCAAGTAACAGCCTCAGATAATTTCTGTGATCTGGTAACAGGTTTCAGTAACGGAGCAACAGCCTGAAAATGTTTGTAACAACTTCTACAAGATCCTCAATTACAATGTAATAATAGTAATATTGCAAAAAAATCAGTAACAATTTAATGTAAGTAGCAATCTAAGAATGGATTATCAGTAACAATGTAACACCCTCAGTAGCAGCGTAACCACATCAGGAACAATGAAATCTGTAAAATAATCTGTAACAACTTCTAAAAGAACAGCTTGTGTATACAGGTAGCATCGTTCATGTTGTGGGTCCTGGCTGTATATATTCGGACACTCCCCGTGAGGATCGTCTTTACTGATAGTAAAGTGTCACCTAAGGCGACGCCACTCTGTCTGATGCTCATATCTGTGCCGAGGCCTATAGGCAAATATTCAGTTGCTTATTCTGTGTTCCCTTTTGAGGATCTCTACTTGCTGTCATTGGAACAATTGTGTCTCTGTCATTGCGTTGAGTGTGGTCCTGGGTTTGTGCAGAATATTATAGTATGAAGTGAGGCTTAATAATTCCCAGTTCCATCTGCAGAACACATGTCCTGGTCTGCGATTCCCACACGATTCCAGGGATGGATGCAAAATGTACGAAGTGGCGACAACCACCGTCACCATTCAGTGGTGTGGAGCGTGACTGTTACATGATTCAAGATGTGACTTCTGCGTAACATTCATCAGCACTGTCAGACGAAACAATTTCCTATTAGTTTCTTACCCAGATTTTGGCTAGGGCTAAATGGTGAAATGTGTCATGCAACAAAAAGTTGCATCGGAGTTGTGCAACAAAAAAATGTAATGTATCTGTATGGTTTTGCATTGCGACATCATGCGACTGCGATGAAGCCGCTGTTGGATTTTAGACACAGGTTGCACATTGTGTGTGACTTTTTTACCGTAGACTTAAATGGAAGTTGCATGCACATGTGACCCCAATGCAACATGGCTACAACTAGCCCAAGGTATTGCCATTACAACATCTAGGCACAACAGTTCTGCAGTGCTTGATGTAGAAGTTGCAGTCGCAGCACCCTCTTTACTTAATATTGTGAAGGCGTCGCAGGGTGACAGGGAGATCTTTGGTCTCGCAACAGAAGTCACCGAGTAGCCTAAAAACACACTGAAGTCACAGACATGTTGCAGTCCTAGTTGAATATGGCCTTTATTTAAAGGGGATGTTCCAGAAAGTGAAGTCTGCAGAACGTTTCTCCCGCTTCGCACCCTGAGTACAGCCATGTTGAACAACACCTGGTTGCGCAGAAGTCTTAGGCAGTTGGTAGAGCCACGGCAGTAAGTGATATCCAGGCCCTTGGGATCAGCATATATATAGATATAGATATATATCTATATAGATATAGATATATATATATAGATATATATATATATATGTATTCTCCAGGAGTCAGTTACTTATCACGTCTCGCGTATTTCCATCCCCTGACCATAGCTGTTACTGCTCCTGGTCCATAGGATTATTGCAGGAAGGAGCGGCACAGATTAAGCAGCATACAATGAGAATGTTGCCATGCTTCTAGAATTCTGCTTGCTGTCAATGAATGGAAATATGAATTGTTTTCATCTAGAGAATGAAAAACCAATGTGACCTGGTCCTGCTCACACAGCTGAAGAGATTTGGGGCCTTGTTGCAGAATGTGGGTGGGAGATCATGTAGCAGGGCTCTCGCACCCTTCTCCCCCTACCTTATATGCCGCTGAGCTGATAAGTTTCTCTGTGACCGGGCCTGGTGCATTCTGGATGAGATGTTGTCATGTGCAGCAGATGATTTCACTTATGTGAACTACAAGCTTTAATGGCGCTATAAATAACCCGCACAGAATCACATTAGACAGATCACATTTCCCCGGACAGTGAGATAATGCCGGGGCCCAGCGCTGATCACATCCTGCACTTCCAGAACATGGACCCTGCACCAAGATGTCTCAGATTGTAACCAGGTGATGCTTCTTATAGAGACACTGGGGATTGGATGATATCGTCCAGTTCAGGAAACACCGTGATGTCACTAGTGGTAGGCTGTATTCTCAGTGATGTCACCGCTGATCTCTAGTATATGGATAGGCTGTATTCTCAGTGATGTCACTGCTGATCTCTAGTATATGGATAGGCTGTATTCTCAGTGATGTCACCGCCGATCTCTAGTATATGGATAGGCTGTATAGTCAGTGATGTCACTGCTGATCTCTAGTATATGGATAGGCTGTATTCTCAGTGATGTCACCGCCGCTGATCTCTAGTATATGGATAGGCTGTATTCTCAGTGATGTCACTGCTGCTGATCTCTAGTATATGGATAGGCTGTATTCTCAGTGATGTCACCGCTGATCTCTAGTATATGGATAGGCTGTATTCTCAGTGATGTCACTGCTGATCTCTAGTATATGGATAGGCTGTATTCTCAGTGATGTCACCGCCGATCTCTAGTATATGGATAGGCTGTATAGTCAGTGATGTCACCGCTGCTGATGTCTAGTATATGGATAGGCTGTATTCTCAGTGATGTCACCGCCGCTGATCTCTAGTATATGGATAGGCTGTATTCTCAGTGATGTCACCGCCGCTGATCTCTAGTATATGGATAGGCTGTATTCTCAGTGATGTCACTGCTGCTGATCTCTAGTATATGGATAGGCTGTATTCTCAGTGATGTCACCTCTGCTCTCTAATATATGGATAGGCTGTATTCTCAGTGATGTCACCGCTGATCTCTAGTATATGGATAGGCTGTATTCTCAGTGATGTCACTGCTGATCTCTAGAATATGGATAGGCTGTATTCTCAGTGATGTCACCGCCGATCTCTAGTATATGGATAGGCTGTATTCTCAGTGATGTCACCGCTGCTGATCTCTAGTATATGGATAGGCTGTATTCTCAGTGATGTCACCGCTGCTGATCTCTAGTATATGGATAGGCTGTATTCTCAGTGATGTCACTGCTGATCTCTAGTATATGGATAGGCTGTATTCTCAGTGATGTCACCGCTGCTGATGTCTAGTATATGGATAGGCTGTATTCTCAGTGATGTCACCGCCGCTGATCTCTAGTATATGGATAGGCTGTATTCTCAGTGATGTCACCGCTGATCTCTAGTATATGGATAGGCTGTATTCTCAGTGATGTCACTGCTGATCTCTAGAATATGGATAGGCTGTATTCTCAGTGATGTCACCGCTGATCTCTAGTATATGGATAGGCTGTATACTCAGTGATGTCACCGCTGCTGATCTCTAGTATATGGATAGGCTGTATTCTCAGTGATGTCACCGCTGATCTCTAGTATATGGATAGGCTGTATTCTCAGTGATGTCACCGCTGATCTCTAGTATATGGATAGGCTGTATTCTCAGTGATGTCACTGCTGCTGATCTCTAGTATATGGATAGGCTGTATTCTCAGTGATGTCACCGCTGATCTCTAGTATATGGATAGTCTGTATTCTCAGTGATGTCACTGCTGCTGATCTCTAGTATATGGATAGGCTGTATTCTCAGTGATGTCACCGCCGCTTTCTAGTATATGGATAGGCTGTATTCTCAGTGATGTAACCGCTGATCTCTAGTATATGGATAGGCTGTATTCTCAGTGATGTCACCGCTGCTGATCTCTAGTATATGGATAGGCTGTATTCTCAGTGATGTCACCGCTGCTGATCTCTAGTATATGGATAGGCTGTATTCTCAGTGATGTCACTGCTCTCTAGTATATGGATAGGCTGTATTCTCAGTGATGTCACCGCTCTCTAGTATATGGATAGGCTGTATTCTCAGTGATGTCACCGCTGATCTCTAGTATATGGATAGGCTGTATTCTCAGTGATGTAACCGCTGATCTCTAGTATATGGATAGGCTGTATTCTCAGTGATGTCACCGCTGATCTCTAGTATATGGATAGGCTGTATTCTCAGTGATGTCACCGCTGCTGATCTCTAGTATATGGATAGGCTGTATTCTCAGTGATGTCACTGCTGATCTCTAGTATATGGATAGGCTGTATTCTCAGTGATGTCACCGCTGCTGATCTCTAGTATATGGATAGGCTGTATTCTCAGTGATGTCACTGCTGATCTCTAGTATATGGATAGGCTGTATTCTCAGTGATGTCACTGCTGCTGATCTCTAGTATATGGATAGGCTGTATTCTCAGTGATGTCACTGCTGATCTCTAGTATATGGATAGGCTGTATTCTCAGTGATGTCACTGCTGATCTCTAGTATATGGATAGGCTGTATTCTCAGTGATGTAACCGCTGATCTCTAGTATATGGATAGGCTGTATTCTCAGTGATGTCACTGCTGATCTCTAGTATATGGATAGGCTGTATTCTCAGTGATGTCACCGCTGATCTCTAGTATATGGATAGGCTGTATTCTCAGTGATGTAACCGCTGATCTCTAGTATATGGATAGGCTGTATTCTCAGTGATGTCACCGCTGCTGATCTCTAGTATATGGATAGGCTGTATTCTCAGTGATGTCACTGCTGATCTCTAGTATATGGATAGGCTGTATTCTCAGTGATGTCACCGCTGCTGATCTCTAGTATATGGATAGGCTGTATTCTCAGTGATGTCACTGCTGCTCTCTAGTATATGGATAGGCTGTATTCTCAGTGATGTCACCGCTGCTGATCTCTAGTATATGGATAGGCTGTATTCTCAGTGATGTCACTGCTGCTGATCTCTAGTATATGGATAGGCTGTACTCTCAGTGATGTCACTGCTGATCTCTAGTATATGGATAGGCTGTATTCTCAGTGATGTCACCGCTGATCTCTAGTATATGGATAGGCTGTATTCTCAGTGATGTCACTGCTGATCTCTAGTATATGGATAGGCTGTATTCTCAGTGATGTCACCGCTGATCTCTAGTATATGGATAGGCTGTATTCTCAGTGATGTCACCGCTGATCTCTAGTATATGGATAGGCTGTATTCTCAGTGATGTCACCGCTGATCTCTAGTATATGGATAGGCTGTATTCTCAGTGATGTCACTGCTGATCTCTAGTATATGGATAGGCTGTATTGTCAGTGATGTCACCGCTGCTGATCTCTAGTATATGGACAGGCTGTATTCTCAGTGATGTCACTGCTGATCTCTAGTATATGGATAGGCTGTATTCTCAGTGATGTCACTGCTGCTGATCTCTAGTATATGGATAGGCTGTATTCTCAGTGATGTCACCGCTGATCTCTAGTATATGGATAGGCTGTATTCTCACTGATGTCACCGCTGATCTCTAGTATATGGATAGGCTGTATTCTCAGTGATGTCACTGATCTCTAGTATACGGATAGGCTGTATTCTCAGTGATGTGACTGCTGATCTCTAGTATATGGATAGGCTGTATTCTCAGTGATGTCACTGCTGCTCTCTAGTATATGGATAGGCTGTATTCTCAGTGATGTCACTGCTGCTGATCTCTAGTATATGGATAGGCTGTATTCTCAGTGATGTCACCGCTGATCTCTAGTATACGGATAGGCTGTATTCTCAGTGATGTCACTGCTGATCTCTAGTATATGGATAGGCTGTATTCTCAGTGATGTCACCGCTGCTGATCTCTAGTATATGGATAGGCTGTATTCTCAGTGATGTCACTGCTGCTGATCTCTAGTATATGGATAGGCTGTATTCTCAGTGATGTCACCGCTGATCTCTAGTATATGGATAGACTGTATTCTCAGTGATGTAACCGCTGATCTCTAGTATATGGATAGGCTGTATTCTCAGTGATGTCACCGCTGCTGATCTCTAGTATATGGATAGGCTGTATTCTCAGTGATGTCACTGCTGCTCTCTAGTATATGGATAGGCTGTATTCTCAGTGATGTCACTGCTGCTGATCTCTAGTATATGGATAGGCTGTATTCTCAGTGATGTCACTGCTGATCTCTAGTATATGGATAGGCTGTATTCTCAGTGATGTCACCGCTGATCTCTAGTATATGGATAGGCTGTATTCTCAGTGATGTCACCGCTGATCTCTAGTATATGGATAGGCTGTATTCTCAGTGATGTAACCGCTGATCTCTAGTATATGGATAGGCTGTATTCTCAGTGATGTCACCGCTGCTGATCTCTAGTATATGGATAGGCTGTATTCTCAGTGATGTCACTGCTGCTCTCTAGTATATGGATAGGCTGTATTCTCAGTGATGTCACTGCTGCTGATCTCTAGTATATGGATAGGCTGTATTCTCAGTGATGTCACTGCTGCTGATCTCTAGTATATGGATAGGCTGTATTCTCAGTGATGTCACTGCTGATCTCTAGTATATGGATAGGCTGTATTCTCAGTGATGTCACCGCTGATCTCTAGTATATGGATAGGCTGTATTCTCAGTGATGTCACCGCTGATCTCTAGTATATGGATAGGCTGTATTCTCAGTGATGTCACCGCTACTCTCTAGTATATGGATAGGCTGTATTCTCAGTGATGTCACCGCTGCTGATCTCTAGTATATGGATAGGCTGTATTCTCAGTGATGTCACCGCTGCTGATCTCTAGTATATGGATAGGCTGTATTCTCAGTGATGTCACTGCTGATCTCTAGTATATGGATAGGCTGTATTCTCAGTGATGTCACCGCTGATCTCTAGTATATGGATAGGCTGTATTCTCTGTGATGTCACTGCTGATCTCTAGTATATGGATAGGCTGTATTCTCAGTGATGTCACCGCTGCTGATCTCTAGTATACGGATAGGCTGTATTCTCAGTGATGTCACTGCTGATCTCTAGTATATGGATAGGCTGTATTCTCAGTGATGTCACCGCTGCTGATCTCTAGTATATGGATAGGCTGTATTCTCAGTGATGTCACCGCTGATCTCTAGTATATGGATAGGCTGTATTCTCAGTGATGTCACTGCTGCTCTCTAGTATATGGATAGGCTGTATTCTCAGTGATGTCACCGCTGATCTCTAGTATATGGATAGGCTGTATTCTCAGTGATGTCACCGCTGATCTCTAGTATACGGATAGGCTGTATTCTCAGTGATGTCACTGCTGATCTCTAGTATATGGATAGGCTGTATTCTCAGTGATGTCACTGCTCTCTAGTATATGGATAGGCTGTATTCTCAGTGATGTCACCGCCGCTCTCTAGTATATGGATAGGCTGTATTCTCAGTGATGTCACTGCTCTCTAGTATATGGATAGGCTGTATTCTCAGTGATGTCACCGCTGCTGATCTCTAGTATATGGATGTGCTGTATTCTCAGTGATGTCACTGCTGCTGATCTCTAGTATATGGATAGGCTGTATTCTCAGTGATGTCACCGCTGCTCTCTAGTATACGGATAGGCTGTATTCTCAGTGATGTCACCGCTGCTGATCTCTAGTGTATGGATAGGCTGTATTCTCAGTGATGTCACCGCCGCTTTCTAGTATATGGATAGGCTGTATTCTCAGTGATGTCACTGCTGATCTCTAGTATATGGATAGGCTGTATTCTCAGTGATGTCACCGCTGCTGATCTCTAGTATATGGATAGGCTGTATTCTCAGTGATGTCACCGCTGATCTCTAGTATATGGATAGGCTGTATTCTCAGTGATGTCACTGCTGATCTCTAGTATATGGATAGGCTGTATTGTCAGTGATGTCACCGCTGCTGATCTCTAGTATATGGACAGGCTGTATTCTCAGTGATGTCACCGCTCTCTAGTATATGGATAGGCTGTATTCTCAGTGATGTCACTGCTGCTGATCTCTAGTATATGGATAGGCTGTATTGTCAGTGATGTCACCGCTGCTGATCTCTAGTATATGGATAGGCTGTATTCTCAGTGATGTCACTGCTGATCTCTAGTATATGGATAGGCTGTATTGTCAGTGATGTCACCGCTGCTGATCTCTAGTATATGGACAGGCTGTATTCTAAGTGATGTCACTGCTGCTGCTCTCTAGTATATGGATAGGCTGTATTCTCAGTGATGTCACCGCTGCTCTCTAGTATATGGATAGGCTGTATTCTCAGTGATGTCACCGCTGCTCTCTAGTATATGGATAGGCTGTATTCTCAGTGATGTCACCGCTGCTGATCTCTAGTATATGGATAGGCTGTATTCTCAGTGATGTCACCGCTGCTGATCTCTAGTATATGGATAGGCTGTATTCTCAGTGATGTCACCGCTGATCTCTAGTATATGGATAGGCTGTATTCTCAGTGATGTCACTGCTGATCTCTAGTATATGGATAGGCTGTATTGTCAGTGATGTCACCGCTGCTGATCTCTAGTATATGGACAGGCTGTATTCTCAGTGATGTCACTGCTGTATTCTCAGTGATGTCACCGCTGCTGTCTAATAAGGGCCTCTATGTTGCCTTCGGCCGCCCCGCTTCTGCTGAGCTGGATGTCCTTGGCTGAGCCCAGAGATATTTGTGGTCTTATAAATATTTATTGAGTTGCAGACTTCTCATTGCTCCGGATCCTCGTAACCTCTGGTTCGGGGGCAGATGCAGGATTGTAGGGGATGTTGTCAGGTCCATATTTGGTGGGCTCAGTCCGTGTCTCTGCATGTTAATGAGCAGCTGCTCCTGGTCGGGGGCGCTCTTCTCACCAGTGGGCTGTGTGAGGCCGGGAGCGCTCCTCTGGTGGCTGATTGTCCCCGCACTAACAAGTGCCCCTCTGTGCTCTCACACTTTACTGTATTCTGACTTTATAGTCGGCTTAGTCACATGACCAAAGTCAAGAAGCGATGAATGTATCGGAGCTTTTGGTGAAATCCTCCGTATTGTGCAGAAAGAGTTTCACGGACACCGTAAAGGGACAGAGCGATGACTATCTCGCCCAGTGCGCAGAGTCGGCTCTGCTGTAACATCAGAATAGCCGAGATCCCTGACGAGTCTCCCATAATCCCATTCACTACTGTACGAAATCTACAACAAATCCGCCAAGTGTGAACATGGTTGTTATAATCGTGTCACCTCAGCACGCGCCTGGGAAAGCTGGATGACAACCCCAATGGGACAGATACTACAGGATATGTGTCACTGTAACTGAATCGCCATGCAACATTTTCTGGCTCCAGTGATGCTACACGTGCGCCGGGCCTTGTGTTGTCAGGAGACATAACATGGACGGGGGTGATGTCACTCCTGAGGGCTGCGCTCGTCTGCGGGAACTGCCGGGTTTCTTATTTTAGGTCTGGCCCGGATGGGCTGGCTCGGCCCTGCTGGCTTTCCTATCTGGACTTGGGTCCAGGGGGGAGGGGCGAGGTATTATTACGCTCATCTCGGAGTTAACTCTATGTATTTAGGGAATCGTTTCATGAATATTTCGCCGTGTTCCAGTGACCTTCTATAATCGGCAGCATGTGTTCAGTGAACCCCTAGGGACGCGGCGGCGGCTGCAGAGGAGAACAGTGATGTGTGAGGCTACACATTAACCACTTCAGCCCCAGCAGCTCAGTGCCTGTGCTCCACGGGGTTAATGGGGTCATGCAGTGTGTGCCGATTTCAGGAGCGCTGACTCACAGGGGGATCCAGGTCATGGAGGAAGAGCTGAGCTTGTGCCGGATAATCTTGGAGGGAGTCGGATTAATGAAGTCTGTAGCCGCGATTACTGCAGTGATCATCTGCGCCAACGTAACGTCTCCTCGCCACCTTCTTGGGTCACACGTAACACGTCACAGCGTCTGCAGAGTCTTCCGTAAAGGGATTTCCAGGACTGTGATATTGATCACCTGTCCTTAGCATTAATATCAGATTGGTAGGGGCCCAAAACCCGGGACCCCCAGCGATCAGCTGACTGAAGGAGCATTTGGACAATTGCTGCGCCATACATTGTATAGTTGCTGTGACTCAGCCCCATTCACTTGAACAGGACTGAGCTGCAGCATGGCCATGTGATAGTATCATAGCCCTGACACCAGAGGCGCCCAGGAAGGCTCATTCTCTATTATTGTTATTAAACCTCCCTCCTACATGCCCCTTCCCCTATAGAATATGATACATGATTGTGGGGGCGGCCATGTTACCTAGGCTTCTGTTAACAGCAATCAGAGATTTGCTTTACAGCAGTCACATGGACAGCAAGCCTCTGTAGTGTAGAGATGTTTGTTCAGGGTGGGTGGAAAGCTGGGTGAGCGCCCCTATGGTAGCTCTTAGTGATGGTCACCCAGTTGTTGCCTCTGTGGGAGGCCGCGGGAGCCCCGAGGTGTCTGACCAGAATCTTAATGACTCTTCTTGTCGCAGCCAGAAGTCAGTGATTTGTATGTGTGCGGAGAGTGGGAATTGGACATCAGTCAGAGAACACTGCGCCGGGACACAATGGTGTCTTGTCCTGGTCACCACACACGTCATATACGTGATAGACCGCCGCGCTGTCCTCGCACAACCTGTCGCACATTAACCCCTTCTCCAACAGTACTCTACACTTCTGGTTGTCACCAAGCTTTTCCAGTCTCCGGAATGACGCAATGACAACTGAGAGGGCTGAAAAGATGTCGGTAAGAGGTGTCACCCAACTTTCCCATGAATCCCAGAAACTCAAGATGTTGCTAAAAAGGATTTAGAAATCTCAGGACTTCCATTTCTCACTATTTTTGATCTCTGCTGCTAGCGAATGGAAGGATACTAAAAACCTATCATGACTGAGTCCTGCTCACACAGCTGGGGGTTTCTTACAGTGTCGTAGTTCAGGTGTTATATATATATAGCAGCAGTACAGGCATAGACTGTATACCACTGCAGCAAGCTCTCAGTTGTTTCCATTCCCCTATAGCAAGCAGAGATCTTGATATTGCAGAGGAAATAAAGCTCAGAGGTGAAGCTTGATGGGCCCCAGACGTTGTGTAGGCCTCGGCTTGCCCTGACAGGCAGGGGTTAATGTACGGCTACAGGTGCCATTGTACTGGAAAGCCCAAGTGTCACATGTGGGAGAAAGATCATTAACCCCTGCTTGTATTGATCATTGACCTCGAGGGCTCTGGGGTCAGCGCAGGTCATCAGATTGACCTCATGGATTATTGTATCCCAGACATCAGTCAGTGAGTGAGAGATACCGAGGAGGAAGAAACTATCGCTGTCGAGGGGGCAGCGCAGGACGTGGATTAAATGTATGGTTCTACCCCCTTAGGCCTTGTCTCATGTTCTGGCCCCTCAGGCCCTGTGTCATGCTCCGCCCCTAAAGTCTTGCGTCATGCTCCTCAGACCCTGTGTTATGCCCTGTGCCCCGTGTTATGCTCCACCCCTATAGCCATGTGTTATGCTCTACCCTCTAGAGCCTGGTGTTATGCTCCACCCCGTAGAGCCCAGTGTTATGCTCCACACCCCCTAGAGCCTGGTATTATGCTCCACCCCCTAGAGCCTGGTGTTATGCTCCACCCCCTAGAGCCTGGTGTTATGCTCCACCCCCTAGAGCCTGGTGTTATGCTCCACCCCCTAGAGCCTGGTGTTATGCTCCACCCCCTAGAGCCTGGTGTTATGCTCCACCCCCTAGAGCCCGGTGTTAAGCTGCACCCCCTAGAGCCCAGTGTTATGCTCCACCCCTTATAGCCATGTATTATGCTCTACCCTCTAGAGCCTGGTGTTATGCTCCACCCCCTAGAGCCCAGTGTTATGCGCCACCCCCCTAGAGCCCGGTGTTATGCTCCACCCTCTAGAGCCTGGTGTTATGCTACACCCCCTAGAGCCCGATGTTATGCTCCACCCACTAGAGCCAGGTGTTATACTCCACCCCCTAGATGCCGGAGTTATGCTCCACCCCCTAGAGCCTGGTGTTATGCTCCACCCACTAGAGCCAGGTGTTATACTCCACTCCCTAGAGCCCGGTGTTATGCTCCACCCCCTAGAGCCTGGTGTTATGCTCCACCCACTAGAGCCAGGTGTTATACTCCACTCCCTAGAGCCCGGTGTTATGCTCCACCCCCTAGAACCCGGTGTTATACTCCACCCCCTAGAGCCTGGTGTTATGCTCCACCCCCCTAGGGTCCGGTGTTATGCTCCCCCCCTTAGAGCCCGGTGTTATACTCCACCCCCTAGAGCCTGGTGTTATGTTACACCCCCTAGAGCCCGATGTTATGCTTCACCCACTAGAGCCAGGTGTTATACTCCACTCCCTAGAGCCAGGTGTTATACTCCACTCCCTAGAGCCCGGTGTTATGCTCCACCCCCTAGAGCCCGGTGTTATACTCCACCCCCTAGAGCCTGGTGTTATGCTCCACCCCCTAGGGCCCGGTGTTATGCTCCACCCCCTAGGGCCCGGTGTTATGCTCCCCCCCTTAGAGCCCAGTGTTATACTCCACCCCCTAGAGCCTGGTGTTATGCTCCACCCCCTTGAGCTCGGTGTTATACTCCACCCCCTAGAGCCTGGTGTTATGCTCCACCCCCTAGGGCCCGGTGTTATGCTCCCCCCCTTAGAGCCCGGTGTTATACTCCACCCCCTAGAGCCCGGTGTTAAGCTCCACCCCCTAGAGTCCGGTGTTATGCTCCACCCCCTAGAGTCATGTGATATGCTCTGCCCCATAGACTTGTGTCATGTCCCTTTAGGCGCTGTCTCATGCTCCACCCCCTTTAGCTTCATCTCCTGTTGTCTTGTGTCATGCTCCTCGGGCCCTGTGTTATTCACCTAGAATTTTTTGTCCTGCTCCTCAGGTATCAGACAGAACCCACTGTGGAGTGACCCTTTAAGACTGTCAGATTGGTGTTGTACTCTTTAGCCTGTGTTCACATCTGTAGGAGACTCCTTGCAGTGTCCACCTGAAATCAGCGGACAAAAAATTCCTACAAGCTCGTCTTTTTCGGCTTCTGCTTTCAATTTAATAACAGATCCCTAACAGACCCCATTATAGTCAGTGCGGTCTGTCGGCCTCTATATGTAACCGCTATTTTAGCAGTCCACTTGTCTATTGTTCTGGTCCTCCGAAGGATCAGAGCAACAGACAGCCAGGCACAGATGTGAACTTAGCTTTAGAGTCTTCTATGGCAGAACATGAGGCTTTTGGGACCAGTCGACGTCTTCACATGGTTTCTTATATCACTTGATTATAACTAGAGGGGTCACACAGCAGCCCCCAGGACAGGAGCAGATCCGCACTATATAGAATCAATGATGGATTACTGCAGATTGGGAGATTATAGGAAGGAAAGTAGAAAGTGGGGGGAGGGGGAGATGTACACCTCTGATAGCAGCTGACACCTCATTGGTTGGAGATGGAGGAGACAACACGCTAACAGCAGTCATGGCGGTAGTAGAGGCAACTATGATAGTGCTAGTAGTGATGACTGTGATGGTGGCATAGAGACAGTTGTGACGGCTGTGATGGTGGAAGAGATGGTTGTTGTAGTGATGGTGGTAGTAGTGAGGGGGTGTGATGATAGTGATGGTTATTATGGTGGTAGTAGTGATGGTTGTAGTAGTGATGGTTGTAGTGATGACGGTGATGGTTGTAGTAGTGATGGTTGTAGTGATGACGGTGATGGTTGTAGTAGTGATGGTTATGGTGGTAGTAGTGATGGTTGTTGTAGTGATGATGGTAATGGTGGTAGTAGTGATGGTTGTTGTAGTGATGACGGTGATGGTTGTAGTAGTGATGGTGGTAGTGATGACGGCGATGGTGGTAGTAGTGATGGTTGTAGTGATGACGGTGATGGTGGTACTAGTGATGGTTGTAGTGATGATGGTGATGGTGGTAGTAGTGATGGTTGTAGTGATGACGGCGATGGTGGTAGTAGTGATGGTTGTAGTGACGACGGTGATGGTGGTAGTAGTGGTAGTAGTGATGGTTGTTGTAGTGATGACAGTGATGGTGGTAGTAGTGATGGTTGTAGTGATGACGGTGATGGTGGTAGTAGTGATGGTTGTAGTGATGACGGTGATGGTGGTAGTAGTGATGGTTGTTGTAGTGATGACGGTGATGGTGGTAGTAGTGATGGTTGTTTTAGTGATGAAGGTGATGGTGGTAGTAGTGATGGATGTAGTAGTGATGACGGTGATGGTGGTAGTAGTGATGGTTGTAGTGATGATGATGGTGGTAGTAGTGATGGTTGTTGTAGTGATGACGGTGATGGTTGTAGTAGTGATGGTGGTAGTGATGACGGCGATGGTGGTAGTAGTGATGGTTGTAGTGATGGTTGTAGTGATGATGGTGATGGTGGTAGTAGTGATGGTTGTAGTGATGACGGCGATGGTGGTAGTAGTGATGGTTGTAGTGACGACGGTGATGGTGGTAGTAGTGATGGTTGTAGTGATGACGGTGATGGTGGTAGTAGTGATGGTTGTTGTAGTGATGACGGTGATGGTGGTAGTAGTGATGGTTGTTTTAGTGATGAAGGTGATGGTGGTAGTAGTGATGACGGTGATGGTGGTAGTAGTGATGGTTGTAGTGATGATGATGGTGGTAGTAGTGATGGTTGTTGTAGTGATGACGGTGATGGTTGTAGTAGTGATGGTGGTAGTGATGACGGCGATGGTGGTAGTAGTGATGGTTGTAGTGATGATGGTGATGGTGGTAGTAGTGATGGTTGTAGTGATGACGGCGATGGTGGTAGTAGTGATGGTTGTAGTGATGACGGTGATGGTGGTAGTAGTGATGACGGTGATGGTGGTAGTAGTGATGGTTGTAGTGATGACGGTGATGGTGGTAGTAGTGATGGTTGTAGTGATGACGGTGATGGTGGTAGTAGTGATGGTTGTAGTGATGACGGTGATGGTGGTAGTAGTGATGGTTGTAGTGATGACGGTGATGGTGGTAGTAGTGATGGTTGTTGTAGTGATGACGGTGATGGTGGTAGTAGTGATGGTTGTTTTAGTGATGAAGGTGATGGTGGTAGTAGTGATGGTTGTAGTAGTGATGACGGTGATGGTGGTAGTAGTGATGGTTGTTGTAGTGATGATGATGGTGGTAGTAGTGATGGTTGTTGTAGTGATGACGGTGATGGTTGTAGTAGTGATGGTGGTAGTGATGACGGCGATGGTGGTAGTAGTGATGGTTGTAGTGATGGTGGTAGTAGTGATGGTTGTGATGATGGTGATGGTGGTAATGATGGTTGTAGTGATGACGGCGATGGTGGTAGTAGTGATGGTTGTAGTGACGACGGTGATGGTGGTAGTAGTGATGGTTGTAGTGATGACGGTGATGGTGGTAGTAGTGATGACGGTGATGGTGGTAGTAGTGATGGTTGTAGTGATGACGGTGATGGTGGTAGTAGTGATGGTTGTTTTAGTGATGACGGTGATGGTGGTAGTAGTGATGGTTGTAGTAGTGATGACGGTGATGGTGGTAGTAGTGATGGTTGTAGTGATGATGGTGATGGTGTAAGTAGTGATGGTTGTAGTGACGACGGTGATGGTGGTAGTAGTGATGGTTGTAGTGATGACGGTGATGGTGGTAGTAGTGATGACGGTGATGGTGGTAGTAGTGATGGTTGTTTTAGTGATGACGGTGATGGTGGTAGTAGTGATGGTTGTAGTGATGACAGTGATGGTGGTAGTAGTGATGGTTGTTTTAGTGATGACGGTGATGGTGGTAGTAGTGATGGTTGTAGTAGTGATGACGGTGATGGTGGTAGTAGTGATGGTTGTAGTGATGATGGTGATGGTGGTAGTAGTGATGGTTGTAGTGATGACGGTGATGGTGGTAGTAGTGATGGTTGTTGTAGTGATGATGCTGGTAGTAGTGATGGTTGTAGTGATGACGGTGATGGTTGTAGTGGTGATGGTGGTAGTAGTGATGGTTGTAGTGATGACGGTGATGGTGGTAGTAGTGATGGTTGTAGTGATGACGGTGATAGTGGTAGTAGTGATGACGGTGATGGTGGTAGTAGTGATGGTTGTAGTGATGACGGTGATGGTGGTAGTAGTGATGGTTGTAGTGATGACGGTGATGGTGGTAGTAGTGATGGTTATAGTGATGACGGTGATGGTGATAGTAGTGATGGTTGTTGTAGTGATGATGGTGGTAGTAGTGATGGTTGTAGTGATGACGGTGATGGTTGTAGTGGTGATGGTGGTAGTAGTGATGGTTGTAGTGACGACGGTGATGGTGGTAGTAGTGATGGTTGTAGTGATGACGGTGATGGTGGTAGTAGTGATGGTTGTAGTGATGACGGTGATGGTGGTAGTAGTGATGACGGTGATGGTGGTAGTAGTGATGGTTGTAGTGATGACGGTGATGGTGGTAGTAGTGATGGTTGTAGTGATGACGGTGATGGTGGTAGTAGTGATGGTTGTAGTGATGACGGTGATGGTGGTAGTAGTGATGGTTGTTGTAGTGATGACGGTGATGGTGGTAGTAGTGATGGTTGTTTTAGTGATGAAGGTGATGGTGGTAGTAGTGATGGTTGTAGTAGTGATGACGGTGATGGTGGTAGTAGTGATGGTTGTTGTAGTGATGATGATGGTGGTAGTAGTGATGGTTGTAGTGATGACGGTGATGGTTGTAGTAGTGATGGTGGTAGTGATGACGGCGATGGTGGTAGTAGTGATGGTTGTAGTGATGGTGGTAGTAGTGATGGTTGTGATGATGGTGATGGTGGTAGTAGTGATGGTTGTAGTGATGACGGCGATGGTGGTAGTAGTGATGGTTGTAGTGACGACGGTGATGGTGGTAGTAGTGATGGTTGTAGTGATGACGGTGATGGTGGTAGTAGTGATGACGGTGATGGTGGTAGTAGTGATGGTTGTAGTGATGACGGTGATGGTGGTAGTAGTGATGGTTGTTTTAGTGATGACGGTGATGGTGGTAGTAGTGATGGTTGTAGTAGTGATGACGGTGATGGTGGTAGTAGTGATGGTTGTAGTGATGATGGTGATGGTGGTAGTAGTGATGGTTGTAGTGACGACGGTGATGGTGGTAGTAGTGGTGGTTGTAGTGATGACGGTGATGGTGGTAGTAGTGATGACGGTGATGGTGGTAGTAGTGATGGTTGTAGTGATGACAGTGATGGTGGTAGTAGTGATGGTTGTTTTAGTGATGACGGTGATGGTGGTAGTAGTGATGACGGTGATGGTGGTAGTAGTGATGGTTGTAGTGACGACGGTGATGGTGGTAGTAGTGATGGTTGTAGTGATGACGGTGATGGTGGTAGTAGTGATGGTTGTAGTGATGACGGTGATGGTGGTAGTAGTGATGACGGTGATGGTGGTAGTAGTGATGGTTGTAGTGATGACGGTGATGGTGGTAGTAGTGATGGTTGTAGTGATGACGGTGATGGTGGTAGTAGTGATGGTTGTTTTAGTGATGACGGTGATGGTGGTAGTAGTGATGGTTGTAGTGATGATGGTGATGGTGGTAGTAGTGATGGTTGTAGTGATGACGGTGATGGTGGTAGTAGTGATGGTTATAGTGATGAGCGGTGATGGTGATAGTAGTGATGGTTGTTGTAGTGATGATGGTGGTAGTAGTGATGGTTGTAGTGATGATGGTGATGGTGGTAGTAGTGATGGTTGTAGTGATGTCGGTGATGGTGGTTTTAGTGATGGTTGTAGTAGTGATGACAGTGATGGTGGTAGTAGTGATGGTTGTAGTGATGACGGTGATGGTTGTTGTAGTGATGACAGTGATGGTGGTTTTAGTGATGGTTGTAGTAGTGATGACGGTGATGGTGGTAGTAGTGATGGTTGTAGTAGTGATGGTTATTATGGTGGTAGTAGTGACGGTTGGCTTTGCAGTGTCTGTGATAATGGTAGTAGTGGCGATGACGATGGTGGTAGTAGTGGCAGCTGTGCTGGTACTTACACTTATATCTTGCCGTGTCACACCTGTCCACACATTGGTTTGCTCACATCTAGAATACCCCAGCCTTGTATTAGAACTGGAGGCGGTGGGGGCAGTGAACAATGAGCGGCGGGTCCCCGGAGACGCTGCTGCTCACAATTCTATTAATACAGAGAATCAATCAGCTCCGGAGCTTTGTTACTGGATGGCAGCTGCACAACATGAGCTGAGAGCGGGGGAGAATCTGCAACTGTGACGTACAATACTCCACAATATATGCTAATAATGTATATATAGTATTGTGCCATATATACAATAATGTACAGGAAGATAAAATAATGTCAGATACTCACACGATATAATAAACTCAATATACAATACACAAGAATACACAATGCGTATCACAGAACAATGTACAATACACAAGACTGTGCAACGTATATTACACAAGAATAAACTATGTATTATACCACAATATAATCCAGAGGAAGAAACAATATATTTTATATACCAGTATGCAATGTACAATATGTGCCGATCTCTCTCTATATATATATATATATATATATAGTATTGTAGCATACACACAATAATACATAACAATATATAATACTGTAAAATACACACATGTATCACACAACAATACACATAATATATAATACACAAGACTATACAACATAACAACACAATAATATATAATACACAGGTATATACGACATAATATAATAACAATTGTAACTATTAGCAGTTCTAACATAACAGTTGTAACACTTTAACAATATTGTAGCAATATAACAGTGTACAATACACAATATATAATATATAACAGTATCCACTTTACCCAGCTCCATCTTTTATACCCGGCCCTGTCCATTATACCTGGCTCCATCCATTATACCCGGCTCCCTCCGTTATACCCGGCCCTGTCCATTATACCCGGCTCTGTCCATTATACCCGGCTCCGTCCATTATACCCGGCCCTGTCCATTATACCCGGCTCCGTCCATTATACCCGGCCCTGTCCATTATACCCGGCTCCGTCCATTATACCCGGCCCTGTCCCTTATACCCAGCCCTGTCCATTATACCCGGCCCTGTCCATTATACCCAGCTTCGTCCATTATACCCGGCCCTGTCCCTTGTACCCGGCTCTGTCCATTATACCCGGCCCTGTCCCTTATACCCGGCCCTGTCCCTTGTACCCGGCCCTGCCCATTATACCCGGCCCCGTCCATTATACCCGGCTCCGTCCATTATACCCGGCCCTGTCCCTTATACTCGGCCCTGTCCATTATACCCGACTCCGTCCATTATACCCGGCCCTGTCCATTATACCCGGCCCTGTCCCTTGTACCCGGCCCTGTCCCTTATACCCGGCCCTGTCCCTTATACCCAGCCCTGTCCATTATACCCGGCCCCGTCCATTATACCCGGCCCCGTCCCTTATACCCGGCCCTGTCCCTTATACCCGGCCCTGTCCCTTGTACCCGGCCCTGTCCCTTATACCCGGCCCTGTCCCTTATACCCGGCCCTGTCCCTTATACCCGGCCCTGTCCATTATACCCGACTCCGTCCATTATACCCGACTCCGTCCATTATACCCGGCCCTGTCCCTTATACCCGGCCCTGTCCCTTGTACCCGGCCCTGTCCCTTATACCCGGCCCTGTCCCTTATACCCGGCCCTGTCCCTTATACCCGGCCCTGTCCATTATACCCGACTCCGTCCATTATACCCGACTCCGTCCATTATACCCGGCCCTGTCCATTATACCCGACTCCGTCCATTATACCCGGCCCTGTCCCTTATACCCGGCCCTGTCCATTATACCCGGCCCTGTCCCTTATACCCGGCCCTGTCCCTTATACCCGGCCCTGTCCATTATACCCGGCCCTGTCCCTTATACCCGGCCCTGTCCATTATACCCGGCCCTGTCCCTTGTACCCGGCCCTGTCCCTTGTACCCGGCCCTGTCCCTTATACCCGGCTCCGTCCATTATACCCGGCCCTGTCCATTATACCCGGCTCCGTCCATTATACCCGGCCCTGTCCATTATGCCCGGCTCCGTCCATTATACCCGGCTCCGTCCATTATACCCGGCTCCGTCCATTATACCCGGCCCTGTCCATTATACCCGTCTCCGTCCATTATACCCGGCTCCGTCCATTATACCCGGCCCTGTCCCTTATACCCGGCCCTGTCCATTATACCCGGCCCTGTCCATTATACCCAGCTTCGTCCATTATACCCGGCCCTGTCCCTTGTACCCGGCTCTGTCCATTATACCCGGCCCTGTCCCTTATACCCGGCCCTGTCCCTTGTACCCGGCCCTGTCCCTTGTACCCGGCCCTGTCCATTGTACCCGGCCCCGTCCATTATACCCGGCTCCGTCCATTATACCCGGCCCTGTCCCTTATACCCGGCCCTGTCCCTTATACCCGGCCCTGTCCATTATACCCGACTCCGTCCATTATACCCGGCCCTGTCCATTATACCCGGCCCTGTCCCTTATACCCAGCCCTGTCCCTTATACCCGGCCCTGTCCCTTATACCCAGCCCTGTCCATTATACCCGGCCCTGTCCATTATACCCAGCTTCGTCCATTATACCCGGCCCTGTCCCTTGTACCCGGCTCTGTCCATTATACCCGGCCCCGTCCATTATACCCGGCCCCGTCCATTATACCCGGCTCCGTCCATTATACCCGGCCCTGTCCATTATACCCGGCTCCGTCCATTATACCCGGCCCTGTCCCTTATACCCGGCCCTGTCCCTTATACCCGGCCCTGTCCCTTATACCCGGCCCTGTCCATTATACCCGACTCCGTCCATTATACCCGGCTCCGTCCATTATACCCGGCCCTGTCCCTTATACCCGGCCCTGTCCCTTATACCCGGCCCTGTCCCTTATACCCGGCCCTGTCCATTATACCCGGCCCTGTCCCTTATACCCGGCCCTGTCCATTATACCCGGCCCCGTCCATTATACCCGGCTCCGTCCATTATACCCGGCCCTGTCCCTTATACCCGGCCCTGTCCCTTATACCCGGCCCTGTCCATTATACCCGACTCCGTCCATTATACCCGGCCCTGTCCATTATACCCGGCCCTGTCCCTTATACCCGGCCCTGTCCATTATACCCGGCCCCGTCCATTATACCCGGCCCTGTCCCTTATACCCGGCCCTGTCCCTTATACCCGGCCCTGTCCATTATACCCGGCCCCGTCCATTATACCCGGCCCCGTCCCTTATACCCGGCCCTGTCCATTATACCCGGCTTTGCTCATTATATTGGCTCCGTTGAGCTGTAGCCTTCAGTAATGTGCCTGTAAGTGTTGTCACCCAGCTTTTCACACAATGAATAGTATGTAAATATA
The DNA here is from genome assembly GCA_947044405.1 of Leptodactylus fallax. Classification (NCBI taxonomy): domain Eukaryota; kingdom Metazoa; phylum Chordata; class Amphibia; order Anura; family Leptodactylidae; genus Leptodactylus; species Leptodactylus fallax. The sequence continues at coordinate 587,926 of CAMRHE010000629.1, forward strand.
TATTGTATTCAGCTACAGTATATCCTCTATCTCTTACCGTATGACTTGCAGTAAACAAGAGTGTCAGTGTTCACTGCAGCTCTGGCATTCTATTTCTATACTATAATGCTAAGGATGAGCAGTGCTATCAGTCACTCCCCATAGGGGGTGCCATAGATGAATCCTTCATATACAGTAACCCGTCTGTGGTGTTTTCTGGGCGCCCCGGTGTAGTCTCCTAATCACTGGTCTGTATTGGCCCTCACATATCGAGCAGCTGACTGCGCCGGTGCTCAGGGCTGTGGCCATGTTTCATTGTGATTGTGTCGGTATCAGACACGTCTCGGCTCCTGGAATGAGAAGTATTTGTGTGTGATAAGCGGCTGTCAGGACTCAGCTGTGCCAGGATGAGATCTGTCTGATCCCTCCCAGCCTGCAGCCCTGACCCACAGATTGACCCCCTTTCCCCCTCGACCACTCCCATCACGCCATTGTTTTCTCATATTTCTATAGGAATGTGTTCACATGGTGCAGTTGTATATTTGCTGCAATTTTAACAAGACCACAAGACTCCTCCTGCTGCGTGTCAAATACTTATTGAGTTGTGACAGTCGACATTATGAGGCAGAGACGTGTGCAGGGGGCTGCATACCACAAACGACGCTGACACCATTGTGAGATCATGCTCATAATCGATGACAATTCCTAATGATCCACTTTATTTCCAGACTTATCCCCCCATATGAAGAACTGCCGGCGCCGCCTTCTATCTTTGCCGCTTCACCTGTGCTCATTTTCGTGCATTTGGTGATTCCAATCGCTTATTTACCCTGTGCCGCTTCTTCTCTCCCCATCGTCTTCAGTTTATTTTTAGTTCTTCTGCTGTTTAGCTTCTGGAGCCGCTGAGAACTGATGTCAGGACCTGACAGATGCAGTCACTGACTAAACATGAAAAGTTTGTGACCCGTGAGCTTGGGGAGGTGATGACATGTGAGGTGTCGCTGACCCTGACAACACCAGCACTCCACACATTCTCAGGAAGATTTATCACCTCCGCCCTGTCTGCAGAATCCTCCATACAAATACACAGAGCTGCTGCGTATCCTGTACTGATCCTGTATTACACTCCAGAGCTGCGCTCACTGTTCTGCTGGTGCAGTCACTGTGTATATACATTACATTACTTATCCTGTATTATACTCCAGAGCTGCGCTCACTATTCTGCTGGTACAATCACTGTGTACATACATTACATTACTTATCCTGTACTGATCCTGAGTTACATCCTGTATTATACTCCAGAGCTGCGCTCACTATTCTGCTGGTACAGTCACTGTGTACATACATTACATTACTTATCCTGTATTATACTCCAGAGCTGCGCTCACTATTCTGCTGGTACAGTCACTGTGTACATACATTACATTACTTATCCTGTACTGATCCTGAGTTACATCCTGTATTATACTCCAGAGCTGCGCTCACTATTCTGCTGGTGCAGTCACTGTGTACATACATTACATTACTTATCCTGTATTATACTCCAGAGCTGCGCTCACTATTCTGCTGGTGCAGTGACTGTGTACATACATTACATTACTTATCCTGTATTATACTCCAGAGCTGCGCTCACTATTCTGCTGGTGCAGTCACTGTGTACATACATTGCATTACTTATCCTGTATTATACTCCAGAGCTGTGCTCACTATTCTGCTGGTACAGTCACTGTGTACATACATTACATTACTTATCCTGTACTGATCCTGAGTTACAGCCTGTATTATACTCCAGAGCTGCACTCACTATTCTGCTGCTGTACAGTCACTGTGTACATACATTACATTACATTACTTATCCTGTACTGATCCTGAGTTACATCCTGTATTATACTCCAGAGCTGCGCTCACTATTCTGCTGGTACAGTCACTGTGTACATACATTACATTACTTATCCTGTATTATACTCCAGAGCTGCGCTCACTATTCTGCTGGTGCAGTCACTGTGTACATACATTACATTACTTATCCTGTATTATACTCCAGAGCTGTGCTCACTATTCTGCTGGTACAGTCACTGTGTACATACATTACATTACTTATCCTGTACTGATCCTGAGTTACATCCTGTATTATACTGCAGAGCTGCGCTCACTATTCTGCTGGTGCAGTCACTGTGTACATACATTACATTACTTATCCTGTATTATACTCCAGAGCTGCGCTCACTATTCTGCTGGTACAGTCACTGTGTACATACATTACATTACTTATCCTGTACTGATCCTGAGTTACATCCTGTATTATACTCCAGAGCTGCACTCACTATTCTGCTGGTACAGTCACTGTGTACATACATTACATTACTTATCCTGTATTATACTCCAGAGCTGTGCTCACTATTCTGCTGGTACAGTCACTGTGTACATACATTACATTACTGATCCTGTACTGATCCTGAGTTACATCCTGTATTATACTCCAGAGCTGCGCTCACTATTCTGCTGGTGCAGTCACTGTGTACATACATTACATTACTTATCCTGTACTGATCCTGAGTTACATCCTGTATTATACTCCAGAGCTGCACTCACTATTCTGCTGGTACAGTCACTGTGTACATACATTACATTACTTATCCTGTATTATACTCCAGAGCTGCGCTCACTATTCTGCTGGTGCAGTCACTGTGTACATACATTACATTACTTATCCTGTACTGATCCTGAGTTACATCCTGTATTATACTCCAGAGCTGCGCTCACTATTCTGCTGGTGCAGTCACTGTGTACATACATTACATTACTGATCCTGTACTGATCCTGAGTTACATCCTGTATTATACTCCAGAGCTGCACTCACTATTCTGCTGGTGCAGTCACTGTGTACATACATTACATTACTTATCCTGTACTGATCCTGAGTTACATCCTGTATTATACTCCAGAGCTGCACTCACTATTCTGCTGGTACAGTCACTGTGTACATACATTACATTACTTATCCTGTACTGATCCTGAGTTACATCCTGTATTATACTCCAGAGCTGCGCTCACTATTCTGCTGGTGCAGTCACTGTGTACATACATTACATTACTTATCCTGTATTATACTCCAGAGCTGCGCTCACTATTCTGCTGGTGCGGTCACTGTTTACATTCATGACCCCAGAATAGTGAGTGCAGCTCTGGAGTCTGTCCTGGTATTGCAGCATTATTGGTTATAGATCAGTGCCGTTTCCCTTCAGGTTTTGCGCCCTTTGTCTCTCTGATCGCTGATGATCGGGGTCGGACGTCTCCTATTAGTCAGACAGGTTTGGTTTATGTGGCTTTAATGACTTCCATGATTTTATGGCTTTTACCTTCTGCTGAATATAAAATCTCTGCAATAACTTCCCCGTTACGGCGAGTCCGTGCTGTGCCCCACCCCCACCTGCGATCGCGTTAACCCTAGATATTACACCTCGCTGTACTGATTCTGGGGGCGCCAACAAATTGTTTGCCTTATAAAGTGACGTCATTTGTTCCTGCTTATTGCAAATTCTCGTAAAACCAAAAGTGGGCGTGGCCTGCAGGGGCTGAGAAATTAGTCAAATTCATTATTTGTGCCTAAAACAAAAGTAACATTTCTAGGCATAAAATCTCTCCAGCCCGGTCCTGGCGCAATCCTCGCATTATACACTTAGTGCCGCACAATTATTACGCTTTGTTTGCCAGAAATCTCAGGGTTTTCCAGAAAAAAAATGGTGACTATTTTTTTTGTGCTGCACTTGCCCCTCCCCCAATAAGGTGCGCAGGGGGCGGAGTTATCAGACCCTCCAGAAGTCGTGTCATATACACAATAAATCGGGCGTAAATGATGTGGGACATTGTCTCATAGCAGGCGTACGCGGACCCCTCCTCCGTCTCGGGGTTATGGCGTAAATTGTGTCGGAAAACGCGGCAAACGATAATAACAAATTACGCCAGTTTTCTTTTTTTTAATCTCGAATTTGCAACTCTTTTGTTGAATTTGTCCCAAGTTTTTGTTGAAGTGGTAAGTCAGGGCGAATTTGATGAATCCCCCCTGTGTTTAGTCACTCAGCTTTCCCAGGCTCCTGAGTGGCTGATATTCTTCGTGATATATTTTCTCTCTTTCCATATTGTGACCTGATTTTCCTCTGACCCCATTGTGGGCCCTGTAATGGCGGCCATATTGGTTATCACCCAGCTTTCTCAGTCCCTGATGGACACGCGGTTTGTCTGCTCTTCGCACTTCTTCTAGTCTGATCCGGATTCGTGTTTTTGCAGATGGCGTTTTCCCCTGGCGGTTACCCCCGACCCTGCGCGATATAGCCATGAGATTTCCCTGCAGATCGTGCCTGACCCCGCACCCACCGCTTCGTTCCTCTTGGCGTCGCCCTCTTCATTCGCACTCATTCTTGTCGCATTATCTATGGAAATGACTGTGCGCCGCCGCCGCCGCCCCCCCCCAATTAACCCCGTTATAGAGAAAGTGCTGTTTTCCCAGAGAATTCAGTTTTACCTATTACAGTTATTAAGACCGAATATTAAACCGCGATTCCGTCAGAGCCGCCAAATTAGAAAACACAAGGGAACCGTGAAAGGCGGAAAATGGCGTAGAATGGGTCTGGGGTCTCCGCTGCTCTTAAAGGGCTGTCCTGAGAAGAACTAGGACAATTACTGAAAACCTGCCCTAACCTCAGACTTCTCACAGCTGAAGAGCTTGTCACAATGTATTGACTTCTTATAAGTCTATGTTCACATCTGCAGCGTCCGGCTGAAGGTACCGACGGCTTTTTCCTCCACTGGTTTCCGTTTTGACATGAAGGACCCCATTATTGTCCCGGGGTCCGTCGGACTCTGTGTGTAACCGCTTTTTTTACGGTCCACTTAGCTTTATATTAAATAGTAAATAGACATGGTGGCTGAGATGTGGAGGCGAAGGGATATATACTGGAGCCGAGAGTGCAGGTGGAGGGTTTGTCACAGTGTTTCTTGGCAGTCTCAGTGTTACCAGATTCGGACAACGAACAGTTGTATATCTGTGTGGAGTCTTATAATTTCCTCTTCAGTGATGTCAATGCCTTGGTTAATGAGGTCTCTTGTCAGTGATGTCACCATGTCAGGTAATGATGTCACCACATCAGTTAGTAATGTCATTGCTTCAGTCAGTGATGTCATCCGTACCTGAGCTCATCTAATACTTTTGCTGCCTGGACGTGACCTCCTCAGAAGGGGGCGCCATAGACAGCCTGGCACCCAGAAGTGTATCTTGCATCCTGGGCATAATCTGTTCTGGGATTCCTGCCAGGTGCCATCCAGAGTAGTGGGATATGTTATGTGAAAGAGGGACGTTTGGGGTCCCGGGACCGGTCACAACTGCTACCTTTGCACCCTTTGGAGCTTCACCCCTGATGGCACCAGATGCGTTTGCCGGGGTATACTGTGTGACCGGGGTATGCTGTGTGACCGGGGTATGTATACTGTGTGACCGGGGTATGTATACTGTGTGACCGGGGTATGCTGTGTGACCGGGGTATACTGTGTGACCGGGGTATACTGTGTGACCGGGGTGTACTGTGTGACCGGGGTATGTATACTGTGTGACCGGGTTATGTATGCTGTGTGACCGGGGTGTACTGTGTGACCGGGGTATACTGTGTGACCGGGGTATGTATACTGTGTGACCGGGGTATGTATACTGTGTGACCGGGGTATGCTGTGTGACCGGGGTATGTATACTGTGTGACCGGGGTATACTGTGTGACCGGGGTATGTATACTGTGTGACCGGGGTATGTATACTGTGTGACCGGGGTATACTGTGTGACCGGGGTATGTATACTGTGTGACCGGGGTATACTGTGTGACCGGGGTATGCTGTGTGACCGGGGTATGTATACTGTGTGACCGGGGTATACTGATGCTGTGTGCTGTGCAGAGTACAGGGGGCCGCGCAGAGTACAGGGGGCCGCGCAGAGTACAGGGGGCCGCGCAGAATACAGGGGGCCGCGCAGAATACAGGGGGCCGCGCAGAGTACAGGGGGCCGCGCAGAATACAGGGGGCCGCGCAGAATACAGGGGGCCGCGCAGAATACAGGGGGCCGCGCAGAGTATAGAGGGCCGCGCAGAATACAGGGGGCCGTGCAGAGTACAGGGGGCCGTGCAGAATACAGGGGGCCGCGCAGAGTACAGGGGGCTGCGCAGAATACAGGGGGCCGCGCAGAGTACAGGGGGCCGCGCAGAATACAGGGGGCCGCGCAGAATACAGGGGGCCGCGCAGAGTATAGGGGGCCGCGCAGAGTACAGGGGGCCGCGCAGAATACAGGGGGCCGCGCAGAGTACAGGGGGGCCGCGCAGAGTACAGGGGGCCGCGCAGAATACAGGGGGCCGCGCAGAGTATAGGGGGCCGCGCAGAGTACAGGGGGCCGCGCAGAGTACAGGGGGCCGCGCAGAATACAGGCGGCCGCGCAGAGTACAGGGGGCCGCGCAGAATACAGGGGGCTGCGCAGAATACAGGGGCCCCTATTTTTCGGACATCTTGGCAGATTCGCCACCGCTGGCGCCATGATAAACCTCTAAGGATTGGGGGGATTCAGGTGTGGCGCTGATATTTGGCTCTGCGGTCATTGCCTCGGGGTGTCAGCCCGCCCCTGATGTGCCCTGTGTGTGCCTTCCCATTGGCAGTGGCAGCACTGCTGCCTGTTATTAGTGCACCTGGCTGGGGGTATCTGTGTGGGCCCGGCCGCTCGCTCAGAATAGGCAGTCTGTTGTGCAGCACACACAATCCATCCGGAGGCTCCGCAGCTGTGCGCTGAAGCAGCTCGTGGCCCGCACCGCTCTCATCCTGCTCCGCTGGAGATGATGGGGATGTGGAGTCAGGCGAAAGGTTAGTTGGGGGGTTTGTGCAGGTGGCTGCGGTGTGGAGTCTCATTAACCCTTTCTGTGCCGCGTCAGAGCCGTTGGTTGCTGTTGTGTGATGGTTGGGGTCTGTACAATGTATGGAGGGGCGTCCTCCCCCCGGTACAGTGATTGTGTGCATGTCTCTTCTATCTCTCAGTATGTGGGGGGAGGGGGTGTTGACCCTGATTAGGAGCTCTCGCCCTCAGAGCTGACACTTCGTCCTGGCCGTCCTGCACCAAAGCCCAATCCAACTGCGCACACCCTGCTGTAAGAACAGTCCAGGCAGGCGAAGGTAACAGGGAGAGCGCAAATAAGCGAAGCCCCTTTAAGAGGATAATTTCTCAGCGCGGGCTGCCAGAACATGAAAAACAGCCCCCATTTACGGGTCCTTTCATGTGCGTGTAAGCTGCGAGGGTTGCCGTGGAAACGCGGGAGAAATGGGAAAATGACAAAGATTGAACAAAACGGCAAATGAAAAGGAAACATTAAGGCGGGCGAGAGACGGCGACACCCCAGACCCATCTACAGCACATTGACCCCCAGCCCTGTATACAGCTCAGTGACCCCCAGCCCTGTATACAGCTCAGGACCCCCAGCCCGACGCTCAGTGACCCCCAGCCCTGTATACAACTCAGTGACCCCCAGCCCTGTATACAGCTCAGTGACCCCCAGCCCTGTATACTGCTCAGTGACCCCCAGCCCTGTATACAGCTCAGTGACCCCCAGCCCTGTATACAACTCAGTGACCCCCAGCCCTGTATACAGCTCAGTGACTCCCCCCCAGACCCATCTACAGCACATTGACCCCCAGCCCTGTATACAGCTCAGTGACCCCCCGCCCTGTATACAGCACAGTGACCCCCAGCCCTGTATACTGCTCAGTGACCCCCAGCCCTGTATACAGCTCAGTGACCCCCAGCCCTGTATACAACTCAGTGACCCCCAGTCCTGTATACAACTCAGTGACTCCCCCAGACCCATCTACAGCACATTGACCCCCAGTCCTGTATACAGCTCAGTGACTCCCCCAGCCCTGTATACAGCTCAGCCCCCCCTGACCCCCAGCCCTGTATACAGCTCAGTGACCCCCAGCCCTGTATACAGCTCAGTGACCCCCAGCCCTGTATACAGCTCAGTGACCCCCAGCCCTGTATACAGCTCAGTGACCCCCAGCCCTGTATACAGCTCAGTGACCCCCAGCCCTGTATACAGCTCAGTGACCCCCAGCCCTGTATACAGCTCAGTGACCCCCAGCCCTGTATACAGCTCAGTGACCCCCAGCCCTGTATACAGCTCAGTGACTCCCCCAGCCCTGTATACAGCTCAGTGACTCCCCCAGCCCTGTATACAGCTCAGTGACTCCCCCAGCCCTGTATACTGCTCAGTGACCCCCAGCCCTGTATACAGCTCATAGACCCCCAGTCCTGTATACAGCTCAGTGACTCCCCCAGACCCATCTACAGCACATTAACCCCCAGCCCTGTATACAACTCAGTGACTCCCCCAGACCCATCTACAGCACATTGACCCCCAGCCCTGTATACAGCTCAGTGACCCCCCGCCCTGTATACAGCACATTGACCCCCAGCCCTGTATACAGCTCAGTGACCCCCAGTCCTGTATACAGCTCAGTGACCCCCAGCCCTGTATACAGCTCAGTGACTCCCCCAGCCCTGTATACTGCTCAGTGACCCCCAGCCCTGTATACAGCTCAGTGACCCCCAGCCCTGTATACAGCTCAGTGACTCCCCCAGCCCTGTATACAGCTCAGTGACCCCCAGCCCTGTAAACAACTCAGTGACCCCCAGCCCTGTATACTGCTCAGTGACCCCCAGCCCTGTATACTGCTCAGTGACCCCCAGCCCTGTATACTGCTCAGTGACCCCCAGCCCTGTATACAGCTCAGTGACCCCCAGCCCTGTATACAGCTCAGTGACCCCCAGCCCTGTATACAACTCAGTGACCCCCAGTCCTGTATACAACTCAGTGACTCCCCCAGACCCATCTACAGCACATTGACCCCCAGTCCTGTATACAGCTCAGTGACTCCCCCAGCCCTGTATACAGCTCAGTGACCCCCCCGCCCTGTATACAGCACATTGACCCCCAGCCCTGTATACAACTCAGTGACCCCCAGCCCTGTATACAGCTCAGTGACCCCCAGCCCTGTATACAGCTCAATGACCCCCAGCCCTGTATACAGCTCAGTGACCCCCAGCCCTGTATACAGCTCAGTGACCCCCAGCCCTGTATACAGCTCAGTGACCCCCAGCCCTGTATACAGCTCAGTGACCCCCAGCCCTGTATACAGCTCAGTGACCCCCAGCCCTGTATACAGCTCAGTGACCCCCAGCCCTGTATACAGCTCAGTGACTCCCCCAGCCCTGTATACAGCTCAGTGACTCCCCCAGCCCTGTATACAGCTCAGTGACTCCCCCAGCCCTGTATACTGCTCAGTGACCCCCAGCCCTGTATACAGCTCATAGACCCCCAGTCCTGTATACAGCTCAGTGACTCCCCCAGACCCATCTACAGCACATTAACCCCCAGCCCTGTATACAACTCAGTGACTCCCCCAGACCCATCTACAGCACATTGACCCCCAGCCCTGTATACAGCTCAGTGACCCCCCGCCCTGTATACAGCACATTGACCCCCAGCCCTGTATACTGCTCAATGACCCCCAGCCCTGTATACTGCTCAGTGACCCCCAGCCCTGTATACAGCTCAGTGACCCCCAGTCCTGTATACAGCTCAGTGACCCCCAGCCCTGTATACAGCTCAGTGACTCCCCCAGCCCTGTATACTGCTCAGTGACCCCCAGCCCTGTATACAGCTCAGTGACCCCCAGCCCTGTATACAGCTCAGTGACTCCCCCAGCCCTGTATACAGCTCAGTGACCCCCAGCCCTGTAAACAACTCAGTGACCCCCAGCCCTGTATACTGCTCAGTGACCCCCAGCCCTATATACAGCTCAGTGACCCCCAGCCCTGTATACAGCTCAGTGACTCCCAGCCCTGTATACAGCTCAGTGACCCCCAGCCCTGTATACAACTCAGTGACCCCCAGCCCTGTATACTGCTCAGTGACCCCCAGCCCTGTATACAGCTCAGTGACCCCCAGCCCTGTATACAACTCAGTGACCCCCAGCCCTGTATACAGCTCAGTGACCCCCAGCCCTGTATACTGCTCAGTGACCCCCAGCCCTGTATACAACTCAGTGACCCCCAGCCCTGTATACTGCTCAGTGACCCCCAGCCCTGTATACTGCTCAGTGACCCCCAGCCCTGTATACAGCTCAATGACCCCCAGCCCTGTATACAGCTCAGTGACCCCCAGCCCTGTATACAGCTCAGTGACCCCCAGCCCTGTATACAGCTCAGTGACTCCCAGCCCTGTATACTGCTCAGTGACCCCCAGCCCTGTATACAGCTCAATGACCCCCAGCCCTGTATACAGCTCAGTGACCCCCAGCCCTGTATACAGCTCAGTGACCCCCCGCCCTGTATACAGCACATTGACCCCCCGCCCTGTATACAGCACATTGACCCCCAGCCCTGTATACAGCTCAGTGACCCCCAGCCCTGTATACAGCTCAGTGACCCCCAGCCCTGTATACAGCACATTGACACCACCCAGCCTCATTTACAGCTCAGTGACCCCTCCCCCAGCCTAATATACAGCTTAGTGAGCCCCCCATCCCCATATAGAGATCACTGACCCCCTCAGCCCCATATACAGCTCACTGGTTCAGCCCCATATACAGCTCACTGGTTCAGCCCCATATACAGCTCACTGGTTCAGCCCCATATACAGCTCACTGGTTCAGCCCCATATACAGCTCAGTGGTTCAGCCCCATATACAGCTCACTGGTTCAGCCCCATATACAGCTCACTGGTTCAGCCCCATATACAGCTCAGTGGTTCAGCCCCATATACAGCTCACTGGTTCAGCCCCATATACAGCTCAGTGGTTCAGCCCCATATACAGCTCACTGGTTCAGCCCCATATACAGCTCAGTGGTTCAGCCCCATATACAGCTCAGTGGTTCAGCCCCATATACAGCTCAGTGGTTCAGCCCCATATACAGCTCACTGGTTCAGCCCCATATACAGCTCACTGGTTCAGCCCCATATACAGCTCACTGGTTCAGCCCCATATACAGCTCACTGGTTCAGCCCCATATACAGCTCACTGGTTCAGCCCCATATACAGCTCAGTGGTTCAGCCCCATATACAGCTCACTGGTTCAGCCCCATATACAGCTCAGTGGTTCAGCCCCATATACAGCTCACTGGTTCAGCCCCATATACAGCTCAGTGGTTCAGCCCCATATACAGCTCACTGGTTCAGCCCCATATACAGCTCAGTGGTTCAGCCCCATATACAGCTCACTGGTTCAGCCCCATATACAGCTCAGTGGTTCAGCCCCATATACAGCTCAGTGGTTCAGCCCCATATACAGCTCAGTGGTTCAGCCCCATATACAGCTCACTGGTTCAGCCCCATATACAGCTCACTGGTTCAGCCCCATATACAGCTCAGTGGTTCAGCCCCATATACAGCTCACTGGTTCAGCCCCATATACAGCTCTGTGGTTCAGCCCCATATACAGCTCACTGGTTCAGCCCCATATACAGCTCACTGGTTCAGCCCCATATACAGCTCAGTGGTTCAGCCCCATATACAGCTCACTGGTTCAGCCCCATATACAGCTCAGTGGTTCAGCTCCATATACAGCTCACTGGTTCAGCCCCATATACAGCTCACTGGTTCAGCCCCATATACAGCTCACTGGTTCAGCCCCATATACAGCTCAGTGGTTCAGCCCCATATACAGCTCACTGGTTCAGCCCCATATACAGCTCACTGGTTCAGCCCCATATACAGCTCTGTGGTTCAGCCCCATATACAGCTCACTGGTTCAGCCCCATATACAGCTCTGTGGTTCAGCCCCATATACAGCTCACTGGTTCAGCCCCATATACAGCTCACTGGTTCAGCCCCATATACAGCTCACTGGTTCAGCCCCATATACAGCTCACTGGTTCAGCCCCATATACAGCTCAGTGGTTCAGCCCCATATACAGCTCAGTGGTTCAGCCCCATATACAGCTCAGTGGTTCAGCCCCATATACAGCTCACTGGTTCAGCCCCATATACAGCTCACTGGTTCAGCCCCATATACAGCTCACTGGTTCAGCCCCATATACAGCTCACTGGTTCAGCCCCATATACAGCTCATTGCCTCTCTTACCCCTTCATTTCCCTTCTGTGGCCAGTTCTATTAAGTGACTAATAATTAGCGATTGGGGCGACATTTTCAGTAAGATGGGGGGCTGCGGCTCTATAGATGTACATCATGTGCAGATACCTGCGATTAGTCACAGCGTCTCTCATCTTGTTTCATGTCCTTACAATCACTAATTTTTTGTACAATATGGGTCACATCCACAAAAATGCCCTGTGTGAACAGCCCTAGAGCTGAGTGGTCCCTCCACATAATGTGCTCCAGTTGCATATAAAGCTGCAGTCACAGATTGTTTGGCAGACATATTTGACAGAAACACAACCACATTCCCAGCAGCACCAGGAAGGCTCTGCCCATATATCCATAGGCCCGATTCACCTGACTGAGGCCACAAGAGCGCCCTGTCTATAGGGGTGGTATATGTCGGACAGGACAGTGTACTGCGCTATTCTGTACAGAGGCATGCCCCATAGAAAGTGTGTTTAGGGGTGACGCATATCACTATATGGCATACGGGGGAATAGGCGCAATGTGAACAGAGCCTGAAGCTTCTCACCTTTTACACTTTGGAAGAAATGATACAAGACTCCTCCGGGTGTATAAGGAGCTCACAGATTAGCTTTATAGCAATTACACTGACCAGAAGAAACTATTGTCTGGAGATGTTCATTGACTTCAATGGGCTAGTGTTGTTGGCATGCTCTGAGTAGACATCACTGTGCAGAGAGGAGGTGGTGGTCTGTGACATCACCTATTGACTTCTGTGGGTGTGTGTGTTGTGGGCATGCTCTGTGACCTGTGATGCAGTCATTGTACAGGTAGCAGGGAGGTTAGTGGTGACATCACCTATTGACTTCTGTGGGTGTGTGTGTTGTGGGCATGCTTTGTGGCCTGTCTAGCAGTCATTTTGCATGCAGGCAGAGAGATAAGATGTGACTTCACTTCTTGACTTTTGAGATAGTGTTGTGTGCATGCTCTGTAACCTGTGATGCAATCATAGTACAGGTAGCGGGGAGGTTAGTGGTGACATCACCTATTGACTTCTATGGGAGAGTGTTGTGGGCATGCTCTGTGACCTGTGATGCAGTCATTGTACAGGTAGCGGGGAGGTTAGTGGTGACATCACCTATTGACTCTGTAGGTGTGTGTGTTGTGGGAATGCTTTGTGGCCTGCCTAGCAGTCATTTTGCATGGAGGCAGAGAGATAAGATGTGACTTCACTTCTTGACTTTTGAGATAGTGTTGTGTGCATGCTCTGTAACCTGTGATTCAGTCATTGTACAGGTAGTGGGGAGGTTAGTGGTGACATCACCTATTGACTTCTGTGGGTGTGTGTGTTGTGGGCATGCTCTGTGACCTGTGATGCAATCATAGTACAGGTAGCGGGGAGTTTAGTGGTGACATCACCTATTGACTTCTGTGGGTGTGTGTGTTGTGGGCATGCTCTGTAACCTGTGATGCAATCATTGTACAGGTAGCGGGGAGGTTAGTGGTGACATCACCTATTGACTTCTGTAGGTGTGTGTGTTGTGGGCATGCTCTGTAACCTGTGATGCAATCATTGTACAGGTAGTGGGGAGTTTAGTGGTGACATCACCTATTGACTTCTGTGGGTGTGTGTGTTGTGGGCATGCTCTGTAACCTGTGATGCAATCATTGTACAGGTAGCGGGGAGGTTAGTGGTGACATCACCTATTGACTTCTGTGGGTGTGTTGTGGGCATGCTTTGTGGCCTGCCTAGCAGTCATTGTACAGGTAGCGGGGAGGTTAGTGGTGACATCACCTATTGACTTCTGTGGGTGTGTGTGTTGTGGGCATGCTTTGTGGCCTGCCTAGCAGTCATTGTACAGGTAGCGGGGAGGTTAGTGGTGACATCACCTATTGACTTCTGTGGGTGTGTGTGCTGTGGGCATGCTTTGTGGCCTGCCTAGCAGTCATTGTACAGGTAGCGGGGAGGTTAGTGGTGACATCACCTATTGACTTCTGTGGGTGTGTGTGTTGTGGGCATGCTTTGTGGCCTGCCTAGCAGTCATTGTACAGGTAGCGGGGAGGTTAGTGGTGACATCACCTATTGACTTCTGTGGGTGTGTGTGTTGTGGGCATGCTCTGTGACCTGTGATGCAGTCATTGTACAGGTAGCGGGGAGGTTAGTGGTGACATCATCTATTGACTTCTGTGGGTGTGTGTGTTGTGGGCATGCTTTGTGGCCTGCCTAGCAGTCATTTTGCATGGAGGCAGAGAGATAAGATGTGACTTCACTTCTTGACTTTTGAGATAGTGTTGTGTGCATGCTCTGTAACCTGCGCAGCGGGGGGGGGGGGGGGGGGTGAGCAGTGACATCGCCGATTTTGACTGGTGAATCTTAAAACTCTTTTAAAATTTCTTTAAAAAATAGTGTAGCCTAAGACTAGTAATCAGCAGGCACTTCTCAGGTTCCAGTCTCCTGCTCCGGAGCGGCGCTCCTTCCTTCAGGCCATGTCATTCGCTCTTCGTGTTGCTGGGTTTGCCGACATTTCTCGCTGCGTTCTGTGAGCGTGCGCCGTGCTACTCTCCGCCTGAGAATCTTAATCACTGAGAAATTATGCAAAGCTCCGGCGCCGTTCTCTCCGCTCACAACTTAAGATGCATTAAGATTTTTTTTCCAATGATTCTTTTGTATGCGGAGCTGTGATGAGATTTTCTGGGGGCGCCGTTCCTTCTGTTCCCGCGTCCTGCGCTCCCAGATTTATGTGTCTAATCCGCCCTTTCTGACCACAGCAGGGGCAAGAAGAGCCGTGGGGTGAATTTATCTGCTCCCGCTGCCCTAATGCCACAAGAAAGGCCGGTGAAATAATGGTAGCGACGGGCGGACTCCGCTTCTACGTCTGCGCCATTTTGTATCCCTGAGATTTAATCTAAATCACATAGAAGAGAAATGAATTCTGTTTGACGGGGAGAATATTCACCAGAGCTCGGCTGCTCGCTTCACACTAGGTGGCGCTATATGGCACACATAACCCCTGGTAGCCTGTAGCTAATGCGCTGTGTTGAGGGTGTCGCCCCAATAGGCGGGTGTTTGTAGCCTGAAACAGCAGGAGGCGCCAACATGGCCGCTGGCAGGTGACTCCAGAACAAAGTGCGCTGTCTGTGGACGACCATAGTCGTGTGGATCCGTGGAATACCGACACACACGAATGACATCCTCCATAGATCCTCTCAATAGAATGGCGGAGACCAAGCCGCAAAAACGGACACAGACAGGACCCGCCCCATGTTTTGTCGCTCACGCCCACAGCCCCAAATCCTTAAAGATTTCTGTGCATGGGACCTGAGATATTGTTCTTGTCACCTGTGGCGTGTTGAGGTTTGTTCACACAGGCAGACGCTTCTACCACTGCAGATGTGTTGTGGATCAGCAAACCCCATTCAGATGAATTGCAAAAGTTTCTGCAACAAATCTGGTGCATGTGAATTCAACCCTAAGGGGATGGCCAAATAAGAGTCCGTCTTCAGCAGACCGTGAAAACCCATCCATCCAGGGAGGGGTTAATGGGGGCCACATCATTTCCACTTCAGAGAGACACGGAGACCTGTGATTTTATTTCATGTCGGCTCCTCGTCCTCCAGCCCCGCGCTGAGACATGATACATAGCGAGCGCGATGGCCATTAAATATTTACGCCGCCATCTGCTTTCATGTTTCTGGGATTCTGAAGGCTCCGGTGTGAACGAGCGCGTTTCCTGGCCTTGGAGCTGCCGCTATTCCGGGGGAGGGGAGATGCTAGAATGGAGTGGTCACAAGTAGGTTCTCCGTGGCCTGGCGTGGATCCAGTAGGTGGCGCTGCCTGTGGTGTCCACGTTACCTCCTGCCCCGTGTCCAGGCTTAGGGATGCATTTAGGAGAGTTGTATCTACTTATTATGACTTGGACCACACCGCCACAAGGAACGCCAAGGGGGAGGGTGCGTTACCGAACCCCCCCAGACTGCCTGAAGCCGAAGCAGCGCCACCTACTGGATCCAACACTCTGCAACCCAAAGCTACAACCCCCAGCATCCTCTCACAGGTGGAACCTTGTCAGTCCCATGTAAAAGATCCATAAGAAGTTCTGTAGTGCTTCATTCCTTCACCATATTTGAGAGTTCCCTGACCTAAGACGAGCCCAGCGAGTGACCGACACCGTGAGATGAAGGATAAAAGATCCAAACCCGAGGCAGAGCTGCAATACGACTGCATTTACTGTCACTGATGAACGATATGTTACATGGAGATCTGTGGCATACAGCCCCTCACTTATACTTCTCACAGCTGAGGTTTGTTACAGTTGTATCCAGTCTAAATAATCCTCCGTGAGATAACTCATCCGCAGCACAAATCCCTCTCCTGGTTCAGTGTATCCAGGGGCGTAGCTATAGGAGGTGCAGAGGTAGCAGTCACTGCCTGGCCCCGGACCCTGAGGGGGCCCCATTACAGATTTGGTGTTGGGGCCCAGGAGCTTAAAGTTACATCTACATCTGGAGTCCAGGCTGCGTGCCTCACAGAGGACTGTCTACACTGATACATTGTAACAAACAGAGAAGTATAGCGGGTTCTTCTGAATCTCTTTTTCTCCTGTCTGTTCCGGATCGTTTAATGCGGCAGATTCAGCTTAATGTGAACATCGCTCACAGAACGTGAATTTCCCATTTTCCTCCTCTGAATGCTCAGAACATTGTCCCTCCCTCTGGAGAAACCGCGGGGAACCTGCAATCTGAGCGTCGCCTCGTGCACACCGGCCTCAGCTATTTTTACCTTCAACAACTGGAAAGATTTCAAATATTCCGATTAAAGGAGCAGAGCCCCCGTTCTGACCGCAATCTGAGCGCCTTGAGTGGGCGTTATTGGGCATTTGTTGCTGTGGGATTTTCTCTAATATTATCTGTTGTCATCCTCTTTCTAATCCATCACACCAGAAAGAGTTAATGGAACTGCAATACCAGATATGACCATGGACAGGAGGGGCACTGCTAGACTGGAATCTTAACTACCACTGACTCTATCTGGGGAATGAGGACTCATTCACTCCTGTCCATTTCAGGCCAGCCGTTCGCCCTAGTGAGGTCACCGGAAAGCTGGCAGCGCTAACCTTGGATGTCTCCGTTGATGTTTAGGGGTATTGTGACGTTGCCTGTTGCTGCGATCGCCCGCCAGTATTCTTGTGGCTCCTAATCTTTTCGGCTCGCGTCGCCTGGCTGTGTTTTTACTGTCCTGATGTTTTGGTTTGGCCATACAATGGTTAAGTTCCCGCTGCGGCGCTCCACAGTCCGTGTCCAATGTACAGATTTGTGGGTTCACATGGTGTCGCCACTTTCTAATCTTGGTTTATTTCTGTTTTTCGGTGGCTGCCAGAAACTAATTGACAACGAGATGTGGATCTGATGTATCTGGCGAAATATCTTAATTAGAACACAATGTGAAGCAGGCGGCGGCGGCGGCGCTGCGCAATGTTCTGCAGATGTCAAACATTGCGGCTACTGGCAGGTTCTGCTCATTAGTGGTTTACAGTCCAGCTGGGGTGTGAGGGTCTGGAGTACACATCCTAAATACTGGGGTAATGTAAGGTGAACACCCCACAGTCTCCTAGAGCGAAGAGATGGAAGCCATGTCCTGTGGCGAGACATAGACAAAATACTACACCGACCCCTGTCTGCCATGTTATGTGTCCTGAGAAAACTCAATATTTGCGAGATGTCTACAAGATGGTGTCACATGAATGTTCATTTTATCCCTTCTGCTCTCTAGTGACTGGACAGGCTACGTTCTCAGTGATGTCACTAGTGGTAGGCTATATTCTCAGTGATGTCACTAGTGGTAGGTTGTGTTCTCAGTGATGTCACTAGTGGTAGGCTGTGTTCTCAGTGATGTCACTAGTGGTAGGCTGTCTTCTCAGTGACGTCGCCGCTGTCTTCTCAGTGACGTCGCCGCTGTCTTCTCAGTGACGTCGCCGCTGTCTTCTCAGTGACGCCGCCGCTGTATTCTCAGTGATGTCGCCGCTGTCTTCTCAGTGACGTTCCTGCTGTCTTATCAGTGATGTCACGCTGTATGCTCAGTGATGTCACACTGTCTTCTTAGTGACGTCGCCGCTATGTTCTCAGAGATGTCACGCTGTCTTCTCAGTGACGTCACGCTGTCTTCTCAGTGACGTCACGCTGTCTTCTCAGTGACGTCACGCTGTATTCTCAGTGACGTCGCCGCTGTCTTCTCAGTGATGTCACGCTGTCTTCTCAGTGATGTCACGCTGTCTTCTCAGTGACGTCACGCTGTATTCTCAGTGACGTCGCCGCTGTCTTCTCGGTGATGTCACGCTGTATGCTCAGTGACGTTGCCTCTGTCTTCTCAGTGATGTCACGCTGTATTCTCAGTGACGTCGCCGCTGTCTTCTCAGTGATGTCACGCTGTCTTCTCAGTGACGTCACGCTGTATTCTCAGTGACGTCGCCGCTGTCTTCTCGGTGATGTCACGCTGTATGCTCAGTGACGTTGCCTCTGTCTTCTCAGTGATGTCACGCTGTATTCTCAGTGACGTCGCCGCTGTCTTCTCGGTGATGTCACGCTGTATGCTCAGTGACGTTGCCTCTGTCTTCTCAGTGATGTCACGCTGTATTCTCAGTGACGTCGCCGCTGTATTCTCAGTGATGTCACGCTGTCTTCTCAGTGACGTCGCCTTTCTTCTCAGTGACGTCGCCGCTGTATTCTCAGTGATGTCACGTATTCTCAGTGACGTCGCCGCTATGTTCTCAGTGATGTCACCGCTGTATTCTCAGTGATGTCACGCTGTCTTCTCAGTGATGTCACGCTGTCTTCTTAGTGACGTCGCCGCTATGTTCTCAGTGATGTCACGCTGTCTTCTCAGTGATGTCACGCTGTCTTCTCAGTGACGTCGCCTCTGTATTCTCAGTGATGTCACGCTGTATTCTCAGTTATGTCGCAGCTGTCTTCTCAGTGACGTCACCGCTGTCTTCTCAGTGACGTCACGCTGTCTTCTCAGTGACATCACGCTGTATTCTCAGTGACGTCGCCGCTGTCTTCTCAGTGATGTCACGCTGTATGCTCAGTGACGTCACGCTGTCTTCTCAGTGATGTCACGCTGTATTCTCAGTGACGTCGCCGCTGTCTTCTCAGTGACGTCACGCTGTATTCTCAGTGACGTCGCCGCTGTCTTTTCAGTGATGTCACGCTGTATGCTCAGTGACGTTGCCTCTGTCTTCTCAGTGATGTCACGCTGTATTCTCAGTGACGTCGCCGCTGTCTTCTCAGTGATGTCACGCTGTATTCTCAGTGATGTCACGCTGTCTTCTCAGTGACGTCGCCTTTCTTCTCAGTGACGTCGCCGCTGTATTCTCAGTGATGTCACGCTGTATTCTCAGTGATGTCACGTTGTATTCTCAGTGACGTCGCCGCTATGTTCTCAGTGATGTCACCGCTGTCTTCTCAGTGATGTCACGCTGTCTTCTTAGTGACGTCGCCGCTATGTTCTCAGTGATGTCACGCTGTCTTCTCAGTGATGTCACGCTGTCTTCTCAGTGACGTCGCCTCTGTCTTCTCAGTGATGTCACGCTGTCTTCTCAGTGATGTCACGTATTCTCAGTGATGTCACGTTGTATTCTCAGTGATGTTGCTACTATGTTCTCAGCGATGTCACGCTGTCTTCTCAGTGATGTCACGCTGTCTTCTCAGTGACGTCGCCTCTGTCTTCTCAGTGATGTCACGCTGTCTTCTCAGTGATGTCACGTATTCTCAGTGATGTCACGTTGTATTCTCAGTGATGTCGCTACTATGTTCTCAGTGATGTCACGCTGTCTTCTCAGTGATGTCACGCTGTCTTCTCAGTGATGTCACACTGTATCCTCAGTGACGTCGCCTCTGTCTTCTCAGTGATGTCACGCTGTCTTCTCAGTGATGTCACGCTGTATTCTCAGTGATGTCACGCTGTCTTCTTAGTGACGTCGCCGCTATGTTCTCAGTGATGTCACGCTGTATTCTCAGTGATGTCACGTTGTATTCTCAGTGACGTCGCTGCTATGTTCTCAGTGATGTCACCGCTGTCTTCTCAGTGATGTCACGCTGTCTTCTTAGTGACGTCGCCGCTATGTTCTCAGTGATGTCACGCTGTCTTCTCAGTGATGTCGCCTCTGTCTTGTCAGTGATGTCACGCTGTCTTCTCAGTGATGTCACGCTGTATTCTCAGTGATGTCATGGGTCTTTTCCATTATGAGATCATTATATTCTGCGTCTCTGCATTCACTTCTGTATTAGGCGATTTTGCACCGGTTGGGCTGGTTTTCCACTTTGACGTCACCCTGGTATAATATTACGTCTTCTCTGTGATGTGTGATTTGGGGTTTTCTGAGATTTCCTCCTTATATAAGGTTCCTCCAGGGTCCCGGGGGGTCGGCAGCTGCCGGCAGTCAGTCATTTGCAGGCCGCATTGATTATCCTGCTCTAGGAATTTGTCCGGCTCTGGATTTCTGCGAATGGTTTCTACACTGATGCATTAAACATGAGCGCAGGAGTCGACAGCTGATATGTAAACCGTATCCTGTATCCAGCGGCTGAGAATTTAGATTTTATAATGTGCGGAGGGGGAATAGTGACCATGTAGCCCTCTAGCGGGTGACGTGGGCTGGAGGTGTCCCTGTAGAGGCCTCCAATCCTCTGCTCGCCCCCTGTTACTGGGACCACCGGCTTTATCCCCAGGGTACAATGGTTCGGAGTTGAATGGAGATTTATGTGCCTGGCGTCATATTGTCCTCTTCCTGCTCAGTGTGTCACCCCCGCTAGGAGGAATCATGGCGGCCACTGAAGGGGTTATAGGCCGAGCTAGGAATTGGAGATTTTATACGACATTATTTTGATCTTTGGGATGGTGGAGCCCACAGGGGGGAGGAGAGTGGAGGCTGTGGCCCTCTCTGTAATAGTCTATGGCACTGCTACCTGCATGCTTGGGGTCTGTGTGAGCATGCATTGTACGGGGTGGGGGCACTGGAATAAATGGAAAGCAGGGTTGTTGGGAACAGCGTCCTGTGCGTGGCACGTTGTTAGGGTTATCTATGTGTATGTATCCCCTTCCTCTTAGCTACATGCCACACTCAGGATGGCGTCCCCATTGTTTTCCATTTATTGGCTCACCCTTTAGGTTATACGGTGCATTAGGCACTGGTTAGGTCCTGTGTAGGGCCCTGGTCACACATGGAAGGGTTTGATGCTGTTATTTTTTTCTTTGTGTAGTAGTGTCCCATAAGTGGCTAAATAACACCGCCATACAGTGTCCACCTAATAGTACCATATCGTACATACTTACACTGCTCTGCTCTATATATCTCTACCCATTACTAAGCAGTACAAGAGCTGGCGTCGGGACACAGGTTTAGACTGGAGGCCCCGATGTAATTGTCCCCTGCTTACACAGTATGGACATCCAAGTCATGCTGGAGGTTGTAGTGGCGCCTTCCCTTCCCCGTCAGGATACGTTTCTATATTGATTCCTGCCTGGCAGGTTACTGGTTAATTCCCGCTCACGGTTGAGTCATAGTTACAGTTGTGGGTTTGGCGGTCGCCCGCCATCTCTAAAGCATAAACACAGAGTAACACTATGAAAATAGAGCAAGCGACGCGTCATCTGTAGCGTCCAAGAAGAGCTCGGCGCTGGTAACTTCAGCCTTCCTAGGGCTGTGAGAGCTGCGTTGTGATTGGGTAATAGCATCATGAACATGATCTGCCGGGAGGAACAAGAGAGGGACATGGACAGCTACTAGCCCTGACCGTTCCCTTTTCCCCGTGCAGGTGGAGTGTAAGCCTCGCCGTATTCTGCCCCAGTCCTCACATTCTCCGGGTTTAGCCACTTCACTTGATTTACGTAATGAATATTCATCGCAGATTGTGTCAAAAGGTCCCCGAGACTCCAGCGTGGCGACGGCGCTGGCGATATTTTCTTTATTTAGTCGTATAATTTGCTCTTTTGCCGCCGCTCTTTATCCATATTTATAGACTGACTGATGCAGAGAAAGGGATGGAAATAACCGTACAAGAGCAGCATGTGCGTGCCAGGGCAGACAGGCCACACAGGGGTATATTCACACCATCAGGTTTTGCCCAGGCGAGGACTAGATTCAGTAAAGAGACGAAGCAGATTCTGCTCTTTATAACTTCCCTCTTTTCATGATCCACACCTAAAATAAAAGCCTGATCCAATCCTGACTGTATGAACTTGTCCTTAGGCTCACACCTGTGGTTTTCTGTATTGTATCTCTTCAGTTTCCTGCTTTGTATCAGCGGTATCCAGCGTTACATTGTATCAAATCCTAAAATTGTGTATAAGTGAGGAGAGCGGCAGTGACGGGGCGCCGTCCTCTCCAGATGATTAATGGGGTGACACGTGCGGCCGGCGGTGGCGAGCGAGTTATTGAGCAGCGCCTTCTCAGATAAACTAGATCGCTGTGGAAAGAACGTCCCTGTCCTCATTACCAGGTAGAGCAGTGGCAGCGGCCATTTCTACAGATCTGAGCTTTATTATTGGGCGTCATTTCCTGCAGCACCTGTGTAAGGAGACCGGGGTGTATTAAAGGGGAGCTCCAGTGTCTTTTACCCTTCTAATGATGTGGCAGCAGGCTGTAAAGTGAGACGACTCCTGTCCCTGTCTGAAGTGGAGGCTGTTACACTAGAATGTTCTTGGGATAGCGCTTAGAGGTGGTAGGTGGCCCCGGATTGCGGGGTCTCTCCATATGGGAATTGTCATGTCGTGGTGCTGCGGCCAGCTGGCACTCACTCCGCAGCCTTGTGATGTTATTAAAGTTTGGCCTGGCGGTGCAGCTGCGGGCCCTCATTACAGGCAATGTCTTATCCTGTGATCTCGCCATTTATTATACATGACAAATCCCACACGCCATTGGCAGCTTTTTAACCCTTGCATGTAATAGTGTCTCTGTAGTCTTGGGCTCCCATTATTGAGCCCTCGTATGGGGCGACTCTTTCCTGGGCGTATGGGATTCTTTGGGGTAACGCTCTGCAGGATTGTACTGCGGCGAGGTTTTATTCCGGAGCTGATTCATCGCTCTTCATGGTGATAATTGCTTTATGTGAGGCCTAGAAAATCACCTTTCCGCTCATAGAGATGATGGTGCCAGTAACGCGTGATCCTGCGGTCAGGCTGCACTTAGCTTTGTGTTATTCCGCCGTGGAGGAGTCTACGCCTCTGACCCAAAGAGCTGACACTCGTCAGGCTGCGTCCTGTAGGTTCACATTCAGCAGACAGAACATCAAATCCAGTAGGAATCCTCCACCAGATTCTCAAAAATCAATTTGGTCCAATCTTAGATTGTGGAAATATGGCTGCCGACTCATATGGCTGCCGACTGATATGGCTGCCGACTAATATGGCTGCCGACTAAGGCGCCGCGTATGGCGCCCCTAATATGCCCCCCCTAATATGGCTGCCCCCTTATGCGCCCCCTAATACCCCCCCCCCCATATGGCTGCCGACTAATATGGCTGCCGACTGATATGGCTGCCGACTAATATGGCCCCATCATTGCTCCCACCAGTGTTATCGGCAGCATTATGGACGTAACTGGAGAAGTGTCACAAGGCAGATTTATCATTTATGACACCCAGCTTTCCCAGACTCCTGAATAGTATGGGCAGGGCTTGGGAAATACCTCCTTGGACATGACTCTAGAAAAGCTGAGTGACAACTTGTAATGAGAGTCTCACAATAACTAGATGTGACCCAGCTTTCCCAGAAGCAGATGCTTACTATGTGTTCCCATAGTAATTGAGGCTCAGACATCTACCCTAGTATTGGACAATCCAGGTCCTGTATGTCAGTATATCCAGTATACACGTACGCCAGGTGCTGAGGACGCCACCGCCTGTGTCTCCTCCACGTGCCAGCCTCATTATCCCTGCACACCGCAGATTTCTCCTTTAAATGCCATTTTCCGTTCCAGTATTTGGGGACGGCGAGTTCGGAGCGACAGTTGCCTGGTTACTCCGGAGAAGTCTATGAAACATAGAGAAAGACGTTAGAGCCGCGACAGAGTCTGTCATCACATCCCACAGCGGCTCCATATTTACTATGTCATCGACATTAATATTTCACAGCCCAATATCAACCTCTAATAACTAACCTATGTGTGACCGTCTATAGATGAGGCAGTATTATAGTAGTTATATTCTTGTACATAGGAGGTAGTATTATAGTAGTTATATTCTTGTACATAGGAGCAGTATTATAGTAGTTATATTCTTGTACATAGGAGCAGTATTATAGTAGTTATATTCTTGTACATAGGAGCAGTATTATAGTAGTTATATTCTTGTACATAGGAGTAGTATTATAGTAGTTATATTCTTGAGGGCGATTATAGTAGTTATTCTTGAGGTTTTTTTTTTTTTTTTTTTTTTTACATAGGGGCAGTATTATAGTAGTTATATTCTTGTACATAGGAGCAGTATTATAGTAGTTATATTCTTGTACATAGGAGTAGTATTATAGTAGTTATATTCTTGTACATAGGAGTAGTATTATAGTAGTTATATTCTTGTACATAGGAGCAGTATTATAGTAGTTATATTCTTGTACATAGGAGCAGTATTATAGTAGTTATATTCTTGTACATAGGAGGCAGTATTATAGTAGTTATATTCTTGTACATAGGAGTAGTATTATAGTAGTTATATTCTTGTACATAGGAGGTAGTATTATAGTAGTTATATTCTTGTACATAGGAGTAGTATTATAGTAGTTATATTCTTGTACATAGGAGGTAGTATTATAGTAGTTATATTCTTGTACATAGGAGCAGTATTATAGTAGTTATATTCTTGTACATAGGAGCAGTATTATAGTAGTTATATTCTTGTACATAGGAGGTAGTATTATAGTAGTTATATTCTTGTACATAGGGAGTAGTATTATAGTAGTTATATTCTTGTACATAGGAGCAGTATTATAGTAGTTATATTCTTGTACATAGGAGGTAGTATTATAGTAGTTATATTCTTGTACATAGGAGCAGTATTATAGTAGTTATATTCTTGTACATAGGAGTAGTATTATAGTAGTTATATTCTTGTATATAGGCAGTATTATAGTAGTTATATTCTTGTACATAGGGAGCAGTATTATAGTAGTTATATTCTTGTACATAGGAGTAGTATTATAGTAGTTATATTCTTGTATATAGGAGGCAGTATTATAGTAGTTATATTCTTGTACATAGGAGCAGTATTATAGTAGTTATATTCTTGTACATAGGAGTAGTATTATAGTAGTTATATTCTTGTACATAGGAGTAGTATTATAGTAGTTATATTCTTGTACATAGGAGCAGTATTATAGTAGTTATATTCTTGTACATAGGAGCAGTATTATAGTAGTTATATTCTTGTACATAGGAGCAGTATTATAGTAGTTATATTCTTGTACATAGGAGCAGTATTATAGTAGTTATATTCTTGTACATAGGAGGTAGTATTATAGTAGTTATATTCTTGTACATAGGAGTAGTATTATAGTAGTTATATTCTTGTACATAGGAGCAGTATTATAGTAGTTATATTCTTGTACATAGGAGCAGTATTATAGTAGTTATATTCTTGTACATAGGAGCAGTATTATAGTAGTTATATTCTTGTACATAGGAGGCAGTATTATAGTAGTTATATTCTTGTACATAGGAGCAGTATTATAGTAGTTATATTCTTGTACATAGGAGCAGTATTATAGTAGTTATATTCTTGTACATAGGAGTAGTATTATAGTAGTTATATTCTTGTACATAGGAGCAGTATTATAGTAGTTATATTCTTGTACATAGGAGCAGTATTATAGTAGTTATATTCTTGTACATAGGAGTAGTATTATAGTAGTTATATTCTTGTACATAGGAGGTAGTATTATAGTAGTTATATTCTTGTACATAGGAGCAGTATTATAGTAGTTATATTCTTGTATATAGGAGCAGTATTATAGTAGTTATATTCTTGTACATAGGAGTAGTATTATAGTAGTTATATTCTTGTACATAGGAGGCAGTATTATAGTAGTTATATTCTTGTACATAGGAGCAGTATTATAGTAGTTATATTCTTGTACATAGGGGGCAGTATTATAGTAGTTATATTCTTGTACATAGGAGGTAGTATTATAGTAGTTATATTCTTGTACATAGGAGGTAGTATTATAGTAGTTATATTCTTGTACATAGGAGCAGTATTATAGTAGTTATATTCTTGTACATAGGAGGTAGTATTATAGTAGTTATATTCTTGTACATAGGAGGTAGTATTATAGTAGTTATATTCTTGTACATAGGAGCAGTATTATAGTAGTTATATTCTTGTACATAGGAGCAGTATTATAGTAGTTATATTCTTGTACATAGGAGCAGTATTATAGTAGTTATATTCTTGTACATAGGAGTAGTATTATAGTAGTTATATTCTTGTACATAGGAGGCAGTATTATAGTAGTTATATTCTTGTACATAGGAGTAGTATTATAGTAGTTATATTCTTGTACATAGGAGCAGTATTATAGTAGTTATATTCTTGTACATAGGAGCAGTATTATAGTAGTTATATTCTTGTACATAGGAGTAGTATTATAGTAGTTATATTCTTGTACATAGGAGCAGTATTATAGTAGTTATATTCTTGTACATAGGAGCAGTATTATAGTAGTTATATTCTTGTACATAGGAGCAGTATTATAGTAGTTATATTCTTGTACATAGGAGTAGTATTATAGTAGTTATATTCTTGTACATAGGAGCAGTATTATAGTAGTTATATTCTTGTACATAGGAGCAGTATTATAGTAGTTATATTCTTGTACATAGGAGCAGTATTATAGTAGTTATATTCTTGTACATAGGAGCAGTATTATAGTAGTTATATTCTTGTACATAGGAGCAGTATTATAGTAGTTATATTCTTGTACATAGGAGCAGTATTATAGTAGTTATATTCTTGTACATAGGCGCAGTATTATAGTAGTTATATTCTTGTACATAGGAGCAGTATTATAGTAGTTATATTCTTGTACATAGGAGTAGTATTATAGTAGTTATATTCTTGTACATAGGAGCAGTATTATAGTAGTTATATTCTTGTACATAGGAGCAGTATTATAGTAGTTATATTCTTGTACATAGGAGCAGTATTATAGTAGTTATATTCTTGTACATAGGAGTAGTATTATAGTAGTTATATTCTTGTACATAGGAGTAGTATTATAGTAGTTATATTCTTGTACATAGGAGTAGTATTATAGTAGTTATATTCTTGTACATAGGAGTAGTATTATAGTAGTTATATTCTTGTACATAGGAGCAGTATTATAGTAGTTATATTCTTGTACATAGGAGGTAGTATTATAGTAGTTATATTCTTGTACATAGGAGTAGTATTATAGTAGTTATATTCTTGTACATAGGAGCAGTATTATAGTAGTTATATTCTTGTACATAGGAGTAGTATTATAGTAGTTATATTCTTGTACATAGGAGCAGTATTATAGTAGTTATATTCTTGTACATAGGAGTAGTATTATAGTAGTTATATTCTTGTACATAGGAGGTAGTATTATAGTAGTTATATTCTTGTACATAGGAGGTAGTATTATAGTAGTTATATTCTTGTACATAGGAGCAGTATTATAGTAGTTATATTCTTGTACATAGGAGCAGTATTATAGTAGTTATATTCTTGTACATAGGAGCAGTATTATAGTAGTTATATTCTTGTACATAGGAGGTAGTATTATAGTAGTTATATTCTTGTACATAGGAGTAGTATTATAGTAGTTATATTCTTGTACATAGGAGTAGTATTATAGTAGTTATATTCTTGTACATAGGGGGCAGTATTATAGTAGTTATATTCTTGTACATAGGAGGTAGTATTATAGTAGTTATATTCTTGTACATAGGAGTAGTATTATAGTAGTTATATTCTTGTACATAGGAGCAGTATTATAGTAGTTATATTCTTGTACATAGGGGGTAGTATTATAGTAGTTATATTCTTGTACATAGGAGCAGTATTATAGTAGTTATATTCTTGTACATAGGAGGCAGTATTATAGTAGTTATATTCTTGTACATAGGAGTAGTATTATAGTAGTTATATTCTTGTACATAGGAGCAGTATTATAGTAGTTATATTCTTGTACATAGGAGTAGTATTATAGTAGTTATATTCTTGTACATAGGAGGTAGTATTATAGTAGTTATATTCTTGTACATATGGGGCAGTATTATAGTAGTTATATTCTTGTACATAGGAGCAGTATTATAGTAGTTATATTCTTGTACGTAGGAGCAGTATTATAGTAGTTATATTCTTGTACATAGGAGCAGTATTATAGTAGTTATATTCTTGTACATAGGAGGCAGTATTATAGTAGTTATATTCTTGTACATAGGAGCAGTATTATAGTAGTTATATTCTTGTACATAGGAGCAGTATTATAGTAGTTATATTCTTGTACATAGGAGCAGTATTATAGTAGTTATATTCTTGTACATAGGAGCAGTATTATAGTAGTTATATTCTTGTACATAGGAGTAGTATTATAGTAGTTATATTCTTGTACATAGGAGCAGTATTATAGTAGTTATATTCTTGTACATAGGAGCAGTATTATAGTAGTTATATTCTTGTACATAGGAGCAGTATTATAGTAGTTATATTCTTGTACATAGGAGCAGTATTATAGTAGTTATATTCTTGTACATAGGAGCAGTATTATAGTAGTTATATTCTTGTACATAGGAGCAGTATTATAGTAGTTATATTCTTGTACATAGGAGCAGTATTATAGTAGTTATATTCTTGTACATAGGAGTAGTATTATAGTAGTTATATTCTTGTACATAGGAGCAGTATTATAGTAGTTATATTCTTGTACATAGGAGTAGTATTATAGTAGTTATATTCTTGTACATAGGAGTAGTATTATAGTAGTTATATTCTTGTACATAGGAGCAGTATTATAGTAGTTATATTCTTGTACATAGGAGTAGTATTATAGTAGTTATATTCTTGTACATAGGAGTAGTATTATAGTAGTTATATTCTTGTACATAGGAGCAGTATTATAGTAGTTATATTCTTGTACATAGGAGGTAGTATTATAGTAGTTATATTCTTGTACATAGGAGTAGTATTATAGTAGTTATATTCTTGTACATAGGAGCAGTATTATAGTAGTTATATTCCTGTACATAGTAGTATTATAGTAGTTATATTCTTGTACATAGGAGCAGTATTATAGTAGCTATATTCTTGTACATAGGAGTAGTATTATAGTAGTTATATTCTTGTACATAGGAGCAGTATTATAGTAGTTATATTCTTGTACATAGGAGGTAGTATTATAGTAGTTATATTCTTGTACATAGGAGCAGTATTATAGTAGTTATATTCTTGTACATAGGAGGTAGTATTATAGTAGTTATATTCCTGTACATAGGAGTAGTATTATAGTAGCTATATTCTTGTACATAGCAGTATTATAGTAGTTATATTCTTGTACATAGGAGCAGTATTATAGTAGTTATATTCTTGTACATAGGAGCAGTATTATACTAGTTATATTCTTGTACATAGGAGTAGTATTATAGTAGTTATATTCTTGTACATAGGAGGTAGTATTATAGTAGTTATATTCTTGTACATAGGAGTAGTATTATAGTAGTTATATTCTTGTACATAGGAGCAGTATTATAGTAGTTATATTCTTGTACGTAGGAGCAGTATTATAGTAGTTATATTCTTGTACATAGGAGCAGTATTATAGTAGTTATATTCTTGTACATAGGCGGTAGTATTATAGTAGTTATATTCTTGTACATAGGAGCAGTATTATAGTAGTTATATTCTTGTACATAGGAGCAGTATTATAGTAGTTATATTCTTGTACATAGGAGCAGTATTATAGTAGTTATATTCTTGTACATAGGAGCAGTATTATAGTAGTTATATTCTTGTACATAGGAGCAGTATTATAGTAGTTATATTCTTGTACATAGGTGCAGTATTATAGTAGTTATATTCTTGTACATAGGAGCAGTATTATAGTAGTTATATTCTTGTACATAGGAGCAGTATTATAGTAGTTATATTCTTGTACATAGGAGCAGTATTATAGTAGTTATATTCTTGTACATAGGTGCAGTATTATAGTAGTTATATTCTTGTACATAGGAGCAGTATTATAGTAGTTATATTCTTGTACATGGGAGCAGTAATATAGTAGTTATATTCTTGTACATAGGAGCAGTATTATAGTAGTTATATTCCTGTACATAGTAGTATTATAGTAGTTATATTCTTGTACATAGGAGCAGTATTATAGTAGCTATATTCTTGTACATAGGAGTAGTATTATAGTAGTTATATTCTTGTACATAGGAGCAGTATTATAGTAGTTATATTCTTGTACATAGGAGGTAGTATTATAGTAGTTATATTCTTGTACATAGGAGGTAGTATTATAGTAGTTGTATTCTTGTACATAGGAGCAGTATTATAGTAGTTATATTCTTGTACATAGGAGGTAGTATTATAGTAGTTATATTCTTGTACATAGGAGCAGTATTATAGTAGTTATATTCTTGTACATAGGAGCAGTATTATAGTAGTTATATTCCTGTACATAGGAGTATTATATAGTAGTTATATTCTTGTACATAGGAGCAGTATTATAGTAGCTATATTCTTGTACATAGGAGTAGTATTATAGTAGTTATATTCTTGTACATAGGAGCAGTATTATAGTAGTTATATTCTTGTACATAGGAGGTAGTATTATAGTAGTTATATTCTTGTACATAGGAGCAGTATTATAGTAGTTATATTCTTGTACATAGGAGTAGTATTATAGTGCTATATTCTTGTACATAGGAGGTAGTATTATAGTAGTTATATTCTTGTACATAGGATGTAGTATTATAGTAGTTATATTCTTGTACATAGGAGTAGTATTATAGTAGCTATATTCTTGTACATAGGAGTAGTATTATAGTAGTTATATTCTTGTACATAGGGGCAGCATTATAGTAGTTATATTCTTGTACATAGGGGGTAGTATTATAGTAGTTATATTCTTGTACATAGGAGCAGTATTATAGTAGTTATATTCTTGTACATAGGAGCAGCATTATAGTAGTTATATTCTTGTACATAGGGGGCAGTATTATAGTAGTTATATTCTTGTACATAGGAGCAGTGTTATAGTAGTTATATTCTTGTACATAGGAGCAGTATTATAGTAGTATTCTTGTACATAGGAGCAGTATTATAGTAGTTATATTCTTGTACATAGGAGCAGAGTATTATAGTAGTTATATTCTTGTACATAGGAGTAGTATTATAGTAGTTATATTCTTTGTACATAGGAGGTAGTATTATAGTAGTTATATTCTTGGACATAGGGGGCAGTATTATAGTAGTTATATTCTTTGTACATAGGAGCAGTATTATAGTAGTTATATTCTTGTACATAGGAGTGTATTATAGTAGTTATATTCTCTTGTACATAGGGGGCAGTATTATAGTAGTTATATTCTTGTACATAGGAGCAGTATTATAGTAGTTATATTCTTGTACATAGGAGCAGTATTATAGTAGTTATATTCTTGTACATAGGAGGTATTATAGTAGTTATATTCTTGTACATAGGAGCAGTATTATAGTAGTTATATTCTTGTACATAGGAGCAGTATTATAGTAGTTATATTCTTGTACATAGGAGTAGTATTATAGTAGTTATATTCTTGTACATAGGAGCAGTATTATAGTAGTTATATTCTTGTACATAGGAGCAGTATTATAGTAGTTATATTCTTGTACATAGGAGCAGTATTATAGTAGTTATATTCTTGTACATAGGAGCAGTATTATAGTAGTTATATTCTTGTACATAGGAGCAGTATTATAGTAGTTATATTCTTGTACATAGGAGCAGTATTATAGTAGTTATATTCTTGTACATAGGAGCAGTATTATAGTAGTTATATTCTTGTACATAGGAGCAGTATTATAGTAGTTATATTCTTGTACATAGGAGCAGTATTATAGTAGTTATATTCTTGTACATAGGAGCAGTATTATAGTAGTTATATTCTTGTACATAGGAGCAGTATTATAGTAGTTATATTCTTGTACATAGGAGCAGTATTATAGTAGTTATATTCTTGTACATAGGAGCAGTATTATAGTAGTTATATTCTTGTACATAGGAGAGTAGTATTATAGTAGTTATATTCTTGTACATAGGAGCAGTATTATAGTAGTTATATTCTTGTACATAGGAGCAGTATTATAGTAGTTATATTCTTGTACATAGGAGCAGTATTATAGTAGTTATATTCTTGTACATAGGAGCAGTATTATAGTAGTTATATTCTTGTACATAGGAGCAGTATTATAGTAGTTATATTCTTGTACATAGGAGCAGTATTATAGTAGTTATATTCTTGTACATAGGAGTAGTATTATAGTAGTTATATTCTTGTACATAGGAGCAGTATTATAGTAGTTATATTCTTGTACATAGGAGCAGTATTATAGTAGTTATATTCTTGTACATAGGAGCAGTATTATAGTAGTTATATTCTTGTACATAGGAGCAGTATTATAGTAGTTATATTCTTGTACATAGGAGCAGTATTATAGTAGTTATATTCTTGTACAGTATTATAGTAGTTATATTCTTGTACATAGGAGCAGTATTATAGTAGTTATATTCTTGTACATAGGAGCAGTATTATAGTAGTTATATTCTTGTACATAGGAGCAGTATTATAGTAGTTATATTCTTGTACATAGGAGCAGTATTATAGTAGTTATATTCTTGTACATAGGAGCAGTATTATAGTAGTTATATTCTTGTACATAGGAGCAGTATTATAGTAGTTATATTCTTGTACATAGGAGCAGTATTATAGTAGTTATATTCTTGTACATAGGAGCAGTATTATAGTAGTTATATTCTTGTACATAGGAGCAGTATTATAGTAGTTATATTCTTGTACATAGGAGCAGTATTATAGTAGTTATATTCTTGTACATAGGAGCAGTATTATAGTAGTTATATTCTTGTACATAGGAGCAGTATTATAGTAGTTATATTCTTGTACATAGGAGCAGTATTATAGTAGTTATATTCTTGTACATAGAGCAGTATTATAGTAGTTATATTCTTGTACATAGGAGCAGTATTATAGTAGTTATATTCTTGTACATAGGAGCAGTATTATAGTAGTTATATTCTTGTACATAGGAGCAGTATTATAGTAGTTATATTCTTGTACATAGGAGGCAGTATTATAGTAGTTATATTCTTGTACATAGGAGCAGTATTATAGTAGTTATATTCTTGTACATAGGAGCAGTATTATAGTAGTTATATTCTTGTACATAGGAGCAGTATTATAGTAGTTATATTCTTGTACATAGGAGCAGTATTATAGTAGTTATATTCTTGTACATAGGAGCAGTATTATAGTAGTTATATTCTTGTACATAGGAGCAGTATTATAGTAGTTATATTCTTGTACATAGGAGCAGTATTATAGTAGTTATATTCTTGTACATAGGAGTAGTATTATAGTAGTTATATTCTTGTACATAGGAGCAGTATTATAGTAGTTATATTCTTGTACATAGGAGGTAGTATTATAGTAGTTATATTCTTGTACATAGGAGCAGTATTATAGTAGTTATATTCTTGTACATAGGAGCAGTATTATAGTAGTTATATTCTTGTACATAGGAGCAGTATTATAGTAGTTATATTCTTGTACATAGGAGCAGTATTATAGTATTATAGTAGTTATATTCTTGTACATAGGAGCAGTATTATAGTAGTTATATTCTTGTACATAGGAGCAGTATTATAGTAGTTATATTCTTGTACATAGGAGCAGTATTATAGTAGTTATATTCTTGTACATAGGAGGTAGTATTATAGTAGTTATATTCTTGTACATAGGAGCAGTATTATAGTAGTTATATTCTTGTACATAGGAGCAGTATTATAGTAGTTATATTCTTGTACATAGGAGCAGTATTATAGTAGTTATATTCTTGTACATAGGAGCAGTATTATAGTAGTTATATTCTTGTACATAGGAGCAGTATTATAGTAGTTATATTCTTGTACATAGGAGCAGTATTATAGTAGTTATATTCTTGTACATAGGAGCAGTATTATAGTAGTTATATTCTTGTACATAGGAGCAGTATTATAGTAGTTATATTCTTGTACATAGGAGCAGTATTATAGTAGTTATATTCTTGTACATAGGAGTAGTATTATAGTAGTTATATTCTTGTACATAGGAGTAGTATTATAGTAGTTATATTCTTGTACATAGGAGCAGTATTATAGTAGTTATATTCTTGTACATAGGAGCAGTATTATAGTAGTTATATTCTTGTACATAGGAGCAGTATTATAGTAGTTATATTCTTGTACATAGGAGCAGTATTATAGTAGTTATATTCTTGTACATAGGAGCAGTATTATAGTAGTTATATTCTTGTACATAGGAGCAGTATTATAGTAGTTATATTCTTGTACATAGGAGCAGTATTATAGTAGTTATATTCTTGTACATAGGAGCAGTATTATAGTAGTTATATTCTTGTACATAGGAGCAGTATTATAGTAGTTATATTCTTGTACATAGGAGCAGTATTATAGTAGTTATATTCTTGTACATAGGAGCAGTATTATAGTAGTTATATTCTTGTACATAGGAGCAGTATTATAGTAGTTATATTCTTGTACATAGGAGCAGTATTATAGTAGTTATATTCTTGTACATAGGAGCAGTATTATAGTAGTTATATTCTTGTACATAGGAGCAGTATTATAGTAGTTATATTCTTGTACATAGGAGCAGTATTATAGTAGTTATATTCTTGTACATAGGAGCAGTATTATAGTAGTTATATTCTTGTACATAGGAGCAGTATTATAGTAGTTATATTCTTGTACATAGGAGCAGTATTATAGTAGTTATATTCTTGTACATAGGAGCAGTATTATAGTAGTTATATTCTTGTACATAGGAGCAGTATTATAGTAGTTATATTCTTGTACATAGGAGCAGTATTATAGTAGTTATATTCTTGTACATAGGAGCAGTATTATAGTAGCTATATTCTTGTACATAGCAGTATTATAGTAGTTATATTCTTGTACATAGGAGCAGTATTATAGTAGTTATATTCTTGTACATAGGAGCAGTATTATACTAGTTATATTCTTGTACATAGGAGTAGTATTATAGTAGTTATATTCTTGTACATAGGAGGTAGTATTATAGTAGTTATATTCTTGTACATAGGAGTAGTATTATAGTAGTTATATTCTTGTACATAGGAGCAGTATTATAGTAGTTATATTCTTGTACGTAGGAGCAGTATTATAGTAGTTATATTCTTGTACATAGGAGCAGTATTATAGTAGTTATATTCTTGTACATAGGCGGTAGTATTATAGTAGTTATATTCTTGTACATAGGAGCAGTATTATAGTAGTTATATTCTTGTACATAGGAGCAGTATTATAGTAGTTATATTCTTGTACATAGGAGCAGTATTATAGTAGTTATATTCTTGTACATAGGAGCAGTATTATAGTAGTTATATTCTTGTACATAGGAGCAGTATTATAGTAGTTATATTCTTGTACATAGGTGCAGTATTATAGTAGTTATATTCTTGTACATAGGAGCAGTATTATAGTAGTTATATTCTTGTACATAGGAGCAGTATTATAGTAGTTATATTCTTGTACATATGAGCAGTATTATAGTAGTTATATTCTTGTACATAGGTGCAGTATTATAGTAGTTATATTCTTGTACATAGGAGCAGTATTATAGTAGTTATATTCTTGTACATGGGAGCAGTATTATAGTAGTTATATTCTTGTACATAGGAGCAGTATTATAGTAGTTATATTCCTGTACATAGTAGTATTATAGTAGTTATATTCTTGTACATAGGAGCAGTATTATAGTAGCTATATTCTTGTACATAGGAGTAGTATTATAGTAGTTATATTCTTGTACATAGGAGCAGTATTATAGTAGTTATATTCTTGTACATAGGAGGTAGTATTATAGTAGTTATATTCTTGTACATAGGAGGTAGTATTATAGTAGTTGTATTCTTGTACATAGGAGCAGTATTATAGTAGTTATATTCTTGTACATAGGAGGTAGTATTATAGTAGTTATATTCTTGTACATAGGAGCAGTATTATAGTAGTTATATTCTTGTACATAGGAGCAGTATTATAGTAGTTATATTCCTGTACATAGTAGTATTATAGTAGTTATATTCTTGTACATAGGAGCAGTATTATAGTAGCTATATTCTTGTACATAGGAGTAGTATTATAGTAGTTATATTCTTGTACATAGGAGCAGTATTATAGTAGTTATATTCTTGTACATAGGAGGTAGTATTATAGTAGTTATATTCTTGTACATAGGAGCAGTATTATAGTAGTTATATTCTTGTACATAGGAGCAGTATTATAGTAGTTATATTCTTGTACATAGGAGCAGTATTATAGTAGTTATATTCTTGTACATAGGAGGTAGTATTATAGTAGTTATATTCTTGTACATAGGAGTAGTATTATAGTAGTTATATTCTTGTACATAGGAGCAGCATTATAGTAGTTATATTCTTGTACATAGGGGGTAGTATTATAGTAGTTATATTCTTGTACATAGGAGGTAGTATTATAGTAGTTATATTCTTGTACATAGGAGTAGTATTATAGTAGTTATATTCTTGTACATAGGAGCAGCATTATAGTAGTTATATTCTTGTACATAGGGGTAGTATTATAGTAGTTATATTCTTGTACATAGGAGCAGTATTATAGTAGTTATATTCTTGTACATAGGAGGTAGTATTATAGTAGTTATATTCTTGTACATAGGAGTAGTATTATAGTAGTTATATTCTTGTACATAGGAGCAGCATTATAGTAGTTATATTCTTGTACATAGGAGGTAGTCTTATAGTAGTTATATTCTTGTACATAGGAGTAGTATTATAGTAGTTATATTCTTGTACATAGGAGGTAGTATTATAGTAGTTATATTCTTGTACATAGGAGCAGTATTATAGTAGTTATATTCTTGTACATAGGAGGTAGTATTATAGTAGTTATATTCTTGTACATAGGAGCAGTATTATAGTAGTTATATTCTTGTACATAGGAGCAGTATTATAGTAGTTATATTCTTGTACATAAGAGTAGTATTATAGTAGTTATATTCTTGTACATAGGAGCAGTATTATAGTAGTTATATTCTTGTACATAGGAGTAGTATTATAGTAGTTATATTCTTGTACATAGGGGCAGTATTATAGTAGTTATATTCTTGTACATAGGAGGTAGTATTATAGTAGTTATATTCTTGTACATAGGAGCAGTATTATAGTAGTTACATTCTTGTACATAGGAGCAGTATTATAGTAGTTATATTCTTGTACATAGGAGCAGTATTATAGTAGTTATATTCTTGTACATAGGAGCAGTATTATAGTAGTTATATTCTTGTACATAGGAGTAGTATTATAGTAGTTATATTCTTGTACATAGTAGTAGTATTATAGTAGTTATATTCTTGTACATAGGAGGTAGTATTATAGTAGTTATATTCTTGTACATAGGAGTAGTATTATAGTAGTTATATTCTTGTACATAGGGCGCAGTATTATAGTAGTTATATTCTTGTACATAGGAGGTAGTATTATAGTAGTTATATTCTTGTACATAGGAGTAGTATTATAGTAGTTATATTCTTGTACATAGGGGGCAGTATTATAGTAGTTATATTCTTGTACATAGGAGTAGTATTATAGAGTATATTCTTGTACATAGGAGTAGTATTATAGTAGTTATATTCTTGTACATAGGAGTAGTATTATAGTAGTTATATTCTTGTACATAGGAGTAGTATTATAGTAGTTATATTCTTGTACATAGGAGGCAGTATTATAGTAGTTATATTCTTGTACATAGGAGTAGTATTATAGTAGTTATATTCTTGTACATAGGAGCAGTATTATAGTAGTTATATTCTTGTACATAGGAGGTAGTATTATAGTAGCTATATTCTTGTACATAGGAACAGTATTATAGTAGTTATATTCTTGTACATAGGGGGCAGTATTATAGTAGTTATATTCTTGTACATAGGGGCAGTATTATAGTAGTTATATTCTTGTACATAGGAGCAGTATTATAGTAGTTATATTCTTGTACATAGGAGTAGTATTATAGTAGTTATATTCTTGTACATAGGAGGTAGTATTATAGTAGTTATATTCTTGTACATAGGAGTAGTATTATAGTAGTTATATTCTTGTACATAGGAGTAGTATTATAGTAGTTATATTCTTGTACATAGGAGTAGTATTATAGTAGTTATATTCTTGTACATAGGAGCAGCATTATAGTAGTTATATTCTTGTACATAGGGGGTAGTATTATAGTAGTTATATTCTTGTACATAGGGGGCAGTATTATAGTAGTTATATTCTTGTACATAGGAGCAGTATTATAGTAGTTATATTCTTGTACATAGGAGCAGTATTATAGTAGTTATATTCTTGTACATAGGAGCAGTATTATAGTAGTTATATTCTTGTACATAGGAGCAGTATTATAGTAGTTATATTCTTGTACATAGGAGTAGTATTATAGTAGTTATATTCTTGTACATAGGAGGTAGTATTATAGTAGTTATATTCTTGTACATAGGAGTAGTATTATAGTAGTTATATTCTTGTACATAGGAGGTAGTATTATAGTAGTTATATTCTTGTACATAGGAGCAGTATTATAGTAGTTATATTCTTGTACATAGGAGGTAGTATTATAGTAGTTATATTCTTGTACATAGGAGCAGTATTATAGTAGTTATATTCTTGTACATAGGAGCAGTATTATAGTAGTTATATTCTTGTACATAGGAGTAGTATTATAGTAGTTATATTCTTGTACATAGGAGCAGTATTATAGTAGTTATATTCTTGTACATAGGAGCAGTATTATAGTAGGTATATTCTTGTACATAGGAGTAGTATTATAGTAGTTATATTCTTGTACATAGTAGTAGTATTATAGTAGTTATATTCTTGTACATAGGAGGTAGTATTATAGTAGTTATATTCTTGTACATAGGAGTAGTATTATAGTAGTTATATTCTTGTACATAGGGCGCAGTATTATAGTAGTTATATTCTTGTACATAGGAGGTAGTATTATAGTAGTTATATTCTTGTACATAGGAGTAGTATTATAGTAGTTATATTCTTGTACATAGGGGGCAGTATTATAGTAGTTATATTCTTGTACATAGGAGTAGTATTATAGTAGTTATATTCTTGTACATAGGAGTAGTATTATAGTAGTTATATTCTTGTACATAGGAGTAGTATTATAGTAGTTATATTCTTGTACATAGGAGTAGTATTATAGTAGTTATATTCTTGTACATAGGAGGTAGTATTATAGTAGTTATATTCTTGTACATAGGAGTAGTATTATAGTAGTTATATTCTTGTACATAGGAGCAGTATTATAGTAGTTATATTCTTGTACATAGGAGGCTAGTATTATAGTAGTTATATTCTTGTACATAGGAGTAGTATTATAGTAGTTATATTCTTGTACATAGGAGCAGTATTATAGTAGTTATATTCTTGTACATAGGGGGCAGTATTATAGTAGTTATATTCTTGTACATAGGGGCAGTATTATAGTAGTTATATTCTTGTACATAGGAGCAGTATTATAGTAGTTATATTCTTGTACATAGGAGTAGTATTATAGTAGTTATATTCTTGTACATAGGAGGTAGTATTATAGTAGTTATATTCTTGTACATAGGAGTAGTATTATAGTAGTTATATTCTTGTACATAGGAGTAGTATTATAGTAGTTATATTCTTGTACATAGGAGTAGTATTATAGTAGTTATATTCTTGTTACATAGGGGCAGCATTATAGTAGTTATATTCTTGTACATAGGGGGTAGTATTATAGTAGTTATATTCTTGTACATAGGAGCAGTATTATAGTAGTTATATTCTTGTACATAGGAGCAGCATTATAGTAGTTATATTCTTGTACATAGGGGGCAGTATTATAGTAGTTATATTCTTGTACATAGGAGCAGTATTATAGTAGTTATATTCTTGTACATAGGAGCAGTATTATAGTAGTTATATTCTTGTACATAGGAGCAGTATTATAGTAGTTATATTCTTGTACATAGGAGCAGTATTATAGTAGTTATATTCTTGTACATAGGAGTAGTATTATAGTAGTTATATTCTTGTACATAGGAGGTAGTCTTATAGTAGTTATATTCTTGTACATAGGAGTAGTATTATAGTAGTTATATTCTTGTACATAGGAGGTAGTATTATAGTAGTTATATTCTTGTACATAGGAGCAGTATTATAGTAGTTATATTCTTGTACATAGGAGGTAGTATTATAGTAGTTATATTCTTGTACATAGGAGCAGTATTATAGTAGTTATATTCTTGTACATAGGAGCAGTATTATAGTAGTTATATTCTTGTACATAAGAGTAGTATTATAGTAGTTATATTCTTGTACATAGGAGCAGTATTATAGTAGTTATATTCTTGTACATAGGAGTAGTATTATAGTAGTTATATTCTTGTACATAGGAGGTAGTATTATAGTAGTTATATTCTTGTACATAGGAGGTAGTATTATAGTAGTTATATTCTTGTACATAGGGGGCAGTATTATAGTAGTTATATTCTTGTACATAGGAGCAGTATTATAGTAGTTATATTCTTGTACATAGGAGGTAGTATTATAGTAGTTATATTCTTGTACATAGGGGGCAGTATTATAGTAGTTATATTCTTGTACATAGGGGGCAGTATTATAGTAGTTATATTCTTGTACATAGGAGGTAGTATTATAGTAGTTATATTCTTGGACATAGGAGCAGTATTATAGTAGTTATATTCTTGTACATAGGAGGCAGTATTATAGTAGTTATATTCTTGTACATAGGAGCAGTATTATAGTAGTTATATTCTTGTACATAGGAGCAGTATTATAGTAGTTATATTCTTGTACATAGGAGCAGTATTATAGTAGTTATATTCTTGTACATAGGGGCAGTATTATAGTAGTTATATTCTTGTACATAGGAGTAGTATTATAGTAGTTATATTCTTGTACATAGGAGTAGTATTATAGTAGTTATATTCTTGTACATAGTAGTAGTATTATAGTAGTTATATTCTTGTACATAGAAGCAGTATTATAGTAGTTATATTCTTGTACATAGGTGGAGTATTATAGTAGTTATATTCTTGTACATAGGAGCAGTATTATAGTAGTTATATTCTTGTACATAGGAGCAGTATTATAGTAGTTATATTCTTGTACATAGGGGGCGGTATTATAGTAGTTATATTCTTGTACATAGGGGTAGTATTATAGTAGTTATATTCTTGTACATAGGGGCAGTATTATAGTAGTTATATTCTTGTACATAGGAGCAGTATTATAGTAGTTATATTCTTGTACATAGGGGCAGTATTATAGTAGTTATATTCTTGTACATAGGAGCAGTATTATAGTAGTTATATTCTTGTACATAGGAGCAGTATTATAGTAGTTATATTCTTGTACATAGGGGCAGTATTATAGTAGTTATATTCTTGTACATAGGAGCAGTATTATAGTAGTTATATTCTTGTACATAGGAGCAGTATTATAGTAGTTATATTCTTGTACATAGGAGCAGTATTATAGTAGTTATATTCTTGTACATAGGAGGCAGTATTATAGTAGTTATATTCTTGTACATAGGAGCAGTATTATAGTAGTTATATTCTTGTACATAGGAGTAGTATTATAGTAGTTATATTCTTGTACATAGCAGCAGTATTATAGTAGTTATATTTTACATATGGGCAGGAGAAAGCTCTTCTGAAAATCTTTTTGCTATTTGTGGTTTTGTGGTTTTTGTTTTTCTCTACAGATATTATCTTTATGGCCATTGACTCCTGATGGATTTCTTTGTTTTGGTTTTGATATAATAATCTCATTATATTTGAGTATTTATTTAGTCGTTTCGGGGTCCTGCATGCATCTACCTGTGCACGAGGCAGAAAATAGGCCATTTTCACAGTCCCCTCCAGACAGTATGTAAATGAGTCATGTGACCTGATCTGCATAGCTGGCGTCCTGAGTGACAGGCCTGCTGGATGTGACACTTGGTGACTTCTTACTAGGTGTTTGGTGATTGTTTCCTCTTTGGATTGGAATTTGTTGGCTTCTCATTTGCATATTGTGTTTTGTATTGATCCTGTGTTCTGATTGGTCAGTGTTTGTGCTGATTATTGATCACATGGTTTTGTGCTGTGCCTGGTTATCAGGATATTTACTATCGGTGACCTCCTGGACTGATATCAATATCTTATTCTGTTTTTTTTCAGGCTCTTTTAGGAATGACGGCCTGAAAGCTACTGATGTCCTGCCCACCCTGAAGGAGAAAGTGGCCTTTGTCTCAGGTATAATGTGTTCTAATGTACTAGAAGCATATGGGGGATTATACGTATAAGAGAAGTCTATAATCTCCTTCCAGTTTATGGTTTATGATATCCCATCCATTATACACACGTGGACAAAATTGTTGTTCCCTCCCTCGTTTAATGAAAGAAAACCCCACAATGGTCACAGAAATAACTTGAATCTGACAAAAGTAATAATATATAAAAATTGTATTAAAATGACCAAATGAAAGTCAGACATTGCTTTCCAACCAGGCTGCAACATGAAACAGGCCTGGACAGAAATGAGGGTTCCCTTAATATTTAGTTGCACAACCTTTTGAGGCAATCCCTGCAATCAGACGATTCCTGTAACTGGCAATGAGACTTCTGCACCTCTCAGCAGGGATTTTGGCCGCTCCTCATGAGCAAACTGCTCCAGTTGTCTCGGGTGTGAAGGGTGCCTCCTCCAGACGGCATGTTTCAGCT
Organism: Leptodactylus fallax; assembly: GCA_947044405.1. Taxonomy (NCBI): domain Eukaryota; kingdom Metazoa; phylum Chordata; class Amphibia; order Anura; family Leptodactylidae; genus Leptodactylus; species Leptodactylus fallax. The sequence goes on from CAMRHE010000629.1 coordinate 631,162, forward strand.
CCTTCCAAAGATGCTCAATAGGATTTAGGTCAGGGCTCATAGAAGGCCACTTCAGAATAGTCCAATGTTTCCCTCTTAGCCATTCTTGGGGGTTTTTAGCTGTGTTTTGGGTCATTATCCCGTTGCAAGACCCATGACCTGCGACTGAGACCAAGCTTTCTGACACTGGGCAGCACATTTCTCTCTAGAATCCCTTGATAGTCTTGAGATTTCATTGTACCCTGCACAGATTCAAGACCCCCTGTGCCAGATGCAGCAAAGCAGCCCCAGAACATAACAGAGCCTCCTCCATGTGTCACAGTAAGGACAGTGTTCTTTTCAAGATGGGCTTCATTTTTCCGTCTGTGAACATAGAGCTGATGTGCCTTGCCAGAAATTTTGATTTTTGTGTCTTCTGTCTATAGGACATTCTCCCAGAAGCTTTGTGGCTTGTCAGCATGGAGTTTGGCAAATTACTTTTGTCAGATTCAAGTTATTTCTGTGACCATTGTGGGGTTTTCTTTCATTAAACGAGGGAGGGGACCAACAATTTTGTCCACCTGTGTATACTATCAGGGGTGTATTATAGATATCCCATCCATTATATACTATCAGGGGTGTATGATATCCCATCCATTATATACTATATGAGGCGGATTTTCTGGGATTTTCCCCATATTTCTTACATTATGAGGTAGATTTATGACATGATGGTTGTCTTAATCAACCAATCACAACAAGCTATAATCTGCAGAATATGACATGAATGCTGGGCTGTGATTGGTTGCTATAGGCAACAACAACCATTTTATAGATCTGCCCCTATGTCCCCCGGTGTCGCTGGTGCAGCCATCCTGTGTGTATACAGATACACCAGCGTTACGTCTCTGCTCTCATCACCTTGTGGTCCGCGGGGTGAGCAGAGTTCATTTCATCCATCCCGGTTCAGGACCCGCGTTATCTGTTTAGCCAGATGTGACGTTAAATAACCTGCTGTAATCTGGGATAATCTGGTAATCCGCAGCAGGCTGTGCACTTCAGAAGCTTCTGCCCAGCTTTTATAGGGATTAGGATCCACGCCGGATCTCTCGACACCAGACTACAAGTGTGCTGGATTAACCCTCTGTGGTCAGACCCCGGTGACATCAGGACGTCTCTGTATATATGTCACATCTGAAGTTCTACAACGAGAGAAAGGACCAACCAAGGGACTGCGCAAATCCAGGATAGCTTAACCAATAGTTTTTGATCGAAAATTTAGAACACAGATACACAACGCGTTTCCGGGTTTTCAGCACTCCTTTATCAAGTGTATAAAGCACTTAAGTGTTGTAAATTCAAACGGAGGATCAAGGTACATACATCTGAGGTTCTGTCTTTGTGGATATTGCAGTATCTCCTTACCAATTATACTAGGAAGGTTCCCAGTGTGTAAGTCAGCTCTTTTACAATAGATACCTATAGGGATATGCCGGATGTATAGATCTGGAAATCCTATATACCCATAATACACACTGCAAGCGCAGCCTCCATACTACTTATATTATCCTGGGGGGGTCTATACATCAGCCCTGGGGGGGTCTATACATCAGCCCTGGAGGGGGGGTCTATACATCAGCCCTGGGGAGGTCTATACATCAGCCCTGGGGAGGTCTATACATCAGTCTGGGGGGGGGGGGTCTATACATCAGCCCTGGGGGGGGGGTCTATACTATCAGAACCGGGGGGGGGGGGTCTATACATCATCCCCGGGGGGGTGGTCTATACATCAGCCCTGGGAGGGGGGGTCTATACATCAGCCCTGGGGAGGTCTATACATCAGCCCTGGGGGGGTCTATACATCAGCCCTGGGGGGGTCTATACATCAGCCCTGGGGGGGTCTATACATCAGCCTGGGGGGGGGGGTCTATACATCAGCCCTGGGGGGGGTCTATACATCAGCCTGGGGGGGGGGTCTATACATCAGCCTGGGGGGTGGGGGTCTATACATCAGCCCTGGGGAGGTCTATACATCAGCCTGGGGGGGGGTCTATACATCAGCCCTGGGGAGTGGGTCTATACATCAGCCCTGGGGGGGGTCTATACATCAGCCCTGGGGGGGGGGGTCTATACATCAGCCTGGGGGGGTCTATACATCAGCCCTGGGGGGGTCTATACATCAGCCTGGGGGGGGGGTCTATACATCAGCCTGGGGGGGTCTATACATCAGCCCTGGGGGGGTCTATACATCAGCCTGGGGGGGGGGGTCTATACATCAGCCTGGGGGGGTCTATACATCAGCCCTGGGGGGGTCTATACATCAGCCTGGGGGGGGGTCTATACATCAGCCTGGGGGGGGGGTCTATACATCAGCCCTGGGGGGGTCTATACATCAGCCCTGGGGGGGTCTATACATCAGCCTGGGGGGGGGTCTATACATCAGTCCGGGGGGTCTATACATCAGCCCTGGGGGGGTCTATACATCAGCCTGGGTGGGGGGGTCTATACATCAGCCCTGGGGGGGTCTATACATCAGCCTGGGGGGGGGGGTCTATACATCAGCCTGGGGGGGGGGGGTCTATACATCAGCCTGGGGGGGGGGGTCTATACATCAGCCCTGGGGAGGTCTATACATCAGCCTGGGGGGGGGGGGTCTATACATCAGCCCTGGGGGGGGGGTCTATACATCAGCCTGGGGGGGTCTATACATCAGCCCTGGGGGGGGTCTATACATCAGCCTGGGGGGGGGGTCTATACATCAGCCTGGGGGGGGTCTATACATCAGCCCTGGGGGGGGTCTATACATCAGCCTGGGGGGGGGGGTCTATACATCAGCCTGGGGGGGTCTATACATCAGCCCTGGGGGGGTCTATACATCAGCCTGGGGGGGGGTCTATACATCAGCCTGGGGGGGGGGGTCTATACATCAGCCCTGGGGGGGTCTATACATCAGCCCTGGGGGGGTCTATACATCAGCCTGGGGGGGGGGTCTATACATCAGTCCGGGGGGGTCTATACATCAGCCCTGGGGGGGTCTATACATCAGCCTGGGTGGGGGGGTCTATACATCAGCCCTGGGGGGTCTATACATCAGCCCTGGGGGGGTCTATACATCAGCCTGGGGGGGGGTCTATACATCAGCCCTGGGGGGGTCTATACATCAGCCTGGGGGGGGGGGGTCTATACATCAGCCCTGGGGGGGTCTATACATCAGTCCTGGGGGGAGGTCTATACATCAGCCTGGGGGGGGTCTATACATCAGCCTGGGGGGGGGGTCTATACATCAGCCTGGGGGGGTCTATACATCAGCCCTGGGGGGGGTCTATACATCAGCCTGGGGGGGGGGGTCTATACATCAGCCTGGGGGGGTCTATACATCAGCCCTGGGGGGGGTCTATACATCAGCCTGGGGGGGGGGGGGTCTATACATCAGCCTGGGGGGGTCTATACATCAGCCCTGGGGGGGTCTATACATCAGCCTGGGGGGGGGGGTCTATACATCAGCCCTGGGGGGGTCTATACATCAGCCTGGGGGGGGGTCTATACATCAGTCCGGGGGGGTCTATACATCAGCCCTGGGGGGGGTCTATACATCAGCCTGGGTGGGGGGGTCTATACATCAGCCCTGGGGGGGTCTATACATCAGCCCTGGGGGGGTCTATACATCAGCCTGGGGGGGGTCTATACATCAGCCCTGGGGGGGGTCTATACATCAGTCCTGGGGGGAGGTCTATACATCAGCCTGGGGGGGGTCTATACATCAGCCTGGGGGGGGGGTCTATACATCAGCCCTGGGGGGGGGGTCTATACATCAGCCTGGGGGGGGTCTATACATCAGCCCTGGGGGGGGGGTCTATACATCAGCCTGGGGGGGGTCTATACATCAGCCCTGGGGGGGTCTATACATCAGCCCTGGGGGGGTCTATACATCAGCCCTGGAGGGGGGTCTATACATCAGCCCTGGGGAGGTCTATACATCAGTCTGGGGGGGGGGGTCTATACATCAGCCCTGGGGGGGTCTATACTATCAGAACCGGGGGGGGTCTATACATCATCCCCGGGGGGGTGGTCTATACATCAGCCCTGGGAGGGGGGTCTATACATCAGCCCTGGGGAGGTCTATACATCAGCCCTGGGGGGGTCTATACATCAGCCCTGGGGGGGTCTATACATCAACCTGGGGGGGGGTCTATACATCAGCCCTGGGGAGTGGGTCTATACATCAGCCCTGGGGAGGTCTATACATCAGCCTGGGGGGGTCTATACATCAGCCCTGGGGGGGGTCTATACATCAGCCTGGGGGGGGGGGGGTCTATACATCAGCCCTGGGGGGGGGTCTATACATCAGCCTGGGGGGGGGGGTCTATACATCAGCCCTGGGGGGGTCTATACATCAGTCCGGGGGGGTCTATACATCAGCCCTGGGGAGGTCTATACATCAGCCCTGGGGGGTCTATACATCAGCCCTGGGGGGGTCTATACATCAACCTGGGGGGGGGGGTCTATACATCAGCCCTGGGGAGTGGGTCTATACATCAGCCCTGGGGGGGGGTCTATACATCAGCCCTGGGGGGGGGGTCTATACATCAGCCCTGGGGAGGTCTATACATCAGCCTGGGGGGGGGGGTCTATACATCAGCCCTGGGGGGGGTCTATACTATCAGAACCGGGGGGGGGTCTATACATCATCCCCGGGGGGGTGGTCTATACATCAGCCCTGGGAGGGGGGGTCTATACATCAGCCCTGGGGAGGTCTATACATCAGCCCTGGGGGGTCTATACATCAGCCCTGGGGGGGTCTATACATCAACCTGGGGAGGTCTATACATCAGCCCTGGGAGGGGGGTCTATACATCAGCCCTGGGGAGGTCTATACATCAGCCCTGGGGAGGTCTATACATCAGCCCTGGGGAGTGGGTCTATACATCAGCCCTGGGGAGGTCTATACATCAGCCTGGGGGGTCTATACATCAGCCCTGGGGGGGTCTATACATCAGCCTGGGGGGGGGGGTCTATACATCAGCCCTGGAGGGGGGGGTCTATACATCAGCCTGGGGGGGGGGTCTATACATCAGCCCTGGGGGGGTCTATACATCAGTCCGGGGGGGTCTATACATCAGCCCTGGGGAGGTCTATACATCAGCCCTGGGGGGTCTATACATCAGCCCTGGGGGGTCTATACATCAACCTGGGGGGGGTCTATACATCAGCCCTGGGGAGTGGGTCTATACATCAGCCCTGGGGGGGGTCTATACATCAGCCCTGGGGGGGGGGTCTATACATCAGCCCTGGGGAGGTCTATACATCAGCCTGGGGGGGGGGTCTATACATCAGCCCTGGGGGGGGTCTATACATCAGCCTGGGGGGGGGGTCTATACATCAGCCCTGGAGGGGGGGGTCTATACATCAGCCTGGGGGGGGGGGTCTATACATCAGCCTGGGGGGGGGGTCTATACATCAGCCCTGGGGGGGTCTATACATCAGCCTGGGGGGGGGGGGTCTATACATCAGCCTGGGGGGGGTCTATACATCAGCCCTGGGGAGGTCTATACATCAGCCTGGGGGGGGTCTATACATCAGCCCTGGGGGGGGTCTATACATCAGCCCTGGGGGGGGTCTATACATCAGCCTGGGGGGGGGGTCTATACATCAGTCCTGGGGGGAGGTCTATACATCAGCCTGGGGGGGGGGGGGGGTCTATATATCAGCCCTGGGGGGTCTATACATCAGCCTGGGGGGGGGGTCTATATATCAGCCCTGGGGGGGTCTATACATCAGCCTGGGGGGGGTCTATACATCAGTCGGGGGGTCTATACATCAGCCCTGGGGGGGGTCTATACATCAGTCCGGGGGGGTCTATACATCAGCCCTGGGGGGGGGTCTATACATCAGCCTGGGGGGGGGGTCTATACATCAGCCCTGGGGGGGTCTATACATCAGCCTGGGGGGGGGGTCTATACATCAGTCCGGGGGGGGGTCTATACATCAGCCCTGGGGGGGGGTCTATACATCAGCCCTTATGTATTCCCCTCCTGCTCTGCCGCTACTTGTTCCTTTAGTCTCTTGCACTTCTATCATTTTTCACCGCTGATTTTACCCACATTTTATTGGATTTTCAGCCCTGTGTGACCCTGACCCCAGTAGTGACGAGATCATCTTATTAGCAATTATAGGAAGTAAATCTGCGCCCCTCGGCCTCGGGCTCTGACACTTGGCTCACATTTACTAAATGGATCTAATATTTTACGTTGTCTAATTCCCTATTTCCTTGTATTCATGGCCGACACATTTACTCTGGTTGTGGCTTCTGTCCTAAAGATGGACACTTTCTCATTTTTAATGAATTTTGGCGGTTGTCTGTGATTTTTGGTGCATTTCCGGCCCATCGGAGGCTAGGGCTGGGCGATTGTGACCTAAATCAAAATCACAATTAATTGGGAAATTTTCTTCGATTACAATTAATTGTGATTATTTAGGCCACGCCTCTTTAAACCACGCCTATTTTACAGTGTAGGTACATGTTCGGTGAACCTTGCCAGTGTCACTCGGACCAAAAACTGCCAAAACGAAACTGTCCGTAGAGACCCCAGAATAGAATGATCGGAGACCCCGTGGAGGTGAGGAAACATAAATCCAGTGTCACTCACCTCTCCTGCGCCAGGCTGCGGCTCCTTGTTCTCTTCGGCGCTTTCGCCTGATGTCAGGGACTGTGATTGGACTTCAGCGGTCACATGGGTCACGCAGTGTTGCGGTGCCTATATCTATGTGTCACAATGCTATATGATGGGCTGAGGCCTCAGCGGTCCCTGACGTCAGTCAGAAGTGCCAAAAAGAAGAGGGAGCTGCACCAAGGCGCAGGAGAGGTGAGTAACACTGTGTCCACGGGGCCTCCGATCATTATACTCTGAGGTCTGCAGGGACCCCACACTATAAAGGCAATTTTCCTTTGGACATGTTCGGTCTGAATAAAGCTGCAGGTTGAACCTGGTAAATATTGTAGTAACTGAACCGAAATAGCTGACGAGGTCACAATCGCGTTGGTTATTCTGGATGATGTTCGGTTTTGGTTATTTTTCGATTAATCGCCCAGCCTATTTCTACATCAGAGAAGCGTTGGGGGCACTCGCCTCGGACACGTCTGATATGGTTGTGGTCGTGCAGGCTGGGACCCAGAACTCAGTGGGCAGTGATTCAGTGCCAGGGTCAGGCGGGGTCAAGCGTTAGCGGCTGGAGGACAGGGGTCAGGCATGGGGCCTAAGGTGCTGGGTCTTGGGGCCTGAACTTCAGGGGTTTGGATTCAGGGCCTTGAACTGAAGGACTTGGACTCTGGGGTTCAGGATTTGGGGGTCTTCACGGGTCATTATTCGGTGGTTGATCCAGCGATCCACTGGTTAATATAATACGTAGAGGAGACGCGGAGGGTTGAGTTGTGGAGCTAAGAACATAAATCACATTATGTAGATGAGGGAACGAGGACACCGAAGGTTTTGAGAAATGGCGCCGAGCCAAACATGTCTAAAAATAGCAGCACTTAAAGGAACCTGAAATAGAAAACAGAGTGATACAATGTTTATGTCATGACCAATATCTGTTACTTAGAAATGTTCAGGTCATGTTAACCCTTTGTGTTCTGTCTTTGTGTCCAGGAGGCCGCGATAAGAGAGGAGGCCCAATCCTGACCTTTCCAGCACGTAGTAACCATGACAGGATACGACAAGAAGACCTGCGCCGCCTGGTGACATATCTAGCCAGTGTGCCCAGGTGAAGTCTCCTATAGTTATTTATTTAGCTTACTTGTATTATATTGTATTGCATATTATATATTGCATATTATATTATATACCAACATATTCTGCAGCGCTTTAAGGACTTGCCAGTCACTGCTCCATATAGGGCTCACAATCTACATTCCCTATGACTATGTCTTTGGAATGTGGGACGAAACTGGAGAAACCCCCATAAACAGAGAAGAAGATACAAACTCCTTGCAGATGGGCCAATAACAGTATATTATATTCTTATAAGAGTATAAGAATGGTAGCTGCTATCACATGTATGGCTGAAGTAACTGATAACAGATAGTAATAGATTGTATTCCCCTGTCCTACAGTCGGCCTCTCCTCTCCTGACATGGCTGATAACAGATAGTAATAGATTGTATTCCCCTGTCCTACAGTCGGCCTCTCCCCTCCTGACATGGCTGATAACAGATAGTAATAGATTGTATTCCCCTGTCCTACAGTCGGCCTCTCCTCTCCTGACATGGCTGATAACAGATAGTAATAGATTGTATTCCCCTGTCCTACAGTCGGCCTCTCCTGACATGGCTGATAACAGATATTAATAGATTGTATTCCCCTGTCCTACAGTCGGCCTCTCCTCTCCTGACATGGCTGATAACAGATAGTAATAAATTGTATTCCCCTGTCCTACAGTCGGCCTCTTCTCTCCTGACATGGCTGATAACAGATAGTAATAGATTGTATTCCCCTGTCCTACAGTCGGCCTCTCCCCTCCTGACACGGCTGATAACAGATAGTAATAGATTGTATTCCCCTGTCCTACAGTCGGCCTCTCCTCTCCTGACATGGCTGATAACAGATAGTAATAGATTGTATTCCCCTGTCCTACAGTCGGCCTCTCCCCTCCTGACATGGCTGATAACAGATAGTAATAGATTGTATTCCCCTGTCCTACAGTCGGCCTCTCCCCTCCTGACGTGGCTGATAACAGATAGTAATAGATTGTATTCCCCTGTCCTACAGTCGGCCTCTCCCCTCCTGACGTGGCTGATAACAGATAGTAATAGATTGTATTCCCCTGTCCTACAGTCGGCCTCTCCCCTCCTAACATGGCTGATAACAGATAGTAATAGATTGTATTCTCCTGTCCTACAGTCGACCTCTCCTCTCCTGACATGGCTGATAACAGATAGTAATAGATTGTATTCTCCTGTCCTACAGTCGGCCTCTCCTCTCCTGACATGGCTGATAACAGATAGTAATAGATTGTATTCCCCTGTTCTACAGTCGGCCTCTCCTCTCCTGACGTGGCTGATAACAGATAGTAATAGATTGTATTCCCCTGTCCTACAGTCGGCCTCTCCCCTCCTGACGTGGCTGATAACAGATAGTAATAGATTGTATTCCCCTGTCCTACAGTCGGCCTCTCCCCTCCTGACGCGGCTGATAACAGATAGTAATAGATTGTATTCCCCTGTCCTACAGTCGGCCTCTCCCCTCCTGACATGGCTGATAACAGATAGTAATAGATTGTATTCCCCTGTCCTACAGTCGGCCTCTTCTCTCCTGACGTGGCTGATAACAGATAGTAATAGATTGTATTCCCCTGTCCTACAGTCGGCCTCTCCTCTCCTGACATGGCTGATAACAGATAGTAATAGATTGTATTCCCCTGTCCTACAGTCGGCCTCTCCTCTCCTGACATGGCTGATAACAGATAGTAATAGATTGTATTCCCCTGTCCTACAGTCAGCCTCTCCTCTCCTGACATGGCTGATAACAGATAGTAATAGATTGTATTCCCCTGTCCTACAGTCGGCCTCTCCCCTCCTGACGTGGCTGATAACAGATAGTAATAGATTGTATTCCCCTGTCCTACAGTCGGCCTCTCCTCTCCTGACATGGCTGATAACAGATAGTAATAGATTGTATTCCCCTGTCCTACAGTCTGCCTCTCCTGACATGGCTGATAACAGATAGTAATAGATTGTATTCCCCTGTCCTACAGTCGGCCTCTCCTCTCCTGACGTGGCTGATAACAGATAGTAATAGATTGTATTCCCCTGTCCTACAGTCGGCCCTCTCCTGACATGGCTGATAACAGATAGTAATAGATTGTATTCCCCTGTCCTACAGTCGGCCTCTCCTCTCCTGACATGGCTGATAACAGATAGTAATAGATTGTATTCCCCTGTCCTACAGTCGGCCTCTCTCCTCCTGACATGGCTGATAACAGATAGTAATAGATTGTATTCCCCTGTCCTACAGTCGGCCTCTCCCCTCCTGACGTGGCTGATAACAGATAGTAATAGATTGTATTCCCCTGTCCTACAGTCGGCCTCTCCCTCCTGACATGGCAGATAACAGATAGTAATAGATTGTATTCCCCTGTCCTACAGTCGGCCTCTCCCCTCCTGACATGGCAGATAACAGATAGTAATAGATTGTATTCCCCTGTCCTACAGTCGGCCTCTCCCCCTCCTGACGTGGCTGATAACAGATAGTAATAGATTGTATTCCCCTGTCCTACAGTCGGCCTCTCCCCTCCTGACGTGGCTGATAACAGATAGTAATAGATTGTATTCCCCTGTCCTACAGTCGGCCTCTCCCTCCTGACATGGCTGATAACAGATAGTAATAGATTGTATTCCCCTGTCCTACAGTCGGCCTCTCCTCTCCTGACATGGCTGATTACAGATAGTAATAGATTGTATTCCCCTGTCCTACAGTCGGCCTCTCCCCTCCTGACGTGGCTGATAACAGATAGTAATAGATTGTATTCCCCTGTCCTACAGTCGGCCTCTCCTGACATGGCTGATAACAGATAGTAATAGATTGTATTCCCCTGTCCTACAGTCGGCCTCTCCCCTCCTGACATGGCTGATAACAGATAGTAATAGATTGTATTCCCCTGTCCTACAGTCGGCCTCTCCTCTCCTGACATGGCTGATAACAGATAGTAATAGATTGTATTCCCCTGTCCTACAGTCGGCCTCTCCCCTCCTGACATGGCTGATTACAGATAGTAATAGATTGTATTCCCCTGTCCTACAGTCGGCCTCTCCCCTCCTGACATGTTCAGCCTCAGATGGTGATATTTTGGATGATGGCGCCCCCTGTACGATCCCTGCTGTATTGTGTAATAACAGTAGTCGCTTCTCCCCGCAGTGAGGATGTCTGTAAGCGCGGTTTCACGGTCATCATTGACATGCGGGGATCCAAGTGGGACCTGATCAAACCTCTCCTGAAGACCCTGCAGGAGGCGTTCCCGGCAGAGATCCACGTGGCGCTCATCATAAAACCTGAGAACTTCTGGCAGAAGCAGAAAACCAACTTTGGCAGCTCCAAGTTCATCTTTGAGGTTCGTGTCCTTATTATGGGGGTCTTGTCTGGTGGTGACCGCCTTTATCGCAGACGGTATGTACAGTGACACCACTGCTATATACCTGTGTCATGTCCTCCAATCACATACAAAGCTGTTTAAGGCCGTGGCCCCACGTTGCGACTACGCAGTGTTTTGGCCTCGGTGGAAGCTGCGGCATATTCCAGTTCCTGCAAAGTGAATTCTAGCGAATCCCATCCACACATTGCAGAAATAAATCCGCAGTGGAAAAGTTGCCAGCACGCGTTTGTAAATCACATGTCAACTATACATCGGGAAACGCGTCGGCCTCCCTATAGATACAATAGGAGATCTCTGCAGACTGTCTGTGAGAAGCGCTGCGGGAAATACCGTGATGCGTTTCTGCCGCAGTCTTTTCAGCAGCGCTTTGTGTCTGTGGCTCGCTACGTGGGGCCTAAGTGTCATGTGAGAGCCCACAATGCACTGCTGTGTGTAGTCATGTCTGCAGCTCTAGGAGTGACTAGAGTATAAGACAAGTAAAGGCCATGGCGGACTTCAGCACTATATAGCGGTATCACCATAGGCTGCTTACGGAATTTTGGTCAAAGTGACGTCATAGGACAGCTTTGAACGGACACGCCATTACAAGGGGAATCCCCCTTTAAGGGGCCATATTGTACTGTCACACAGGAGCCATCTTTAGAAGGGTGTCTGACACGTGAAGAATATTGGGCACAGGCAGGATGTGGCATCAAGTAAAGAAATAACCTCTATGTCCCTGTGGATCCCCCCGCTGGTCCCTGCAGCGATGACATCACGTACATTATTTCTGCTGCAGCCAATCCTTAGAGCTCATGTGTTGTACATGTAAGGCCAGTGATTGGCTGCAGCGATCACAAAACTGATGTATGTGACATCACAGGATCAGGAGTGACTATGGGTGACTTCTCATCTTATTCCATATTCTGCTTGTGTCTACTCTCCTTTAAGTCCCAGACCACCCCTTTAAGCTGCTGCTGTCTTCATGAATTTTCCCAGTTCTCCTCGCTCCTTACATTGATGGGGTCTGTATATAGAGACACGTGCAGCTGTTGTACTACAACTTCCATCATGGCTGAGAGCTGCCAGAGCATGCTGGGAGTGCTAGTCCTGTGTCAGCTGGAAAGTTCCCTCACTCTTGCTTTCTCCTTTGCGCAGACCAGCATGGTGTCGGTGGAGGGGCTGACCAAGCTGGTGGACCCCTCGCAGCTGACGGAGGAGTTTGAAGGCTCCTTGGATTACAATCATGATGAGTGGATCGAGCTGCGCGTCTCCCTGGAGGAATTCTTCAACAGCGCCGTGCACCTGCTGTCGCGGCTGGAGGACCTGCAGGAGATGCTGGCCAGGAAGGAGTTTCCGGTGGATGTGGAGGGCTCCCGCAGGCTGATCGACGAGCACACGCAGCTGAAGAAGAAGGTGATGAAGGCTCCGGTGGAGGAGCTGGACCGCGACGGCCAGAGGCTGCTGCAGTGTATCCGCTGCGGTGATGGCTTCTCAGGCAGGAACTGTATACCAGGGGGGGCCGACTTCCAAAGTCTGGTGCCAAAGATTACCAGTCTCCTGGACAAGCTGCACTCCACGCGGCAGCACCTGCACCAGATGTGGCACGTCCGGAAACTGAAACTGGACCAATGCTTCCAGCTCCGGCTGTTCGAACAGGATGCGGAGAAGGTAAGACCGGGGGTGAGGGGCAATGTGTTATCTGTGGTGTTACATAGGACTGCAGGTGACACCTACTACATTATCTGTACTCAGAGAGTTATCACTGTGTTATCTGTGGTGTTACATAGGACTGCAGGTGACACCTACTACATTATCTGTACTCAGAGAGTTATCACTGTGTGTTATCTGTGGTGTTACATAGGACTGCAGGTGACATCTACTACATTATCTGTACTCAGAGAGTTATCACACTGTGTTATCTGTGGTGTTACATAGGACTGCAGGTGACACTACTACATTATCTGTACTCAGAGAGTTATCACTGTGTGTTATCTGTGGTGTTACATAGGACTGCAGGTGACATCTACTACATTATCTGTACTCAGAGAGTTATCACTGTGTTATCTGTGGTGTTACATAGGACTGCAGGTGACACTACTACATTATCTGTACTCAGAGAGTTATCACTGTGTTATCTGTGGTGTTACATAGGACTGTAGGTGACATCTACTACATTATCTGTACTCAGAGAGTTATCACTGTGTTATCTGTGGTGTTACATAGGACTGCAGGTGACATCTACTACATTATCTGTACTCAGAGAGTTATCACTGTGTTATCTGTGGTGTTACATAGGACTGCAGGTGACATCTACTACATTATCTGTACTCAGAGAGTTATCACTGTGTTATCTGTGGTGTTACATAGGACTGCAGGTGACACTACTACATTATCTGTACTCAGAGAGTTATCACTGTGTTATCTGTGGTGTTACATAGGACTGCAGGTGACATCTACTACATTATCTGTACTCAGAGAGTTATCACTGTGTTATCTGTGGTGTTACATAGGACTGCAGGTGACACCTACTACATTATCTGTACTCAGAGAGTTATCACTGTGTTATCTGTGGTGTTACATAGGACTGCAGGTGACATCTACTACATTATCTGTACTCAGAGAGTTATCACTGTGTGTTATCTGTGGTGTTACATAGGACTGCAGGTGACACTACTACATTATCTGTACTCAGAGAGTTATCACTGTGTTATCTGTGGTGTTACATAGGACTGCAGGTGACATCTACTACATTATCTGTACTCAGAGAGTTATCACTGTGTTATCTGTGGTGTTACATAGGACTGCAGGTGACATCTACTACATTATCTGTACTCAGAGAGCTATCATTGTGTGTTATCTGTGGTGTTACATAGGACTGCAGGTGACACTACTACATTATCTGTACTCAGAGAGTTATCACTGTGTTATCTGTGGTGTTACATAGGACTGCAGGTGACATCTACTACATTATCTGTACTCAGAGAGTTATCACTGTGTTATCTGTGGTGTTACATAGGACTGCAGGTGACACTACTACATTATCTGTACTCAGAGAGTTATCACTGTGTGTTATCTGTGGTGTTACATAGGACTGCAGGTGACACCTACTACATTATCTGTACTCAGAGAGTTATCACTGTGTTATCTGTGGTGTTACATAGGACTGCAGGTGACATCTACTACATTATCTGTACTCAGAGAGTTATCACTGTGTTATCTGTGGTGTTACATAGGACTGTAGGTGACATCTACTACATTATCTGTACTCTGAGAGTTATCACTGTGTTATCTGTGGTGTTACATAGGACTGCAGGTGACATCTACTACATTATCTGTACTCAGAGAGTTATCACTGTGTTATCTGTGGTGTTACATAGGACTGCAGGTGACACTACTACATTATCTGTACTCAGAGAGTTATCACTGTGTTATCTGTGGTGTTACATAGGACTGCAGGTGACATCTACTACATTATCTGTACTCAGAGAGTTATCACTGTGTTATCTGTGGTGTTACATAGGACTGCAGGTGACTACTACATTATCTGTACTCAGAGAGTTATCACTGTGTTATCTGTGGTGTTACATAGGACTGCAGGTGACACTACTACATTATCTGTACTCAGAGAGTTATCACTGTGTTATCTGTGGTGTTACATAGGACTGTAGGTGACATCTACTACATTATCTGTACTCTGAGAGTTATCACTGTGTTATCTGTGGTGTTACATAGGACTGCAGGTGACATCTACTACATTATCTGTACTCAGAGAGTTATCACTGTGTTATCTGTGGTGTTACATAGGACTGCAGGTGACACTACTACATTATCTGTACTCAGAGAGTTATCACTGTGTTATCTGTGGTGTTACATAGGACTGCAGGTGACATCTACTACATTATCTGTACTCAGAGAGTTATCACTGTGTTATCTGTGGTGTTACATAGGACTGCAGGTGACTACTACATTATCTGTACTCAGAGAGTTATCACTGTGTTATCTGTGGTGTTACATAGGACTGCAGGTGACTACTACATTATCTGTACTCAGAGAGTTATCACTTGTGTTATCTGTGGTGTTACATAGGACTGCAGGTGACACCTACTACATTATCTGTACTCAGAGAGTTATCACTGTGTTATCTGTGGTGTTACATAGGACTGCAGGTGACACTACTACATTATCTGTACTCAGAGAGTTATCACTGTGTTATCTGTGGTGTTACATAGGACTGCAGGTGACATCTACTACATTATCTGTACTCAGAGAGTTATCACTGTGTTATCTGTGGTGTTACATAGGACTGCAGGTGACATCTACTACATTATCTGTACTCAGAGAGTTATCCCTGTGTTATCTGTGGTGTTACATAGGACTGCAGGTGACATCTACTACATTATCTGTACTCAGAGAGTTATCACTGTGTTATCTGTGGTGTTACATAGGACTGCAGGTGACATCTACTACATTATCTGTACTCAGAGAGTTATCACTGTGTGTTATCTGTGGTGTTACATAGGACTGCAGGTGACATCTACTACATTATCTGTACTCAGAGAGTTATCACTGTGTGTTATCTGTGGTGTTACATAGGACTGCTGGTGACACTACTACATTACCTGTACTCAGAGAGTTATCACTGTGTTATCTGTGGTGTTACATAGGACTGCAGGTGACATCTACTACATTATCTGTACTCAGAGAGTTATCGCTGTGTTATCTGTGGGGTTACATAGGACTGCAGGTGACACTACTACATTATCTGTACTCAGAGAGTTATCACTGTGTTATCTGTGGTGTTACATAGGACTGCAGGTGACATCTACTACATTATCTGTACTCAGAGAGTTATCACTGTGTTATCTGTGGTGTTACATAGGACTGCAGGTGACATCTACTACATTATCTGTACTCAGAGAGTTATCACTGTGTTATCTGTGGTGTTACATAGGACTGCAGGTTACATCTACTACATTATCTGTACTCAGAGAGTTATCACTGTGTTATCTGTGGTGTTACATAGGACTGCAGGTGACACCTACTACATTATCTGTACTCAGAGTTATCACTGTGTTATCTGTGGTGTTACATAGGACTGCAGGTGACATCTACTACATTATCTGTACTCAGAGAGTTATCACTGTGTTATCTGTGGTGTTACATAGGACTGCAGGTGACATCTACTACATTATCTGTACTCAGAGAGTTATCACTGTGTTATCTGTGGTGTTACATAGGACTGCAGGTGACACTACTACATTATCTGTACTCAGAGACTTATCACTGTGTTATCTGTGGTGTTACATAGGACTGCAGGTGACATCTACTACATTATCTGTACTCAGAGAGTTATCACTGTGTTATCTGTGGTGTTACATAGGACTGCAGGTGACATCTACTACATTATCTGTACTCAGAGAGTTATCACTGTGTTATCTGTGGTGTTACATAGGACTGCAGGTGACACTACTACATTATCTGTACTCAGAGAGTTATCACTGTGTTATCTGTGGTGTTACATAGGACTGCAGGTGACATCTACTACATTATCTGTACTCAGAGAGTTATCACTGTGTTATCTGTGGTGTTACATAGGACTGCAGGTGACATCTACTACATTATCTGTACTCAGAGAGTTATCACTGTGATATCTGTGGTGTTACATAGGACTGCAGGTGACACTACTACATTATCTGTACTCAGAGAGTTATCACTGTGTTATCTGTGGTGTTACATAGGACTGCAGGTGACACCTACTCCATTATCTGTACTCAGAGAGTTATCACTGTGTTATCTGTGGTGTTACATAGGACTGCAGGTGACATCTACTACATTATCTGTACTCAGAGAGTTATCACTGTGTTATCTGTGGTGTTACATAGGACTGCAGGTGACACTACTACATTATCTGTACTCAGAGAGTTATCACTGTGTTATCTGTGGTGTTACATAGGACTGCAGGTGACATCTACTACATTATCTGTACTCAGAGAGTTATCACTGTGTTACCTGTGGTGTTACATAGGACTGCAGGTGACATCTACTACATTATCTGTACTCAGAGAGTTATCACTGTGTTATCTGTGGTGTTACATAGGACTGCGGGTGACATCTACTACATTATCTGTACTCAGAGAGTTATCACTGTGTGATATCTGTGGTGTTACATAGGACTGCAGGTGACATCTACTACATTATCTGTACTCACAGAGTTATCACTGTGTTATCTGTGGTGTTACATAGGACTGCAGGTGACACTACTACATTACCTGTACTCAGAGAGTTATCTCTGTGTTATCTGTGGTGTTACATAGGACTGCAGGTGACATCTACTACATTATCTGTACTCAGAGAGTTATCGCTGTGTTATCTGTGGTGTTACATAGGACTGCAGGTGACACCTACTACATTATCTGTACTCAGAGAGTTATCACTGTGTTATCTGTGGTGTTACATAGGACTGCAGGTGACATCTACTACATTATCTGTACTCACAGAGTTATCACTGTGTTATCTGTGGTGTTACATAGGACTGCAGGTGACACCTACTACATTATCTGTACTCAGAGAGTTATCACTGTGTTATCTGTGGTGTTACATAGGACTGCAGGTGACACTACTACATTATCTGTACTCAGAGAGTTATCACTGTGTTATCTGTGGTGTTACATAGGACTGCAGGTGACATCTACTACATTATCTGTACTCAGAGAGTTATCACTGTGTTATCTGTGGTGTTACATAGGACTGCAGGTGACACTACTACATTATCTGTACTCAGAGAGTTATCACTGTGTTATCTGTGGTGTTACATAGGACTGCAGGTGACATCTACTACATTATCTGTACTCAGAGAGTTATCACTGTGTTATCTGTGGTGTTACATAGGACTGCAGGTGACACTACTACATTATCTGTACTCAGAGAGTTATCACTGTGTTATCTGTGGTGTTACATAGGACTGCAGGTGACATCTACTACATTATCTGTACTCAGAGAGTTATCACTGTGTTATCTGTGGTGTTACATAGGACTGCAGGTGACATCTACTACATTATCTGTACTCAGAGAGTTATCACTGTGATATCTGTGGTGTTACATAGGACTGCAGGTGACACTACTACATTATCTGTACTCAGAGAGTTATCACTGTGTTATCTGTGGTGTTACATAGGACTGCAGGTGACACCTACTCCATTATCTGTACTCAGAGAGTTATCACTGTGTTATCTGTGGTGTTACATAGGACTGCAGGTGACATCTACTACATTATCTGTACTCAGAGAGTTATCACTGTGTTATCTGTGGTGTTACATAGGACTGCAGGTGACACTACTACATTATCTGTACTCAGAGAGTTATCACTGTGTTATCTGTGGTGTTACATAGGACTGCAGGTGACATCTACTACATTATCTGTACTCAGAGAGTTATCACTGTGTTACCTGTGGTGTTACATAGGACTGCAGGTGACATCTACTACATTATCTGTACTCAGAGAGTTATCACTGTGTTATCTGTGGTGTTACATAGGACTGCGGGTGACATCTACTACATTATCTGTACTCAGAGAGTTATCACTGTGTGATATCTGTGGTGTTACATAGGACTGCAGGTGACATCTACTACATTATCTGTACTCACAGAGTTATCACTGTGTTATCTGTGGTGTTACATAGGACTGCAGGTGACACTACTACATTACCTGTACTCAGAGAGTTATCTCTGTGTTATCTGTGGTGTTACATAGGACTGCAGGTGACATCTACTACATTATCTGTACTCAGAGAGTTATCGCTGTGTTATCTGTGGTGTTACATAGGACTGCAGGTGACACCTACTACATTATCTGTACTCAGAGAGTTATCACTGTGTTATCTGTGGTGTTACATAGGACTGCAGGTGACATCTACTACATTATCTGTACTCACAGAGTTATCACTGTGTTATCTGTGGTGTTACATAGGACTGCAGGTGACACCTACTACATTATCTGTACTCAGAGAGTTATCACTGTGTTATCTGTGGTGTTACATAGGACTGCAGGTGACACTACTACATTATCTGTACTCAGAGAGTTATCACTGTGTTATCTGTGGTGTTACATAGGACTGCAGGTGACACTACTAAAAAAATATTACCTCAGAGAGTTATCACTGTGATGTTATCTGTGGGTGTTACATAGGACTGCAGGTGACATCTACTACATTATCTGTACTCAGAGAGTTATCATTGTGTGTTATCTGTGGTGTTACATAGGACTGCAGGTGACATCTACTACATTATCTGTACTCAGAGAGTTATCACTGTGTTATCTGTGGTGTTACATAGGACTGCAGGTGACACCTACTACATTATCTGTACTCAGAGAGTTATCACTGTGTTATCTGTGGTGTTACATAGGACTGCAGGTGACATCTACTACATTATCTGTACTCAGAGAGTTATCACTGTGTTATCTGTGGTGTTACATAGGACTGCAGGTGACACCTACTACATTACCTGTACTCAGAGAGTTATCACTGTGTGTTATCTGTGGTGTTACATAGGACTGCCGGTGACATCTACTACATTATCTGTACTCAGAGAGTTATCACTGTGTTATCTGTGATGTTACATAGGACTGCAGGTGACACTACTACATTATCTGTACTCAGAGAGTTATCACTGTGTTATCTGTGGTGTTACATAGGACTGCAGGTGACATCTACTACATTATCTGTACTCAGAGAGTTATCACTGTGTTATCTGTGGTGTTACATAGGACTGCAGGTGACACTACTACATTATCTGTACTCAGAGAGTTATCACTGTGTTATCTGTGGTGTTACATAGGACTGCAGGTGACACCTACTACATTATCTGTACTCAGAGAGTTATCACTGTGTTATCTGTGGTGTTACATAGGACTGCAGGTGACATCTACTACATTATCTGTACTCAGAGAGTTATCACTGTGTTATCTGTGGTGTTACATAGGACTGCAGGTGACACCTACTACATTATCTGTACTCAGAGAGTTATCACTGTGTTATCTGTGGTGTTACATAGGACTGCAGGTGACACCTACTACATTATCTGTACTCAGAGAGTTATCACTGTGTTATCTGTGGTGTTACATAGGACTGCAGGTGACACCTACTACATTATCTGTACTCAGAGAGTTATCACTGTGTTATCTGTGGTGTTACATAGGACTGCAGGTGACACCTACTCCATTATCTGTACTCAGAGAGTTATCACTGTGTGTTATCTGTGGTGTTACATAGGACTGCAGGTGACATCTACTACATTATCTGTACTCAGAGAGTTATCACTGTGTTATCTGTGGTGTTACATAGGACTGCAGGTGACACTACTACATTATCTGTACTCAGAGAGTTATCACTGTGTTATCTGTGGTGTTACATAGGACTGCAGGTGACATCTACTACATTATCTGTACTCAGAGAGATAACACTGTGTTATCTGTGGTGTTACATAGGACTGCAGGTGACACCTACTACATTATCTGTACTCAGAGAGTTATCACTGTGTTATCTGTGGTGTTACATAGGACTGCAGGTGACCCTACTACATTATCTGTACTCAGAGAGTTATCACTGTGTTATCTGTGGTGTTACATAGGACTGCAGGTGACATCTACTACATTATCTGTACTCAGAGTTATCACTGTGTTATCTGTGGTGTTACATAGGACTGCAGGTGAAATCTCGTACATTATCTGCACATTTCTCCCCCGGGATCTCTTAGCACCGTCTGTCAGAACGAGTCTTTTATTAATGGCGTTTAGTTTTGCCGTCCGGTTTTTCTGCTGCCATCAATGTTTTGGGATGAAGCTCCAGTTCCTGCGGGAGAGGATGTGATTGGCTGCGGTGCGTGTGCAGTGCGTGTGATGTACGTGTGCAGTGCGTGTGCTGTGGAGGCGGCGGTCACTGTACACCAGCACCGTCAGATCTACACAGAGATCGGCTGGCTCCGCGGTAATGGATGCTGCTGCTTAGAGCATCTTTATAAAATACTAGAGGAAGGACGCGGCTTCGCACGGGTATATTTCATTTTTTGTTTGTGTAGTGACCCCAGTTTTGCACTTGACATCCAGTATGGCAGTCCAGTATAGGTATAGTCTATTTATGGCTGTGTTGCTATGGAAACCTGGTAAATGAAATGTGAACTTACATTGGCTAATACACGTCATATGACTGAATATTTAAGGACCTGCGAACTGCTATTGACTCATACAGGACATAAATAGCTTGCTTGCTATGGAAACCTGGTGTAAAGCTGTGTGTATGTCAAGACTGAACCTGCGATTTTCCATTGGTCCATAAGTGTCATGTGATCATGTGCATTTGTTTGGATATCAGTGATAAACCTGCGATCGGTTGTTATGGAAAACCTGTGTGTGTGTGACCTTGTGTAACAGTGTCATCCACAGCGCCCTGCCCCTGTAAAGCTGACCTACAGCAGTGAAGAAAAATGGCTGGGTTGTTATTGAAACCTGGAGTGCAGCTGTGTGCATGTGGCTGACAATGCTTTGTCAGATTGGAGACGGGCTTGGGTCTGCTGGGGAGTTTCAGCAGCTCGCTGTTGTCTGTAACATACCTTATCAGATTGGAGACAGGCTTGGGTCTGCTGAGAGTTTTCATTAGCTCGAGCAGCAGCCATGCGTTTTGCTGCAGGGGACATGAGTAGTTTAAAAAACGTTTCAATTTATAAGAATGCTGAAATCCAGTATGGCAGTCCAGTCAGTGGCGTAAATACCGGTTTAGCAGTGGTAGCGGCTGCCACAGGGCCCGGGACATTAGGGGACCCGGCGGGCCTCTGATGTTTTTTTTTTTTTTTTAACACCAGCAGGTAACGGGCCCTATTTACTTACCGATCCCCACTCCTGCTCACGGCCGCCTGCACTTCACCTTCTGCGGGGATCAGTAAGTAAGGCCTGTGGGCCGTGAACCCCACAAACACTGCTATCATTATACTCTGGGGTCTTTTCAGCAGACTTTGGGCCTCCTTGGTGGCGTCCCAGATGTCCGTGGGCCAGTCCGACGTCATTATGCGTTGCGATACATGCCTGGTTCACGTGACATCTGGTCCAACATTGAAGAAGTAGCGGGGAGTGCGCATAATACTATATGAAGGAGCCACTATGATACTGTGTGCAGGGGCCACTATGGGGCAGAATACTGTGTGTAAGGGCCACTATGGGGCCTAATAGTGTATGCAGGGGCCACTATGGGGCATAATAGTGTGTGCAGGGGCCACTATGGGGCCTAATAGTGTATGCAGGGGCCACTATGGGGCCTAATAGTGTATGCAGGGGCCACTATAATAGTGTGTGCAGAAATGCAGTTTGTGCGTGGGGGGTTGCCGGGGGGGGGGGTCCCATGTCAAATGTTCGCCTTGGGCCCTGCCATTGCTAGTTATGCCACTGAGTCCATTATAGGTACAGTCTATTTATGGCTGTGTTGTTATGGAAACCTGGTAAATTAAATGTGAACTTATATTGGCTGATACACGTCATATGACTGAATAGTTAAGGTCCTGTGAACTGCTATTCACTAATACAGGTCATACATAGCTTGGTTGCTATGGAAACCTGTGTGCCTGAGGAGAGTAAGTGCCTGCGAGCTGTTATTGGCTGATAAGGGACATGTGACCGTGTGTATGGCAGTTGGAATATGAGTGAAAGACTTGCAGGCTTGTATAGACTAATGCTGGTCATTTTTTGGGAATACTGTACCTCAGGAACGGTACGTCTAAGAGAGCTAAGACCCAGTCTATAATATTCCCGGACACCTGATGTACATGTGTGCCAAATCTGGTGAGGATCGGTCCAGTCGTCTGGTCGCGCATAAAGAACAGACAGACAGACAGACAGACAGGAACTCATTTTTATATATATAAGAGATTTACAGGCCGCGGCCTCAGAGAGATTTATCACACAACGCCGGATGTAACACTGTGTGTGATACAATGTAATAGGAGCAGCAACACGTCCAGCTGTGCAATGGTCTGCAGGTCTCTGCTTCTAGATAACACTACACAATGCTCTGCAGGTCCCCCCCCTCTGCTTATACAGTATATGCCCCCATCACGCGAAAACCCGCTCCCTCTCATTTACACACTGTATATTATATGCCCGCTCCCTCTCATTTACACACTGTATATTATATGCCCGCTCCCTCATTTACACACTGTATATTATATGCCCGCTCCCTCTCATTTACACACTGTATATTATATGCCCGCTCCCCCAACACACCCGCCCCTCTCATTTACACACTGTATATTATATGCCCGCTCCCTCTCATTTACACACTGTATATTATATGCCCGCTCAGTCTCATTTACACACTGTATATTATATGCCCGCTCAGTCTCATTTACACACTGTATATTATATGCCCGCTCCCTCTCATTTCCCGTATTTATGCCCCCCCCCTCTACACACTGTATATTATATGCCCGCTCCCTCTCATTTACACACTGTATATTATATGCCCGCCCCCTCTCATTTACACACTGTATATTATATGCCCGCTCCCTCTCATTTACACACTGTATATTATATGCCCGCTCCCTCTCATTTACACACTGTATATTATATGCCCGCTCCCTCTCATTTCACCTGTTATATGCCCGCTCCCTCTCATTTACACACTGTATATTATATGCCCGCTCCCTCTCATTTACACACGCCCCCCCCCTGTATATTATATGCCCGCTCAGTCTCATTTACACACTGTATATTATATGCCCGCTCCACTCTCATTTACACACTGTATATTATATGCCCGCTCCCTCTCATTTACACACTGTATATTATATGCCCGCTCAGTCTCATTTACACACTGTATATTATATGCCCAGCTCATACCCTCTCATTTACACACTGTATATTATATGCCCGCTCCACTCTCATTTACACACTGTATATTATATGCCCGCTCAGTCTCATTTACACACTGTATATTATATGCCCGCTCCCTCTCATTTACACACTGTATATTATATGCCCGCTCCCTCTCATTTACACACTGTATATTATATGCCCGCTCCCTCTCATTTACACACTGTATATTATATGCCCGCTCACTCTCATTTACACACTGTATATTATATGCCCGCTCTCGTCTCATTTACACACTGTATATTATATGCCCGCTCCCTCTCATTTACACACTGTATATTATATGCCCGCCCCTCTCATTTACACACTGTATATTATATGCCCGCTCCCTCTCATTTACACACTGTATATTATATGCCCGCTCACTCACAACACGCCCTCTCATTTACACACTGTATATTATATGCCCGCTCCCTCTCATTTACACACTGTATATTATATGCCCGCTCAGTCTCATTTACACACTGTATATTATATGCCCCGCTCCCTCTCATTTACACACTGTATATTATATGCCCGCTCACTCTCATTTACACACTGTATATTATATGCCCGCTCCCTCTCATTTACACACTGTATATTATATGCCCGCTCAGTCTCATTTACACACTGTATATTATATGCCCGCTCCCTCTCATTTACACACTGTATATTATATGCCCGCTCCCTCTCATTTACACACTGTATATTATATGCCCGCCCCTCTCTCTCATTTACACACTGTATATTATATGCCCGCTCCCTCTCATTTACACACTGTATATTATATGCCCGCTCCCTCTCATTTACACACTGTATATTATATGCCCGCTCACTCTCATTTACACACTGTATATTATATGCCCGCTCCCTCTCATTTACACACTGTATATTATATGCCCGCTCCCTCTCATTTACACACTGTATATTATATGCCCGCTCCCTCTCATTTACACACTGTATATTATATGCCCCCTCTCTCTCTCATTTACACACTGTATATTATATGCCCGCTCAGTCTCATTTACACACTGTATATTATATGCCCGCTCACTCTCATTTACACACTGTATATTATATGCCCCCGCTCCCTCTCATTTACACACTGTATATTATATGCCCGCTCCCTCTCATTTACACACTGTATATTATATGCCCGCTCAGTCTCATTTACACACTGTATATTATATGCCCGCTCAGTCTCATTTACACACTGTATATTATATGCCCGCTCCCTCTCATTTACACACTGTATATTATATGCCCGCTCAGTCTCATTTACACACTGTATATTATATGCCCGCTCCCTCTCATTTACACACTGTATATTATATGCCCGCTCCCTCTCATTTACACACTGTATATTATATGCCCGCTCACTCTCATTTACACACTGTATATTATATGCCCGCTCCCTCTCATTTACACACTGTATATTATATGCCCGCTCACTCTCATTTACACACTGTATATTATATGCCCGCTCCCTCTCATTTACACACTGTATATTATATGCCCGCTCACTCTCATTTACACACTGTATATTATATGCCCGCTCACTCTCATTTACACACTGTATATTATATGCCCGCTCCCTCTCATTTACACACTGTATATTATATGCCCGCTCCAGTCTCATTTACACACTGTATATTATATGCCCGCTCCTCTCATTTCCACCGCTCCTCTCATTTACACACTGTATATTATATGCCCGCTCCACTCTCATTTACACACTGTATATTATATGCCCGCTCCCTCTCATTTACACACTGTATATTATATGCCCGCTCCCTCTCATTTACACACTGTATATTATATGCCCGCTCCCTCTCATTTACACACTGTATATTATATGCCCGCTCACTCTCATTTACACACTGTATATTATATGCCCGCTCCCTCTCATTTACACACTGTATATTATATGCCCGCTCCCTCTCATTTACACACTGTATATTATATGCCCGCTCAGTCTCATTTACACACTGTATATTATATGCCCGCTCCCTCTCATTTACACACTGTATATTATATGCCCGCTCCCTCTCATTTACACACTGTATATTATATGCCCGCTCACTCTCATTTACACACTGTATATTATATGCCCGCTCCCTCTCATTTACACACTGTATATTATATGCCCGCTCCTCTCATTTACACACTGTATATTATATGCCCGCCCTCTCTCTCATTTACACACTGTATATTATATGCCCGCTCACTCTCATTTACACACTGTATATTATATGCCCGCTCCCTCTCATTTACACACTGTATATTATATGCCCGCTCTCTCTCATTTACACACTGTATATTATATGCCCGCTCCCTCTCATTTACACACTGTATATTATATGCCCGCTCCCTCTCATTTACACACTGTATATTATATGCCCGCTCCCTCTCATTTACACACTGTATATTATATGCCCCCGCACCTCTCATTTACACACTGTATATTATATGCCCGCTCCCTCTCATTTACACACTGTATATTATATGCCCGCCTCTCATTTACACACTGTATATTATATGCCCGCTCCCTCTCATTTACACACTGTATATTATATGCCCGCTCCCTCTCATTTACACACTGTATATTATATGCCCGCTCAGTCTCATTTACACACTGTATATTATATGCCCCTGCCCGTCTCATTTACACACTGTATATTATATGCCCGCGTCTCATTTACACACTGTATATTATATGCCCGCCCAGCTCTCATTTACACACTGTATATTATATGCCCGCTCACTCTCATTTACACACTGTATATTATATGCCCGCTCCCTCTCATTTACACACTGTATATTATATGCCCGCTCCGTCTCATTTACACACTGTATATTATATGCCCGCTCACTCTCATTACAAAATATGCCCGCTCCCTCTCATTTACACACTGTATATTATATGCCCGCTCAGTCTCATTTACACACTGTATATTATATGCCCCTCTCATTTACACACTGTATATTATATGCCCGCTCAGTCTCATTTACACACTGTATATTATATGCCCGCTCGCCTCTCATTTACACACTGTATATTATATGCCCGCTCCCTCTCATTTACACACTGTATATTATATGCCCGCTCCCTCTCATTTACACACTGTATATTATATGCCCGCTCAGTCTCATTTACACACTGTATATTATATGCCCGCTCCCTCTCATTTACACACTGTATATTATATGCCCGCTCCGTCTCATTTACACACTGTATATTATATGCCCGCTCCCTCTCATTTACACACTGTATATTATATGCCCGCTCCCACCCCTCTCATTTACACACTGTATATTATATGCCCGCTCAGTCTCATTTACACACTGTATATTATATGCCCGCTCCCTCTCATTTACACACTGTATATTATATGCCCGCTCAGTCTCATTTACACACTGTATATTATATGCCCCGTCTCATTTCCACTGTATATTATATGCCCCCTCTCATTTACACACTGTATATTATATGCCCGCTCCCTCTCATTTACACACTGTATATTATATGCCCGCTCAGTCTCATTTACACACTGTATATTATATGCCCGCTCAGTCTCATTTACACACTGTATATTATATGCCCGCTCCCTCTCATTTACACACTGTATATTATATGCCCGCTCAGTCTCATTTACACACTGTATATTATATGCCCGCTCTCTCTCATTTACACACTGTATATTATATGCCCGCTCAGCCAACACCGCCCCTCTCATTTACACACTGTATATTATATGCCCGCCCAGCCCCCTCTCATTTACACACTGTATATTATATGCCCGCTCACTCTCATTTACACACTGTATATTATATGCCCGCTCCCTCTCATTTACACACTGTATATTATATGCCCGCTCCCTCTCATTTACACACTGTATATTATATGCCCGCCCACCCCCTTACACACTGTATATTATATGCCCCCCACGCCCCTCCCTCTCATTTACACACTGTATATTATATGCCCGCTCAGTCTCATTTACACACTGTATATTATATGCCCGCTCAGTCTCATTTACACACTGTATATTATATGCCCGCTCCCTCTCATTTACACACTGTATATTATATGCCCGCTCACTCTCATTTACACACTGTATATTATATGCCCGCTCCCTCTCATTTACACACTGTATATTATATGCCCGCTCACTCTCATTTACACACTGTATATTATATGCCCGCTCAGTCCATTTACACACTGTATATTATATGCCCGCTCAGTCTCATTTACACACTGTATATTATATGCCCGCTCAGTCTCATTTACACACTGTATATTATATGCCCGCTCACTCTCATTTACACACTGTATATTATATGCCCGCTCCTCACACACAAGCCCCCCCTCTCATTTACACACTGTATATTATATGCCCGCTCCCTCTCATTTACACACTGTATATTATATGCCCGCTCCACACTCTCATTTACACACTGTATATTATATGCCCGCTCCCTCTCATTTACACACTGTATATTATATGCCCGCTCCCTCTCATTTACACACTGTATATTATATGCCCGCTCCCTCTCATTTACACACTGTATATTATATGCCCCCCCCCTCTCACACTGTATATTATATGCCGCCCCCTCTCATTTACACACTGTATATTATATGCCCGCTCCCTCTCATTTACACACTGTATATTATATGCCCGCTCACTCTCATTTACACACTGTATATTATATGCCCGCTCCCTCTCATTTACACACTGTATATTATATGCCCGCTCAGTCTCATTTACACACTGTATATTATATGCCCGCTCACTCTCATTTACACACTGTATATTATATGCCCGCTCCCAGTCTCATTTACACACTGTATATTATATGCCCGCTCCCTCTCATTTACACACTGTATATTATATGCCCCGCTCTCATTTACACACTGTATATTATATCCCCCTGCCCGTCTCATTTACACACTGTATATTATATGCCCGCTCCCAGTCTCATTTACACACTGTATATTATATGCCCGCTCCCTCTCATTTACACACTGTATATTATATGCCCGCTCCCTCTCATTTACACACTGTATATTATATGCCCGCTCTCTCTCATTTACACACTGTATATTATATGCCCGCTCCGTCTCATTTACACACTGTATATTATATGCCCGCTCACTCTCATTTACACACTGTATATTATATGCCCGCTCCCTCTCATTTACACACTGTATATTATATGCCCGCTCCCTCTCATTTACACACTGTATATTATATGCCCGCTCCCTCTCATTTACACACTGTATATTATATGCCCGCTCCTCTCATTTACACACTGCCCCTCCCTCTCATTTACACACTGTATATTATATGCCCGCTCCCTCTCATTTACACACTGTATATTATATGCCCGCTCAGTCTCATTTACACACTGTATATTATATGCCCGCTCCCTCTCATTTACACACTGTATATTATATGCCCGCTCCCTCTCATTTACACACTGTATATTATATGCCCGCTCAGTCTCATTTACACACTGTATATTATATGCCCGCTCAGTCTCATTTACACACTGTATATTATATCGCTCCCTCTCATTTACACACTGTATATTATATGCCCGCTCACTCTCATTTACACACTGTATATTATATGCCCGCTCACTCTCATTTACACACTGTATATTATATGCCCGCTCCCTCTCATTTACACACTGTATATTATATGCCCGCTCCCTCTCATTTACACACTGTATATTATATGCCCGCTCCACTCTCATTTACACACTGTATATTATATGCCCGCTCAGCCTACACACGAAAACCCCCCCTCTCATTTACACACTGTATATTATATGCCCGCTCACTCTCATTTACACACTGTATATTATATGCCCGCTCCCTCTCATTTACACACTGTATATTATATGCCCGCTCCCTCTCATTTACACACTGTATATTATATCCCCATTCACACAAAGCCCGCTCGTCTCATTTACACACTGTATATTATATGCCCGCTCCCTCTCATTTACACACTGTATATTATATGCCCGCTCAGTCTCATTTACACACTGTATATTATATGCCCGCTCCCTCTCATTTACACACTGTATATTATATGCCCGCTCTCTCTCATTTACACACGCCCTCTCATTTACACACTGTATATTATATGCCCCCCCCCCCTCTCATTTACACACTGTATATTATATGCCCCCCCGCTCTCATTTACACACTGTATATTATATGCCCGCTCACTCTCATTTACACACTGTATATTATATGCCCGCTCCCTCTCATTTACACACTGTATATTATATGCCCCCCAGTCTCATTTACACACTGTATATTATATGCCCGCCCTCTCTCATTTACACACTTATATTATATGCCCGCTCCTCTCATTTACACACTGTATATTATATGCCCGCTCCCTCTCATTTACACACTGTATATTATATGCCCGCTCCCTCTCATTTACACACTGTATATTATATGCCCGCTCCCTCTCATTTACACACTGTATATTATATGCCCGCTCCCTCTCATTTACACACTGTATATTATATGCCCCCCCGCCCTCCCTCTCATTTACACACTGTATATTATATGCCCGCTCAGTCTCATTTACACACTGTATATTATATGCCCGCTCAGTCTCATTTACACACTGTATATTATATGCCCGCCCTCCCTCTCATTTACACACTGTATATTATATGCCCGCTCACTCTCATTTACACACTGTATATTATATGCCCGCTCACTCTCATTTACACACTGTATATTATATGCCCGCTCCCTCTCATTTACACACTGTATATTATATGCCCGCTCCCTCTCATTTACACACTGTATATTATATGCCCGCTCACTCTCATTTACACACTGTATATTATATGCCCGCTCCCTCTCATTTACACACTGTATATTATATGCCCGCTCCCTCTCATTTACACACTGTATATTATATGCCCGCTCCCTCTCATTTACACACTGTATATTATATCCCCCCCACCCGCTCCCTCTCATTTACACACTGTATATTATATGCCCGCTCACTCTCATTTACACACTGTATATTATATGCCCGCTCACTCTCATTTACACACTGTATATTATATGCCCGCTCTCTCTCATTTACACACTGTATATTATATGCCCGCCTCTCTCATTTACACACTGTATATTATATGCCCGCTCACTCTCATTTACACACTGTATATTATATGCCCCACTCCCCCTCTCATTTACACACTGTATATTATATGCCCGCTCAGTCTCATTTACACACTGTATATTATATGCCCGCTCACTCTCATTTACACACTGTATATTATATGCCCGCTCAGTCTCATTTACACACTGTATATTATATGCCCGCTCCCTCTCATTTACACACTGTATATTATATGCCCGCTCTCCCTCTCATTTACACACTGTATATTATATGCCCGCTCACTCTCATTTACACACTGTATATTATATGCCCGCCCACTCTCATTTACACACTGTATATTATATGCCCGCTCCCTCTCATTTACACACTGTATATTATATGCCCGCTCCCTCTCATTTACACACTGTATATTATATGCCCGCTCTCTCTCATTTACACACTGTATATTATATGCCCGCTCAGTCTCATTTACACACTGTATATTATATGCCCGCTCCCCACCCTCCTCTCATTTACACACTGTATATTATATGCCCTCCTCTCCACACCGCTCGTCTCATTTACACACTGTATATTATATGCCCGCTCCCTCTCATTTACACACTGTATATTATATGCCCGCTCTTCACCTCTCATTTACACACTGTATATTATATGCCCGCTCCCTCTCATTTACACACTGTATATTATATGCCCGCTCCCTCTCATTTACACACTGTATATTATATGCCCGCTCACTCTCATTTACACACTGTATATTATATGCCCGCTCACTCTCATTTACACACTGTATATTATATGCCCGCTCCCTCTCATTTACACACTGTATATTATATGCCCGCTCCCTCTCATTTACACACTGTATATTATATGCCCGCTCAGTCTCATTTACACACTGTATATTATATGCCCGCTCCCAGTCTCATTTACACACTGTATATTATATGCCCGCTCCCTCTCATTTACACACTGTATATTATATGCCCCCGCTCACTCTCATTTACACACTGTATATTATATCCCCCCCCTCTCATTTACACACTGTATATTATATGCCCGCTCCCTCTCATTTACACACTGTATATTATATGCCCGCTCCCTCTCATTTACACACTGTATATTATATGCCCGCTCCCTCATCATTTACACACTGTATATTATATGCCCGCTCCCTCTCATTTACACACTGTATATTATATGCCCGCTCCCTCTCATTTACACACTGTATATTATATGCCCGCTCCCTCTCATTTACACACTGTATATTATATGCCCGCTCCCTCTCATTTACACACTGTATATTATATGCCCGCTCACTCTCATTTACACACTGTATATTATATGCCCGCTCTCTCATCTACACCTGTATATTATAGCCCCCCCTACACACTGTATATTATATGCCCGCTCCCTCTCATTTACACACTGTATATTATATGCCCGCTCCCTCTCATTTACACACTGTATATTATATGCCCGCTCACTCTCATTTACACACTGTATATTATATGCCCGCTCCCTCTCATTTACACACTGTATATTATATGCCCGCTCACTCTCATTTACACACTGTATATTATATGCCCGCTCACTCTCATTTACACACTGTATATTATATGCCCGCTCACTCTCATTTACACACTGTATATTATATGCCCGCCCCCCATTTACACACTGTATATTATATGCCCGCTCCTCTCATTTACACACTGTATATTATATGCCCGCTCCCTCTCATTTACACACTGTATATTATATGCCCGCTCAGTCTCATTTACACACTGTATATTATATGCCCGCTCCCTCTCATTTACACACTGTATATTATATGCCCGCTCACTCTCATTTACACACTGTATATTATATGCCCGCTCCCTCTCATTTACACACTGTATATTATATGCCCGCTCAGTCTCATTCCAGTTATTATATGCCCCCCCTACACACTGTATATTATATCCGCCCCCTCTCATTTACACACTGTATATTATATGCCCGCTCAGTCTCATTTACACACTGTATATTATATGCCCGCTCACTCTCATTTACACACTGTATATTATATGCCCGCTCCCTCTCATTTACACACTGTATATTATATGCCCGCTCTCTATACCACTCTCATTTACACACTGTATATTATATGCCCGCTCCCTCTCATTTACACACTGTATATTATATGCCCGCTCCCTCTCATTTACACACTGTATATTATATGCCCGCCCCCTCCCATTACACACTGTATATTATATGCCCGCTCCACCTCCCTCTCATTTACACACTGTATATTATATGCCCGCTCCCTCTCATTTACACACTGTATATTATATGCCCGCTCCACTCTCATTTACACACTGTATATTATATGCCCGCTCACTCTCATTTACACACTGTATATTATATGCCCGCTCCCTCTCATTTACACACTGTATATTATATGCCCGCTCAGTCTCATTTACACACTGTATATTATATGCCCGCTCTCTCTCATTTACACACTGTATATTATATGCCCGCTCCCTCTCATTTACACCCCCCCTCTCATTTACACACTGTATATTATATGCCCGCTCAGTCTCATTTACACACTGTATATTATATGCCCGCTCCCTCTCATTTACACACTGTATATTATATGCCCGCTCCCAGTCTCATTTACACACTGTATATTATATGCCCCTCCCTCTCATTTACACACTGTATATTATATGCCCGCTCAGTCTCATTTACACACTGTATATTATATGCCCGCTCCCTCTCATTTACACACTGTATATTATATGCCCGCTCACTCTCATTTACACACTGTATATTATATGCCCGCTCCCTCTCATTTACACACTGTATATTATATGCCCGCTCCCTCTCATTTACACACTGTATATTATATGCCCCGCCCCTCTCATTTACACACTGTATATTATATGCCCGCTCACTCTCATTTACACACTGTATATTATATGCCCGCTCCCTCTCATTTACACACTGTATATTATATGCCCGCTCCCTCTCATTTACACACTGTATATTATATGCCCGCTCAGTCTCATTAACACCATACCCCTCTCTCATTACCCTGTTTTATACCCCCCAACACTGTATATTATATGCCCGCTCACTCTCATTTACACACTGTATATTATATGCCCGCTCCCTCTCATTTACACACTGTATATTATATGCCCGCTCCGTCTCATTTACACACTGTATATTATATGCCCGCTCCCTCTCATTTACACACTGTATATTATATGCCCCCCCCTACACGCCCCCCGTCTCATTTACACACTGTATATTATATGCCCGCTCACTCTCATTTACACACTGTATATTATATGCCCGCTCCCTCTCATTTACACACTGTATATTATATGCCCGCTCCCTCTCATTTACACACTGTATATTATATGCCCGCTCAGTCTCATTTACACACTGTATATTATATGCCCGCTCCCTCTCATTTACACACTGTATATTATATGCCCGCTCCCTCTCATTTACACACTGTATATTATATGCCCGCCCCCCATTTACACACTGTATATTATATGCCCGCTCAGTCTCATTTACACACTGTATATTATATGCCCGCTCACTCTCATTTACACACTGTATATTATATGCCCGCTCAGTCTCATTTACACACTGTATATTATATGCCCGCTCCCTCTCATTTACACACTGTATATTATATGCCCGCTCCCTCTCATTTACACACTGTATATTATATGCCCGCTCAGTCTCATTTACACACTGTATATTATATGCCCGCTCTCTCTCTCATTTACACACTGTATATTATATGCCCGCTCCCTCTCATTTACACACTGTATATTATATGCCCGCTCCCTCTCATTTACACACTGTATATTATATGCCCGCTCCCTCTCATTTACACACTGTATATTATATGCCCGCTCACTCTCATTTACACACTGTATATTATATGCCCGCTCCCTCTCATTTACACACTGTATATTATATGCCCGCTCCCTCTCATTTACACACTGTATATTATATGCCCGCTCCCTCTCATTTACACACTGTATATTATATGCCCGCTCCCTCTCATTTACACACTGTATATTATATGCCCGCTCAGTCTCATTCCCCCCTACACACTGTATATTATATGCCCGCTCCGTCTCATTTACACACTGTATATTATATGCCCGCTCGTCTCATTTACACACTGTATATTATAGCCCGTCCCCCTCTCATTTACACACTGTATATTATATGCCCGCTCAGTCTCATTTACACACTGTATATTATATGCCCGCCCCCCTCATTACACACTGTATATTATACCCCTGCCCTCTCATTTACACACTGTATATTATATGCCCGCTCCCTCTCATTTACACACTGTATATTATATGCCCGCTCCCTCTCATTTACACACTGTATATTATATGCCCACCGCTCACTCTCATTTACACACTGTATATTATATGCCCGCTCCCTCTCATTTACACACTGTATATTATATGCCCGCTCAGTCTCATTTACACACTGTATATTATATGCCCGCTCCCTCTCATTTACACACTGTATATTATATGCCCGCTCTCTCATCACTCCTCTCATTTACACACTGTATATTATATGCCCGCTCAGTCTCATTTACACACTGTATATTATATGCCCGCTCCCTCTCATTTACACACTGTATATTATATGCGCCCCACTGAAAACCCCTCTCTCTCATTTACACACTGTATATTATATGCCCGCTCCCTCTCATTTACACACTGTATATTATATGCCCGCTCCCTCTCATTTACACACTGTATATTATATGCCCGCTCCCTCTCATTTACACACTGTATATTATATGCCCGCCCGCCTCATTATACACACTGTATATTATATGCCCGCTCACTCTCATTTACACACTGTATATTATATGCCCGCTCACTCTCATTTACACACTGTATATTATATGCCCGCTCACTCTCATTTACACACTGTATATTATATGCCCGCTCCCTCTCATTTACACACTGTATATTATATGCCCGCTCCCTCTCATTTACACACTGTATATTATATGCCCGCTCACTCTCATTTACACACTGTATATTATATGCCCGCTCCCTCTCATTTACACACTGTATATTATATGCCCGCTCAGTCTCATTTACACACTGTATATTATATGCCCGCTCCCTCTCATTTACACACTGTATATTATATGCCCGCCCGCCCCCTTTTGCCCCTGTTTTTTCGCTCAGTCTCATTTACACACTGTATATTATATGCCCGCTCACTCTCATTTACACACTGTATATTATATGCCCGCTCCCTCTCATTTACACACTGTATATTATATGCCCCTCGTCTCATTTACACACTGTATATTATATGCCCGCTCAGTCTCATTTACACACTGTATATTATATGCCCGCTCCGTCTCATTTACACACTGTATATTATATGCCCGCTCCACTCTCATTTACACACTGTATATTATATGCCCGCTCTCTCTCATTTACACACTGTATATTATATGCCCGCTCGATAACCCCCCCCACCGAAAACCCGCTCCCTCTCATTTACACACTGTATATTATATGCCCGCTCAGTCTCATTTACACACTGTATATTATATGCCCGCTCCCTCTCATTTACACACTGTATATTATATGCCCGCTCAGTCTCATTTACACACTGTATATTATATGCCCGCTCACTCTCATTTACACACTGTATATTATATGCCCGCTCCCGTCTCATTTACACACTGTATATTATATGCCCGCTCAGTCTCATTTACACACTGTATATTATATGCCCCCCCCCCCCCATTTACACACTGTATATTATATGCCCGCTCCCTCTCATTTACACACTGTATATTATATGCCCGCTCCCTCTCATTTACACACTGTATATTATATGCCCGCTCACACCCTCTCATTTACACACTGTATATTATATGCCCGCTCCCTCTCATTTACACACTGTATATTATATGCCCGCTCAGTCTCATTTACACACTGTATATTATATGCCCGCTCCCTCTCATTTACACACTGTATATTATATGCCCGCCTCACTCTCATTTACACACTGTATATTATATGCCCGCTCCCTCTCATTTACACACTGTATATTATATGCCCGCTCAGTCTCATTTACACACTGTATATTATATGCCCGCTCCAGTCTCATTTACACACTGTATATTATATGCCCGCTCCCTCTCATTTACACACTGTATATTATATGCCCGCTCCCTCTCATTTACACACTGTATATTATATGCCCGCTCCGTCTCATTTACACACTGTATATTATATGCCCGCTCCGTCTCATTTACACACTGTATATTATATGCCCGCTCCCTCTCATTTACACACTGTATATTATATGCCCGCTCCAGTCTCATTTACACACTGTATATTATATGCCCGCTCACTCTCATTTACACACTGTATATTATATGCCCGCTCCCTCTCATTTACACACTGTATATTATATGCCCGCTCACTCTCATTTACACACTGTATATTATATGCCCGCTCTGTCTCATTTACACACTGTATATTATATGCCCGCTCCCTCTCATTTACACACTGTATATTATATGCCCGCTCCGTCTCATTTACACACTGTATATTATATGCCCGCTGCCCGCTCCCTCTCATTTACACACTGTATATTATATGCCCGCTCCCTCTCATTTACACACTGTATATTATATGCCCGCCGCCCGTCTCATTTACACTCTGTATATTATATGCCCGCTCCCTCTCATTTACACACTGTATATTATATGCCCGCTCAGTCTCATTTACACACTGTATATTATATGCCCGCTCCCTCTCATTTACACACTGTATATTATATGCCCGCTCCGTCTCATTTACACACTGTATATTATATGCCCGCTCACTCTCATTTACACACTGTATATTATATGCCCGCTCCCTCTCATTTACACACTGTATATTATATGCCCGCTCCCTCTCATTTACACACTGTATATTATATGCCCGCTCCCTCTCATTTACACACTGTATATTATATGCCCGCTCAGTCTCATTTACACACTGTATATTATATGCCCGCTCCCTCTCATTTACACACTGTATATTATATGCCCGCCGCTCTTACACACTGTATATTATTGCCCGCTCCCTCTCATTTACACACTGTATATTATATGCCCGCTCACTCTCATTTACACACTGTATATTATATGCCCGCTCCCTCTCATTTACACACTGTATATTATATGCCCGCTCCCTCTCATTTACACACTGTATATTATATGCCCGCTCCCTCTCATTTACACACTGTATATTATATGCCCGCTCAGTCTCATTTACACACTGTATATTATATGCCCGCTCAGTCTCATTTACACACTGTATATTATATGCCCGCTCCGTCTCATTTACCCTGTATATTATATGCCCGCTCAGTCTCATTTACACACTGTATATTATATGCCCGCTCCGTCTCATTTACACACTGTATATTATATGCCCGCTCAGTCTCATTTACACACTGTATATTATATGCCCGCTCCCCTCTCATTTACACACTGTATATTATATGCCCGCTCCCTCTCCCATTTACACACTGTATATTATATGCCCGCTCCCTCTCATTTACACACTGTATATTATATGCCCGCTCCCTCATTTACACACTCCATCTCATTTACACACTGTATATTATATGCCCGCTCACTCTCATTTACACACTGTATATTATATGCCCGCTCCCTCTCATTTACACACTGTATATTATATGCCCGCTCAGTCTCATTTACACACTGTATATTATATGCCCGCTCCCTCTCATTTACACACTGTATATTATATGCCCTCTCATCTCATTTCACCATGCCCGCTCCCTCTCATTTACACACTGTATATTATATGCCCGCTCCCTCTCATTTACACACTGTATATTATATGCCCGCTCTCTCTCATTTACACACTGTATATTATATGCCCGCTCCCTCTCATTTACACACTGTATATTATATGCCCTCCCAGTCTCATTTACACACTGTATATTATATGCCCGCTCCCTCTCATTTACACACTGTATATTATATGCCCGCTCCTCTCATTTACACACTGTATATTATAGCCCGCCGTCTCATTTACACACTGTATATTATATGCCCGCTCTCTCTCATTTACACACTGTATATTATATGCCCGCTCCCTCTCATTTACACACTGTATATTATATGCCCGCTCCTCTCATTTACTCACCTCTCATTTACACACTGTATATTATATGCCCGCTCACTCTCATTTACACACTGTATATTATATGCCCGCTCAGTCTCATTTACACACTGTATATTATATGCCCGCTCTCTCCCTACTGTATATTATATGCCCGCTCAGTCTCATTTACACACTGTATATTATATGCCCGCTCACTCTCATTTACACACTGTATATTATATGCCCGCTCACTCTCATTTACACACTGTATATTATATGCCCCCCCCCCTCAGTCTCATTTACACACTGTATATTATATGCCCCCCCTCTCATTTACACACTGTATATTATAGCCCCACACTACACTGTATATTATATGCCCGCCTCTCTCTCATTTACACACTGTATATTATATGCCCGCTCACTCTCATTTACACACTGTATATTATATGCCCGCTCAGTCTCATTTACACACTGTATATTATATGCCCGCTCCCTCTCATTTACACACTGTATATTATATGCCCGCTCCCTCTCATTTACACCGTAATTATATGCCCCCCCCCTCATTTACACACTGTATATTATATGCCCGCTCACTCTCATTTACACACTGTATATTATATGCCCGCTCTCTCTCTCATTTACACACTGTATATTATATGCCCGCTCCCTCTCATTTACACACTGTATATTATATGCCCGCTCCCTCTCATTTACACACTGTATATTATATGCCCGCTCCCTCTCATTTACACACTGTATATTATATGCCCGCTCCCTCTCATTTACACACTGTATATTATATGCCCGCTCCCTCTCATTTACACACTGTATATTATATGCCCGCCCATTCACACTGTATATTATATGCCCGCCCCCTCTCATTTACACACTGTATATTATATGCCCGCTCCACTCTCATTTACACACTGTATATTATATGCCCGCTCCCTCATTTACACACTGAAAAGCCCTCTCATTTACACACTGTATATTATATGCCCGCTCACTCTCATTTACACACTGTATATTATATGCCCGCTCCCTCTCATTTACACACTGTATATTATATGCCCGCTCCCTCTCATTTACACACTGTATATTATATGCCCGCTCAGTCTCATTTACACACTGTATATTATATGCCCGCTCCCTCTCATTTACACACTGTATATTATATGCCCGCTCACTCTCATTTACACACTGTATATTATATGCCCGCTCAGTCTCATTTACACACTGTATATTATATGCCCGCTCCCTCTCATTTACACACTAAGCCCGTACTATATTATATGCCCGCTCACTCTCATTTACACACTGTATATTATATGCCC
The DNA here is from genome assembly GCA_947044405.1 of Leptodactylus fallax. NCBI lineage: Eukaryota > Metazoa > Chordata > Amphibia > Anura > Leptodactylidae > Leptodactylus > Leptodactylus fallax. The sequence goes on from CAMRHE010000629.1 coordinate 671,843, forward strand.
GCTCCCTCTCATTTACACACGTATATAGCCCTCCTCTCATTTACACACTGTATATTATATGCCCGCTCCCTCTCATTTACACACTGTATATTATATGCCCGCTCAGTCTCATTTACACACTGTATATTATATGCCCGCTCTCTCTCATTTACACACTGTATATTATATGCCCGCTCGTCTCTTTACCACTGCCTCTCATTTACACACTGTATATTATATGCCCGCTCACTCTCATTTACACACTGTATATTATATGCCCGCCACCTCTCATTTACACACTGTATATTATATGCCCGCTCACTCTCATTTACACACTGTATATTATATGCCCGCTCAGTCTCATTTACACACTGTATATTATATCCCTCGCCCCCGCTCCCTCTCATTTACACACTGTATATTATATGCCCGCTCCCTCTCATTTACCCCTCTCATTTACACACTGTATATTATATGCCCGCTCCCTCTCATTTACACACTGTATATTATATGCCCGCTCACTCTCATTTACACACTGTATATTATATGCCCGCTCCCTCTCATTTACACACTGTATATTATATGCCCGCCCTCTCTCTCATTTACACACTGTATATTATATCCCGCTCCCTCTCATTTACACACTGTATATTATATGCCCGCTCCCTCTCATTTACACACTGTATATTATATGCCCGCTCCCTCTCATTTACACACTGTATATTATATGCCCGCTCCCTCTCATTTACACACTGTATATTATATGCCCGCTCCCTCTCATTTACACACTGTATATTATATGCCCGCTCAGTCTCATTTACACACTGTATATTATATGCCCGCTCCCTCTCATTTACACACTGTATATTATATGCCCGCTCAGTCTCATTTACACACTGTATATTATATGCCCGCTCAGTCTCATTTACACACTGTATATTATATGCCCGCTCCCTCTCATTTACACACTGTATATTATATGCCCGCCCCCTCTCATTTACACACTGTATATTATATGCCCGCTCCCCAGTCTCATTTACACACTGTATATTATATGCCCGCTCCCTCTCATTTACACACTGTATATTATATGCCCGCTCAGTCTCATTTACACACTGTATATTATCGCCCGCTCCCTCTCATTTACACACTGTATATTATATGCCCGCTCCCTCTCATTTACACACTGTATATTATATGCCCGCTCCCTCTCATTTACACACTGTATATTATATGCCCGCTCCCTCTCATTTACACACTGTATATTATATGCCCGCTCTCTCTCATTTACACACTGTATATTATATGCCCGCCCCGTCTCATTTACACACTGTATATTATATGCCCGCTCCCTCTCATTTACACACTGTATATTATATGCCCGCTCCCTCTCATTTACACACTGTATATTATATGCCCGCTCCCTCTCATTTACACACTGTATATTATATGCCCGCTCAGTCTCATTTACACACTGTATATTATATGCCCGCTCACTCTCATTTACACACTGTATATTATATGCCCGCTCACTCTCATTTACACACTGTATATTATATGCCCGCTCAGTCTCATTTACACACTGTATATTATATGCCCGCTCCCTCTCATTTACACACTGTATATTATATGCCCGCTCCCAGTCTCATTTACACACTGTATATTATATGCCCGCTCAGTCTCATTTACACACTGTATATTATATGCCCGCTCCCTCTCATTTACACACTGTATATTATATGCCCGCTCCCTCTCATTTACACACTGTATATTATATGCCCGCTCCACTCTCATTTACACACTGTATATTATATGCCCGCTCCCTCTCATTTACACACTGTATATTATATGCCCGCTCCCTCTCATTTACACACTGTATATTATATGCCCGCTCCAGTCTCATTTACACACTGTATATTATATGCCCGCTCCCTCTCATTTACACACTGTATATTATATGCCCGCTCAGTCTCATTTACACACTGTATATTATATGCCCGCTCAGTCTCATTTACACACTGTATATTATATGCCCGCTCCAGTCTCATTTACACACTGTATATTATATGCCCGCTCACTCTCATTTACACACTGTATATTATATGCCCTCGCTCTCTCTCATTTACACACTGTATATTATATGCCCGCTCCCTCTCATTTACACACTGTATATTATATGCCCGCTCCCTCTCATTTACACACTGTATATTATATGCCCCCTCTCATTTACACACTGTATATTATATGCCCGCTCCCTCTCATTTACACACTGTATATTATATGCCCGCTCCCTCTCATTTACACACTGTATATTATATGCCCGCTCAGTCTCATTTACACACTGTATATTATATGCCCGCTCCCTCTCATTTACACACTGTATATTATATGCCCGCTCACTCTCATTTACACACTGTATATTATATGCCCGCTCCCTCTCATTTACACACTGTATATTATATGCCCGCTCCCTCTCATTTACACACTGTATATTATATGCCCGCTCACTCTCATTTACACACTGTATATTATATGCCCGCTCACTCTCATTTACACACTGTATATTATATGCCCGCTCAGTCTCATTTACACACTGTATATTATATGCCCGCTCAGCTCATTTACACACCCGCCCCCTCTCATTTACACACTGTATATTATATGCCCGCTCCCTCTCATTTACACACTGTATATTATATGCCCGCTCAGTCTCATTTACACACTGTATATTATATGCCCGCTCCCTCTCATTTACACACTGTATATTATATGCCCGCTCCACTCTCATTTACACACTGTATATTATATGCCCGCTCCCTCTCATTTACACACTGTATATTATATGCCCGCTCTCTCTCATTTACACACTGTATATTATATGCCCGCTCAGTCTCATTTACACACTGTATATTATATGCCCCGCTCACTCTCATTTACACACTGTATATTATATGCCCGCTCAGTCTCATTTACACACTGTATATTATATGCCCGCTCCCTCTCATTTACACACTGTATATTATATGCCCGCTCCTCTCATTCACCTGTATATATTGCCCGCTCTCTCATTTACACACTGTATATTATATGCCCGCCCCCGTCTCATTTACACACTGTATATTATATGCCCGCTCTCTCTCATTTACACACTGTATATTATATGCCCGCTCAGTCTCATTTACACACTGTATATTATATGCCCGCTCCCTCTCATTTACACACTGTATATTATATGCCCGCTCCCTCTCATTTACACACTGTATATTATATGCCCGCTCCCTCTCATTTACACACTGTATATTATATGCCCGCTCACTCTCATTTACACACTGTATATTATATGCCCGCTCCCTCTCATTTACACACTGTATATTATATGCCCGCTCCCTCTCATTTACACACTGTATATTATATGCCCGCTCACTCTCATTTACACACTGTATATTATATGCCCGCTCCCTCTCATTTACACACTGTATATTATATGCCCGCTCCCTCTCATTTACACACTGTATATTATATCCCCCTCATCCACACCCGCTCCCTCCTCCCCCTCATTTACACTCTGTATATTATATGCCCGCTCCCTCTCATTTACACACTGTATATTATATGCCCTCTCACTCTCATTTACACACTGTATATTATATGCCCGCTCAGCTCTCATTTACACACTGTATATTATATGCCCGCTCACTCTCATTTACACACTGTATATTATACCCCCCTGCCCCGTTTTTTGCCCTCCCTCTCATTTACACACTGTATATTATATGCCCGCTCCTCTCATTTACACACTGTATATTATATGCCCGCTCCCTCTCATTTACACACTGTATATTATATGCCCGCTCCCTCTCATTTACACACTGTATATTATATGCCCGCTCACTCTCATTTACACACTGTATATTATATGCCCGCTCCCTCTCATTTACACACTGTATATTATATGCCCGCTCTCTCTCATTTACACACTGTATATTATATGCCCGCTCCCTCTCATTTACACACTGTATATTATATGCCCGCTCAGTCTCATTTACACACTGTATATTATATGCCCGCTCCCTCTCATTTACACACTGTATATTATATGCCCGCTCAGTCTCATTTACACACTGTATATTATATGGCCGCTCACTCTGATTTATAGGTATTCTCTCTCACTTAGTCACTCTGTAGTATATATACTCTGACTCAGCGTATATTACACACTCGCTCGCTCTTGTTACATGTATACTCTTTGTGCTCACTGACTCTTGTTTCACCTTATAGGTCATGGATTCTAGTTCTCATCTCTTCTAGGTGCTGACGATGCATACGCCACATTTCTTGTTTGCTTCTTTATGTGATTTGCTCCTTCTTCAATATTCTGCATTTTGCCGTCTTGCGCATTTCCTGGGTGTAATTATGTAAATTGATTTGTCAGAAACGCTTTACATTCACATCTTTTTAGTCTCTTGATCGCAAGTCAGTTGTCCAGAAAATTAAGAAGACTTGGTTTGTTTAATAACATCCGTGTAAATTGTTTAATCAGCGCCTGGATCTGCCGCGATGCGGATCGGACGTCTTAAGAAGGATCGGGGATAATTGAAAAGATTCCTTAACTCGCCGCACAACCAGACTATCAGCCATAGATTCAATATACTAGACTCCATACCGAAAGGAATTTTCTGATCGTTGATTTTTTTTTTTTTTTTTGTGTAGAATTCCAAAGTTTATAACTAACGTTGCCGTCTGCGACGCGGATTGCATCAGATATTTACCAGGTGGATGGTCTTGGACAATCTGAATGATTCTGAGGTCTCTGGGAGATGCAGATTGTGATAGAAGTGCAGACTAGTACCTGTGTGGGTGCTGTGAGGGGGCATAACCAATATAGCTTACTGAGATCATCTGGCTTGAGCTCTTCCATCCACTGTACTGGTCATTGCATGAGGCCGTATTTTGGCAGCCTTGTGCAGAGTAGTAGCAACATGTATAATACATATGTGAAGTTTTCTGCATGCCTCCTGCCCCTACGGTATCATTAGACTAGAGGGTTATATACAGCCTGCATTGGGATGCAGCCACCTCTTGGTCGTCATACTGTTGTGCCTGCGGTGTCATGTCTGCTCATCCTTCTTTTTGTCTCTTGCAGATGTTTGATTGGATCACACACAACAAGGAGGTTTTCCTTCAGGGTCACACGGAAATCGGAATGAGCTACCAGCACGCCCTCGACCTGCAGACCCAACACAACCACTTTGCCATGAATTCCATGGTAAGTCCCTGATATAGGAGGATATAAACCCAAAAGTGAACATTTAAGTAAAACAACATGAACAAAAAAAAGCAAACTTTTAAGTGTATAGATAGTAAGAATGCAGGAGGACAAATGTAGACAGTAAGAGAGCGGGAGGACACAACGTGGACAGTGAGAGAGCGGGAGAACAAATGTAGACAGAGGACAAATGTAGACAGTGAGAGAGCGGGAGGACACAACATGGACAGTGAGAGAGCGGGAGAACAAATGTAGACAGAGGACAAATGTAGACAGTGAGAGAGCGGGAGGACACAACATGGACAGTGAGAGAGCGGGAGGACACAACGTGGACAGTGAGAGAGCGGGAGGACACAACGTGGACAGTGAGAGAGCGGGAGGACACAACGTGGACAGTGAGAGAGCGGGGAGGACACAACGTGGACAGTGAGAGAGCGGGAGAACAAATGTAGACAGAGGACAAATGTAGACAGTGAGAGAGCGGGGAGGACACAACATGGACAGTGAGAGAGCGGGAGGACACAACGTGGACAGTGAGAGAGCAGGAGGACACAACGTGGACAGTGATATAGCAGGAGGACACAACATGGACAGTGAGAGAGCAGGAGGACATATGTGGACAGTGAGAGAGCAGGAGGACACAACGTGGACAGTGAGAGAGCGGGAGGACACAGCGTGGACAGTGAGAGAGCGGGAGGACACAATGTGGACAGTGATATAGCAGGAGGACACAACGTGTACAGTGAGAGAGCAGGAGGACACAACGTGGACAGAGAGAGATCAGGAGGACACAACGTGGACAGTGAGAGGGCGGGAGGACACAACGTGTACAGTGAGAGAGCAGGAGGACATATGTGGACAGTGAGAGAGCAGGAAGACACAACGTGGACAGTGAAAGAGCAGAAGGACAAATGTGGACATTAAGAGAGCAGAAGGACAAATGTAGACAGTGAGAGAGCAGGAGGACACAACATGGACAGTGAGAGAGCAGAAGGACACAATGTGGACAATAAGAGAGCGGGGAACACAACGTAGATAGTGAGAGAGCAGGTGGACACAATATGAACAATAAGAGAGTGGGAGCACACAACGTGGTCAGTAAAAGAGCAGGAGCACACAGCGTGGACAGTGATATAGCAGGAGGACACAACGTGGACAGAGAGAGATCAGGAGGACACAACGTGGACAGTGATATAGCAGGAGGACACAACGTGGGCAGAGAGAGATCAGGAGGACAAATGTAGACAGTGAGAGAGCGGGAGGACACAACATGGACAGTGAGAGAGCAGGAGGACACAACGTGGACAGTGAGAGGGCGGGAGGACAAATGTAGACAGTGAGAGGGCGGGAGGACACAACGTGGACAGTGAGAGATCAGGAGGACACAACGTGGACAGTGAGAGGGCGGGAGGACACAACATGGACAGTGAGAGATCAGGAGGACACAACGTGGACAGTGAGAGGGCGGGAGGACACAACATGGACAGTGAGAGGGCGGGAGGACACAACGTGTACAGTGAGAGAGCGGGAGGACACAACATGGACAGTGAGAGAGCAGAAGGACACAATGTGGACAATAAGAGAGCGGGGAACACAATGTAGATAGTGAGAGAGCAGGTGGACACAATATGAACAATAAGAGAGTGGGAGCACACAACGTGGTCAGTAAAAGAGCAGGAGCACACAGCGTGGACAGTGAGAGAGCAGGAGGATACAACGTGGACAGTGATATAGCAGGAGGACACAACGTGGACAGTGATATAGCAGGAGGACACAACGTGGACAGAGAGAGATCAGGAGGACAAATGTAGACAGTGAGAGAGCGGGAGGACACAACATGGACAGTGAGAGAGCAGGAGGACACAACGTGGACAGTGAGAGAGCGGGAGGACAAATGTAGACAGTGAGAGGGCGGGGGGGGGGGGGGGGGGGGGGGGGGGAGGGGACACAACGTGGACAATGAGAGAGCAGGAGGACACAACATGGACAGTGAGAGAGCAGGAGGACACAACGTGGACAGTGAGAGAGCGGGAGGACAAATGTAGACAGTGAGAGAGCGGGAGGACACAACGTGGACAGTGAGAGATCAGGAGGACACAACGTGGACAGTGAGAGGGCGGGAGGACACAACATGGACAGTGAGAGATCAGGAGGACACAACGTGGACAGTGAGAGGGCGGGAGGACACAACGTGTACAGTGAGAGAGCAGGAGGACATATGTGGACAGTGAGAGAGCAGGAAGACACAACGTGGACAGTGAAAGAGCAGAAGGACAAATGTGGACATTAAGAGAGCAGAAGGACAAATGTAGACAGTGAGAGAGCAGGAGGACACAACATGGACAGTGAGAGAGCAGAAGGACACAATGTGGACAATAAGAGAGCGGGGAACACAACGTAGATAGTGAGAGAGCAGGTGGACACAATATGAACAATAAGAGAGTGGGAGCACACAACGTGGTCAGTAAAAGAGCAGGAGCACACAGCGTGGACAGTGAGAGAGCAGGAGGACACAACGTGGACAGTGATATAGCAGGAGGACACAACGTGGTCAGTGATATAGCAGGAGGACACAACGTGGACAGTGATATAGCAGGAGGACACAACGTGGACAGTGATATAGCAGGAGGACACAACGTGGACAGAGAGAGATCAGGAGGACACAACGTGGACAGTGATATAGCAGGAGGACACAACGTGGACAGAGAGAGATCAGGAGGACAAATGTAGACAGTGAGAGAGCGGGAGGACAAATGTAGACAGTGAGAGAGCGGGAGGACACAACGTGGACAGTGAGAGATCAGGAGGACACAACGTGGACAGTGAGAGGGCGGGAGCACACAACGTGTACAGTGAGAGAGCAGGAGGACATATGTGGACAGTGAGAGAGCAGGAAGACACAACGTGGACAGTGAAAGAGCAGAAGGACACAACGTGGACAATAAGAGAGCGGTGAACACAACGTAGATAGTGAGAGAGCAGGTGGACACAATATGAACAATAAGAGAGTGGGAGCACACAACGTGGTCAGTAAAAGAGCAGGAGCACACAGCGTGGACAGTGAGAGAGCAGGAGGACACAACGTGGACAGTGATATAGCAGGAGGACACAACGTGGTCAGTGATATAGCAGGAGGACACAACGTGGACAGTGATATAGCAGGAGGACACAACGTGGACAGTGATATAGCAGGAGGACACAACGTGGACAGAGAGAGATCAGGAGGACAAATGTAGACAGTGAGAGAGCGGGAGGACACAACATGGACAGTGAGAGAGCGGCAGGACACAACGTGTACAGTGAGAGGGCGGGAGGACAAATGTAGACAGTGAGAGGGCGGGAGGACACAACGTGGACAGTGAGAGAGCGGGAGGACAAATGTAGACAGTGAGAGGGCGGGAGGACACAACGTGGACAGTGATATAGCAGGAGGACACAACGTGGACAGTGAGAGATCAGGAGGACACAACGTGGACAGTGAGAGAGCAGGAGGACACAACGTGGACAGTGAGAGAGCGGGAGGACACAATGTGGACAGTGATATAGCAGGAGGACACAACGTGGACAGTGAGAGAGCAGGAGAACATATGTGGACAGTGAGAGAGCAGGAGGACACAACGTGGACAGTGAGAGAGCGGGAGGACACAACGTGGACAGTGAGAGAGCAGGAGGACACAACGTGGACAGTGAGAGAGCGGGAGGACATATGTGGACAGTGATATAGCAGGAGGACACAACGTGGACAGTGAGAGATCAGGAGGACACAACGTGGACAGTGAGAGGGCGGGGAGGACACAATGTGGACAGTGATATAGCAGGAGGACACAACGTGGACAGAGAGAGATCAGGAGGACACAACGTGGACAGTGATATAGCAGGAGGACACAACGTGGACAGAGAGAGATCAGGAGGACACAACGTGGACAGTGATATAGCAGGAGGACACAACGTGGACAGAGAGAGATCAGGAGGACACAACTTGGACAGTGAGAGAGCAGGAGGACACAACGTGGACAGAGAGAGATCAGGAGGACACAACGTGGTCAGAGAGAGATCAGGAGGACACAACGTGGACAGTGAGAGAGCAGGAGGACACAACGTGGACAGAGAGAGATCAGGAGGACACAACGTGGTCAGAGAGAGATCAGGAGGACACATTGTATCACGGGCTGTGCAGGAGCACGAGGACGCTTTACCTGTGTGGTCCTTTGTTTCCATCTTTCTCCCATGACCCTGTATGAAGGTTGCTCCAGGAGGAGCCTTACGTGTGGACTGACCCGTGTCGAGGTTTACCCACAGACCGTGTTACACGCACTAAAGTCATTTACATGTATAAATATTCACTCAGCTGGAAACCGTTGTAAAAATCACTGCAGCAATGTTAACTGTTTACTGGATGGCGGGGATCGTCCTCCGTGACCTCACCCTAGATTTATTGCTGCAAGTACAAGCCCCGACCGCCACATGTTCCATATTCACACTGAGGGTCACAAGCAATGCAGCCGAGGAAAATGCACCACATTTATTATGTCTTTTATGTAATAATGGCGTTCACCTTTACTATGGTGTAAAATATTGGTGTAAAGGGCTCCAGGCTAGACGAGGCATGAGGAAAAGTATTTCACATATCTAGAGAAGTGCACCGAACGTTGCATATAGCGTGCACCACTGTAATACATTAGGTGCGGTGTCTGCCGAGCGCGTCTGGATTTATCCTGTGTACATAAAGGATTGTAATGATAAATCTGCCCCAGTGTATGCTTTTAATATTACCCAGCATGCTCTGTGTTATCTGTGGTGTTACATAGGACTGCAGGTGAGCTCAGTGCAGAGTCAGCTCTGCTACATCCATTCTTATATGCATACACTATATTTCCCAGCATACTCCATGTAGATTATTACTTGTTATTCGGGGCCTTACGTAGGGCTGTAGGTTATCTCTGCTGTTACATAGGACTGCAGGTAAGCCTAGTGCAGTTACAGTTCTGGTATGATCCATATTATCAGCATGCACTATATTTCCCAGCATGCTCTGTCTTTATAGGATGGAGCAGATGATGCCTGAGAACAGTAGTATCATCTTCTCTATAACCCTGTCCCGTTTTATGGGGCTGCTTTATGAGTAATTAGAGCATTGAGGTCGGCCAGGACAATAAATGGGGGATTCAGAGCTGGACGTGTAGCGAGGCGGGAGATCTCGTAAAATACATCACCTGATCCCTGAGGGGGTGGGGGAGAGGAGACAAGAACATGATATCATGTATGTTATGCTAAAACATGTACAAACCTTTCTTACAGCTGAGGGTTTGTAACATTTGTATCCAGTCTTGCCAATCCAAGAAGGATGGTTTTACCAACAATGATACATTGTAACAAATGATCAGGAGTGGAGAGAGTCCGTCTGCCCTGATCTATGGTTCATTATAACGCCATGTATCTGTGTAACTTAGCTGTACATTGTAACAAACCCTCAGCTGTGACTTTTGTTACATTATATTCTCTCAGCTGCTACAGGTCGAGAGCGCCACATAGCGTTGTGTGTTGTAACTCCGCTTGGATCTGCATAAATTGGTCCGTGTTTGGCGCTGTCATCATGGGGAGAACCTCGGATAAGAAGAGTCCCTATTACAACCAATCAACCTGAATTAGAGTGTCAGCTCTGTGGGCAATCTGGAATATGTAAAATGTTTTAGATGGATTCCTGGGTTATATTTAGATTTTTCGGATGTATTTCCAGCGCTGAGTAGACGCAGCGGCTTCCCGTATCGTCCCTGATGAGATTCTATGGAATGCAGAGTTCTGGCAGAAGTCCACAAATGGGTTATGTCTGCCGCCCTGATGAAGCCGCATCTTTTCGCAATTATCTATGGGACATCGTGGGAGCGGAGCGCGCAGATTTATATGGGGAGCCAGGACCCGTCCCCGCTCGGCAATCCATCCTCAACTTTACTATTCCAGTGCCAGGAGCGTCCCGCCGAGAGGCTGCGATTTCACAAACGTCTCCTGCACGTGGCGGGACAGCTGTAAATTTCACTGCCTAAGACTTTTAGGGATAATGTTGCGGGCCCCAGGGGGCCCAAACAATGCTCAATTGAGGGGTAATTTATAGCCGTCCTTGTCTTAACCCATGCAGGGTCAGTATGAGTGATAGAGAAGTCCTGGCATCACTGAGTGCTGCTCCGGAGGCTGACCATAAACTACATGTGGGAGAAGAGTCTTGTGACGCCATTGTGCAGAATTATCACAGATCTGCGCCACACTGCGACTTTACCTAATCTATACAGTGAAAGGTTCAGCAGTGTTCACACTGTGTACGTCATTACTACCATTTTCAAGACCTCTGCTTGCTGTCAGTGAATGGGGACACTCTTGCTTACATCTAATAATTTTCGCAGTGGAGGGTTTGTTACAATGTATCCCGTCTAGACAATTGTATGTGAGGTAAACATCCTGCACTCCAGACTGACACATTGTAACAAACTATTATAACAGGATTGATAGATTTGTGCCTCAGATGTGCATTGTTTACATACATTGTTCCAAACTCTCAGCTTGGGTTGTGTTCCAGTAGGAGCGGTCACCGGATTGTCTCCATTCACTTCTGTTGGTCACACATTTGTATTGTGCAGCTGAGGTGCCGTTACTATGGATGAGTCTGTACGACAATCAGGTGACTAAAATGGCCTCAGACCGCCAGGCGGCAATAAGACGGAGGAGGCGAGATTACGGGAATGACTGTATATGATTAGGCCACGCATGAAGATGCTGGGAGTGGTAGTCCTCCTCTCCGTGAGCCCCTCTCAGCCCCAGTGGTTCAGACTGACAGGCTGAGTCATGTGAAGTGTTGGATGAGATTACGCGGCTTCTCATTGGATTACGCAGCGGCGCTCGGCCTGATTAATCTGCTTTATTAAAGAAAATAGCGTGCGAGTCGCTGATGAGAAAATAATGAAAGATGGAGGAGTCTGAGCGAGCAGCTCAGGAGGGAGGATTATGTCTCAGCTGCTTCCTGTCACTTGTAGTTCTCCAGGCTGTGGGGTTTCTAGGTTCCCCTTTCTGTGTTATTTTACAGCAGTTGTTTGAAGATCTTATGTTGATCCTGCATTACAATATGTCTTATACTCCACTCACATCCAAAACTGCAGTCACAATTTTGCTGATTCTTCTGGAACCAAATGTGTGACGGCAGACGGTGTTCCCATAATGCAATGCTGTTTGCTGGGGGAGTTTAGCTCTCCATACTTCTCACATGTGGATTGCACATCATCAGGTGTTTGTATAGCGAGGCCTGTTCACGGTGAATGCAGCCCTGAATGTGACTGGAGTATAAGACATAACAGTGTAAGGATGTACAGATCACTTTATATGGATGTTATACATGACATCTGCAATCTCTGACTGTATTTAATAGTCTGTTGCTCCCTGCTATCATCCACTTCTTGTACTATACAGTCATTCTCTTCCTGGAGTGCAATGGCTGATAACAGGGAGCAATATACGGTATTTCCCTGCACAGTAAAAGATGGTGTGTAAGTTTCCCCCTCGGTGATGACATCTTCCTTCTTGTCATTGCAGAATGCCTACGTCAATATCAATCGTATCATGTCCGTGGCCTCGCGTCTCATTGAAGCCGGACATTACGCGTCGCAGCAGATCAAGCAGATCTCCACCCAGCTGGATCAGGAGTGGAAAAGCTTTGCGGCAGCCCTGGACGAGAGGAGCACGATCCTGGCCATGTCCGCCGTATTCCATCAGAAGGCTGAGCAGGTGAAATGAGGATGATGATGACGAAGCTGGACTCCTCTGTGTATTGTAGGATACTACAGGACTCCTCTGTGTATTGTAGGATACTACAGGACTCCTCTGTGTATTGTAGGATACTACAGGACTCCTCTGTGTATTGTAGGATACTACAGGACTCCTCTGTGTATTGTAGGATATTACAGGACTCCTGTGTATTGTAGGATATTACAGGACTCCTCTGTTTATTGTAGGATATTACAGGACTCCTCTGTGTATTGTAGGATATTACAGGACTCCTCTGTGTATTGTAGGATACTACAGGACTCCTCTGTGTATTGTAGGATATTACAGGACTCCTCTGTGTATTGTAGGATACTACAGGACTCCTCTGTGAATTGTAGGATACTACAGGACTCCTCTGTGTATTGTAGGATACTACAGGACTCCTCTGTGTATTGTAGGATATTACAGGACTCCTCTGTGTATTGTAGGATATTACAGGACTCCTCTGTGTATTGTAGGATATTACAGGACTCCTCTGTGTATTGTATGATATTACAGGACTCCTCTGTGTATTGTAGGATATTACAGGACTCCTCTGTGTATTGTAGGATACTACAGGACTCCTCTGTGTATTGTAGGATACTACAGGACTCCTCTGTGTATTGTAGGATACTACAGGACTCCTCTGTGTATTGTAGGATATTACAGGACTCCTCTGTGTATTGTAGGATATTACAGGACTCCTCTGTGTATTGTATGATATTACAGGACTCCTCTGTGTATTGTAGGATATTACAGGACTCCTCTGTGTATTGTAGGATACTACAGGACTCCTCTGTGTATTGTAGGATACTACAGGACTCCTCTGTGTATTGTAGGATACTACAGGACTCCTCTGTGTATTGTAGGATATTACAGGACTCCTCTGTGTATTGTAGGATATTACAGGACTCCTCTGTGTATTGTAGGATATTACAGGACTCCTCTGTGTATTGTAGGATATTACAGGACTCCTCTGTGTATTGTAGGATATTACAGGACTCCTCTGTGTATTATAGGATATTACAGGACTCCTCTGTGTATTGTAGGATATTACAGGACTCCTCTGTGTATTGTAGGATATTACAGGACTCCTCTGCGTATTATAGGATATTACAGGACTCCTCTGCGTATTATAGGATATTACAGGACTCCTCTGCGTATTATAGGATATTACAGGACTCCTCTGTGTTATTATTATACAGTAATAACGGACAGTAATAACGGACAGTATAAAGGACAGTAATAACGGACAGTAATAACGGACAGTATAAAGGACAGTAATAACGGACAGTATAAAGGACAGTAATAACGGACAGTATAACGGACAGTATAAAGGACAGTAATAACGGACAGTATAAAGGACAGTAATAACGGACAGTATAAAGGACAGTAATAACGGACAGTATAAAGGACAGTATAACGGACAGTATAAAGGACAGTAATAACGGACAGCAATAACGGACAGTATAAAGGACAGCAATAACGGACAGTAATAACGGACAGTATAAAGGACAGTAATAACGGACAGTAATAACAGACAGTAATAACGGACAGTATAAAGGACAGTAATAACGGACAGTATAAAGGACAGTAATAACGGACAGTAATAACGGACAGTAATAACGGACTGTATAAAGGACAGTAATAACGGACAGTATAAAGGACAGTAATAACGGACAGTAATAACGGACAGTATAAAGGACAGTATAAAGGACAGTATAAAGGACAGTAATAACGGACAGTATAAAGGACAGTATAAAGGACAGTAATAACGGACAGTATAAAGGACAGTATAAAGGACAGTATAAAGGACAGTAATAACGGACAGTATAAAGGACAGTATAAAGGACAGTAATAACGGACAGTATAAAGGACAGTAATAACGGACAGTATAAAGGACAGTAATAACGGACAGCAATAACGGACAGTATAAAGGACAGTATAAAGGACAGTAATAACGGACAGTATAAAGGACAGTAATAACGGACAGTATAAAGGACAGTAATAACGGACAGTAATAATGGACAGTAATAACGGACAGTATAAAGGACAGTAATAACGGACAGTATAAAGGACAGTATAACGGACAGTAATAACGGACTGTATAAAGGACAGTAATAACGGACAGTATAACGGACAGTAATAACGGACAGTATAAAGGACAGTAATAACGGACAGTATAAAGGACAGTAATAACGGACAGTAATAACGGACAGTAATAACGGACAGTATAAAGGACAGTAATAACGGACAGCAATAACGGACAGTATAAAGGACAGTATAAAGGACAGTAATAAAAGACAGTAATGGACAGTATAAAGGACAGTAATAACGGACAGTAATAACGGACAGTAATAACGGACAGTATAAAGGACAGTAATAACGGACAGTAATAACGGACAGTAATAACGGACAGTATAAAGGACAGTAATAACGGACAGTAATAACGGACAGTAATAACGGACAGTATAAAGGACAGTAATAACGGACAGTAATAACGGACAGTATAAAGGACAGTAATAACGGACAGTAATAACGGACAGTATAAAGGACAGTATAACGGACAGTATAAAGGACAGTAATAACGGACAGTAATAACGGACAGTAATAACGGACAGTAATAACGGACAGTATAAAGGACAGTAATAACGGACAGTATAAAGGACAGTAATAACGGACAGTATAAAGGACAGTAATAACGGACAGTATAAAGGACAGTAATAAAGGACAGTATAAAGGACAGTATAAAGGACAGTAATAACGGACAGTATAAAGGACAGTAATAACGGACAGTATAAAGGACAGCAATAATGGACAGTAATAACGGACAGTATAAAGGACAGTAATAACGGACAGTATAAAGGACAGTAATAACGGACAGTATAAAGGACAGTATAAAGGACAGTAATAACGGACAGTATAAAGGACAGTAATAACGGACAGTATAAAGGACAGTATAAAGGACAGTAATAAAAGACAGTTATAACGGACAGTATAAAGGACAGTAATAACGGACAGTAAGAAAGGACAGTATAACGGACAGTAATAACGGACAGTAATAACGGACAGTATAAAGGACAGCAATAACGGACAGTAATAACGGACAGTATAAAGGACAGTAATAACGGACAGTAATAACGGACAGTAATAACGGACAGTAATAACGGACAGTATAAAGGACAGTAATAACGGACAGTAATAACGGACAGTAATAACGGACAGTATAAAGGACAGTAATAACGGACAGTATAAAGGACAGTAATAACGGACAGTAATAACGGACAGTATAAAGGACAGTATAAAGGACAGTATAAAGGACAGTAATAACGGACAGTATAAAGGACAGTATAAAGGACAGTATAACGGACAGTATAAAGGACAGTAATAACGGACAGTATAAAGGACAGTAATAACGGACAGTATAAAGGACAGTATAAAGGGCAGTAATAACGGACAGTATAAAGGACAGTAATAACGGACAGTATAAAGGACAGTAATAACGGACAGTAATAACGGACAGTAATAACGGACAGTAATAACGGACAGTAATAACGGACAGTATAAAGGACAGTAATAACGGACAGTATAAAGGACAGTAATAACGGACAGTATAAAGGACAGTAATAACGGACAGTATAAAGGACAGTATAAAGGACAGTAATAACGGACAGTATAAAGGACAGTAATAACGGACAGTATAAAGGACAGTATAAAGGACAGTAATAAAAGACAGTAATAACGGACAGTATAAAGGACAGTAATAACGGACAGTAATAACGGACAGTATAACGGACAGTAATAACGGACAGTAATAACGGACAGTAATAACGGACAGTATAAAGGACAGTAATAACGGACAGTAATAACGGACAGTATAAAGGACAGTAATAACGGACAGTATAAAGGACAGTAATAACGGACAGTATAAAGGACAGTAATAACGGACAGTATAAAGGACAGTAATAACGGACAGTATAAAGGACAGTATAACGGACAGTATAAAGGACAGTAATAACGGACAGTAATAACGGACAGCAATAACGGACAGTATAAAGGACAGCAATAACGGACAGTAATAACGGACAGTATAAAGGACAGCAATAAAGGACAGTAATAACGGACAGTATAAAGGACAGCAATAAAGGACAGTAATAACGGACAGTATAAAGGACAGTATAACGGACAGTAATAACGGACAGTAATAACGGACAGGACAGTATAAAGGACAGTAATAACGGACAGTAATAACGGACAGTATAAAGGACAGTAATAACGGACAGTATAAAGGACAGTAATAACGGACAGTAATAACGGACAGTATAACGGACAGTAATAACGGACAGTATAAAGGACAGTAATAACGGACAGTATAAAGGACAGTATAACGGACAGTAATAACGGACAGTAATAACGGACAGTATAAAGGACAGTAATAACGGACAGTATAAAGGACAGTAATAACGGACAGTATAAAGGACAGTATAACGGACAGTAATAACGGACAGTATAACGGACAGTATAAAGGACAGTAATAACGGACAGTATAAAGGACAGTAATAACGGACAGTAATAACGGACAGTATAAAGGACAGTAATAACGGACAGTATAAAGGACAGTAATAACGGACAGTAATAACGGACAGTATAAAGGACAGTATAAAGGACAGTAATAACGGACAGTAATAACGGACAGTATAACGGACAGTAATAACGGACAGCAATAACGGACAGCAATAACGGACAGCAATAACGGACAGTATAAAGGACAGCAATAACGGACAGTAATAACGGACAGTATAAAGGACAGTAATAACGGACAGTAATAACGGACAGTATAAAGGACAGTAATAACGGACAGTATAAAGGACAGTATAACGGACAGTAATAACGGACAGTATAACGGACAGTATAAAGGACAGTATAACGGACAGTAATAACGGACAGTATAACGGACAGTATAAAGGACAGTAATAACGGACAGTAATAACGGACAGTATAAAGGACAGTAATAACGGACAGTATAAAGGACAGTAATAACGGACAGTAATAACGGACAGTATAACGGACAGTATAAAGGACAGTATAACGGACAGTAATAACGGACAGTATAACGGACAGTATAAAGGACAGTAATAACGGACAGTAATAACGGACAGTATAAAGGACAGTAATAACGGACAGTATAAAGGACAGTAATAACGGACAGTAATAACGGACAGTATAAAGGACAGTAATAACGGACAGTATAAAGGACAGTAATAACGGACAGTAATAACGGACAGTATAAAGGACAGTATAAAGGACAGTAATAACGGACAGTAATAACGGACAGTATAAAGGACAGTAATAACGGACAGTATAAAGGACAGTAATAACGGACAGTAATAACGGACAGTATAAAGGACAGTAATAACGGACAGTATAAAGGACAGTAATAACGGACAGTAATAACGGACAGTATAAAGGACAGTATAAAGGACAGTAATAACGGACAGTAATAACGGACAGTATAACGGACAGCAATAACGGACAGCAATAACGGACAGCAATAACGGACAGTATAAAGGACAGCAATAACGGACAGTAATAACGGACAGTATAAAGGACAGTAATAACGGACAGTAATAACGGACAGCAATAACGGACAGCAATAACGGACAGTATAAAGGACAGCAATAACGGACAGTAATAACGGACAGTATAACGGACAGTATAACGGACAGTAATAACGGACAGCAATAACGGACAGCAATAACGGACAGCAATAACGGACAGTATAAAGGACAGCAATAACGGACAGTAATAACGGACAGTATAAAGGACAGTAATAACGGACAGTATAAAGGACAGTATAACGGACAGTAATAACGGACAGTATAACGGACATGTGACGGATTTGGTGTAAAAGGTCACTAATGAACAACAGATAACATCCCATTGAAATCAATGGGATTTTTAACGGATTTATGATGGTTCTGATCGTGTCCATTGTTAATATCTTGTAACAGACACTAGCAGCGGACACTACTGACGGTCACCAGCGCTAGTATGAACACCCCCTAACTTCTTTTCTGTGACACTGTCCTGGTGTATACAGCCAGAGCCGTCAAGCTTTGATGTTGGGCCAGGGAGCTGGAACCTGGAATATTGATATGGGACTGTAGAGGGCGTTGTTTGCATTTGTGGCGCAGGGCTCGTTTCTTTTCATGTACATGTCATGTCTTTGCCTTGCAGGGCTCAGATTTTGCTGTTCTGGTCTGTGCTGTTCTGCACAGCTCGTGTCTTTACGTGAACACATCATGTCTATATTTGCCTTGCAGGTTTTGTGTTTTACACTGTAGGCTCATGTCTCACTGTAGGCTCATGTCTCACTATAGGCTCATGTCTCACTGTAGGCTCATGTCTCACTATAGGCTCATGTCTCACTGTAGGCTCATGTCTCACTGTAGGCTCATGTCTCACTGTAGGCTCATGTCTCACTGTAGGCTCATGTCTCACTATAGGCTCATGTCTCACTGTAGGCTCATGTCTCACTATAGGCTCATGTCTCACTGTAGGCTCATGTCTCACTATAGGCTCATGTCTCACTGTAGGCTCATGTCTCACTATAGGCTCATGTCTCACTACAAGGCTCATGTCTCACTGTAGGCTCATGTCTCACTACAAGGCTCATGTCTCACTGTAGGCTCATGTCTCACTGTAGGCTCATGTCTCACTGTAGGCTCATGTCTCACTACAAGGCTCACGTCTCACTACAAGGCTCACGTCTCACTACAAGGCTCATGTCTCACTACAAGGCTCATGTCTCACTGTAGGTCACGTCTCACTACAAGGCTCACGTCTCACTACAAGGCTCATGTCTCACTACAAGGCTCACGTCTCACTACAAGGCTCACGTCTCACTACAAGGCTCATGTCTCACTACAAGGCTCATGTCTCAATGTAGGCTTATGTCTCACTACAAGGCTCACGTCTCACTACAAGGCTCACGTCTCACTATAGGCTCGTGTCTCACTGTAGGCTCGTGTCTCACTGTAGGCTCGTGTCTCACTGTAGGCTCGTGTCTCACTGTAGGCTCGTGTCTCACTGTAGGCTCGTGTCTCACTACAAGGCTCACGTCTCACTGTAGGCTCACGTCTCACTGTAGGCTCACGTCTCACTGTAGGCTCACGTCTCACTGTAGGCTCACGTCTCACTGTAGGCTCATGTCTCACTACAAGGCTCACGTCTAACTGTAGGCTCATGTCTCATTACAAGGCTCACGTCTAACTGTAGGCTCATGTCTCACTGTAGGCTCATGTCTCATTACTAGGCTCACGTCTCACTGTAGGCTCATGTCTCATTACAAGGCTCACGTCTAACTGTAGGCTCATGTCTCACTGTAGGCTCACGTCTCACTGTAGGCTCACGTCTCACTGTAGGCTCACGTCTCACTGTAGGCTCATGTCTCATTACAAGGCTCACATCTCACTGTAGGCTCACGTCTCACTGTAGGCTCATGTCTCATTACAAGGCTCACGTCTCACTGTAGGCTCACGTCTCACTGTAGGCTCACGTCTCACTGTAGGCTCACGTCTCACTGTAGGCTCACGTCTCACTGTAGGCTCACGTCTCACTGTAGGCTCATGTCTCATTACAAGGCTCACGTCTTACTGTAGGCTCATGTCTCACTGTAGGCTCATGTCTCACTGTAGGCTCACGTCTCACTGTAGGCTCACGTCTCACTGTAGGCTCACGTCTAACTGTAGGCTCATGTCTCACTGTAGGTCACGTCTCACTGTAGGCTCACGTCTCACTGCAAGGCTCATGTCTTACTGTAGGCTCATGTCTCACTGTAGGTCACGTCTCACTGTAGGCTCATGTTTCATTACAAGGCTCACGTCTCACTGTAGACTCATGTCTTACTGTAGGCTCACGTCTCACTGTAGGCTCACGTCTCACTGTAGGCCCATGTCTTACTGTAGGCTCATGTCTCACTGTAGGCTCACGTCTCACTGTAGGCTCATGTCTCACTGTAGGCTCATGTCTTACTGTAGGCACATGTCTCACTGTAGGCTCACGTCTCACTGTAGGCTCACGTCTCACTGTAGGCTCATGTCTCACTGTAGGTCACGTCTCACTGTAGGCTCATGTCTCACTGTAGGCCCATGTCTTACTGTAGGCTCATGTCTCACTGTAGGCTCATGTCTCACTGTAGGCTCACATCTCACTGTAGGCTGACGTCTCACTGTAGGCTCATGTCTCACTGTAGGTCACGTCTCACTGTAGGCTCATGTCTTACTGTAGGCTCACGTCTCACTGTAGGCTCACGTCTCACTGTAGGCTCACGTCTCACTGTAGGCCCATGTCTTTCTGTAGGCTCATGTCTCACTGTAGGCTCATGTCTCACTGTAGGCTCACGTCTCACTGTAGGCTCACGTCTCACTGTAGGCTCATGTCTCACTGTAGGCTCACGTCTCACTGTAGGCTCATGTCTCACTGTAGGCTCATGTCTCACTGTAGGTCACGTCTCACTGAAGGCTCATGTCTTACTGTAGGCTCATGTCTCACTGTAGGCTCACGTCTCACTGTAGGCTCACGTCTCACTGTAGGCTCACGTCTCACTGTAGGCCCATGTCTTACTGTAGGCTCATGTCTCACTGTAGGCTCACGTCTCACTGTAGGCTGACGTCTCACTGTAGGCTCACGTCTCACTGTAGGCTCATGTCTTACTGTAGGCTCATGTCTTACTGTAGGCACATGTCTCACTGTAGGCTCACGTCTCACTGTAGGCTCATGTCTCACTGTAGGTCACGTCTCACTGTAGGCTCATGTCTCACTGTAGGCTCACGTCTCACTGTAGGCTCATGTTTCATTACAAGGCTCACGTCTCACTGTAGGCTCATGTCTCACTGTAGGTCACGTCTCACTGTAGGCTCATGTCTCACTGTAGGCTCACGTCTCACTGTAGGCTCACGTCTCACTGTAGGCTCATGTCTCACTGTAGGTCACGTCTCACTGTAGGCTCATGTCTCACTGTAGGCTCACGTCTCACTGTAGGCTCATGTTTCATTACAAGGCTCACGTCTCACTGTAGGCTCATGTCTCACTGTAGGTCACGTCTCACTGTAGGCTCATGTCTCACTGTAGGCTCATGTCTCACTGTAGGCACATGTCTCACAGTAGGCTCACGTCTCACTGTAGGCTCATGTCTCACTGTAGGTCACGTCTCACTGTAGGCTCATGTCTCACTGTAGGCTCACGTCTCACTGTAGGCTCACGTCTCACTGTAGGCTCACGTCTCACTGTAGGCTCACGTCTCACTGTAGGTCACGTCTCACTGTAGGCTCATGTCTCACTGTAGGCTCATGTCTCACTGTAGGCTCACGTCTCACTGTAGGCTCACGTCTCACTGTAGGCTCACGTCTCACTGTAGGCTCATGTCTCACTGTAGGCTCACGTCTCACTGTAGGCTCACGTCTCACTGTAGGCTCATGTCTCACTGTAGGTCACGTCTCACTGAAGGCTCATGTCTTACTGTAGGCTCATGTCTCACTGTAGGCTCACGTCTCACTGTAGGCTCACGTCTCACTGTAGGCTCACGTCTCACTGTAGGCCCATGTCTTACTGTAGGCTCATGTCTCACTGTAGGCTCACGTCTCACTGTAGGCTGACGTCTCACTGTAGGCTCACGTCTCACTGTAGGCTCATGTCTTACTGTAGGCTCATGTCTTACTGTAGGCACATGTCTCACTGTAGGCTCACGTCTCACTGTAGGCTCATGTCTCACTGTAGGTCACGTCTCACTGTAGGCTCATGTCTCACTGTAGGCTCACGTCTCACTGTAGGCTCATGTTTCATTACAAGGCTCACGTCTCACTGTAGGCTCATGTCTCACTGTAGGTTACGTCTCACTGTAGGCTCATGTCTCACTGTAGGCTCACGTCTCACTGTAGGCTCACGTCTCACTGTAGGCTCATGTCTCACTGTAGGTCACGTCTCACTGTAGGCTCATGTCTCACTGTAGGCTCACGTCTCACTGTAGGCTCATGTTTCATTACAAGGCTCACGTCTCACTGTAGGCTCATGTCTCACTGTAGGTCACGTCTCACTGTAGGCTCATGTCTCACTGTAGGCTCATGTCTCACTGTAGGCACATGTCTCACTGTAGGCTCACGTCTCACTGTAGGCTCATGTCTCACTGTAGGTCACGTCTCACTGTAGGCTCATGTCTCACTGTAGGCTCACATCTCACTGTAGGTCACGTCTCACTGTAGGCTCATGTCTCACTGTAGGTCACGTCTCACTGTAGGCTCATGTCTCACTGTAGGCTCACGTCTCACTGTAGGCTCACGTCTCACTGTAGGCTCACGTCTCACTGTAGGCTCATGTCTCACTGTAGGCTCACGTCTCACTGTAGGCTCATGTCTCACTGTAGGTCACGTCTCACTGTAGGCTCATGTCTCACTGTAGGTCACGTCTCACTGTAGGCTCATGTCTCACTGTAGGTCACGTCTCACTGTAGGCTCATGTCTCACTGTAGGCTCACGTCTCACTGTAGGCTCACGTCTCACTGTAGGTCACGTCTCACTGTAGGCTCATGTCTCACTGTAGGCTCACGTCTCACTGTAGGCTCATGTCTCACTGTAGGTCACGTCTCACTGTAGGCTCACGTCTCACTGTAGGCTCACGTCTCACTGTAGGCTCACGTCTCACTGTAAGCTCATGTCTCACTACAAGGCACATGTCTCACTGTAGGCTCATGTCTTACTGTAGGCTCATGTCTCACTGTAGGCTCATGTCTCACTGTAGGCTCATGTCTCACTGTAGGTCCATGTCTCACTGTTCGCCTTGTTCATGATACGATATTTAGTTTATAATGACTCTTTTTGTTGCAGTTCCTGTCAGGTGTGGACACTTGGTGCAAGCTCTGTAATGATGGGGGTCTCCCATCTGAGATGCAGGGGCTGGAGATGGCGATTCATCATCATCAGACACTGTACGAGGAGGTGACGCAGGCGTATACAGAGGTAAAGATGGCGCACTTCTCAGGGATCTCCCTGCTGTGTGGCCTACTACAACCCTGCAGCTGTAACGTGTATGCCCCTTGTGTGAGGTCCTCCACCCCTAGCATGATAACTGGCTCAGGTGGTAGGGTGGAGTTCCCCTTTAACATTACTGTTCTCCCCTTCTTTCTCTTTTTTTTTACTTAACCCTTTCTATCCCAGGTGTCTCCCTCTGACATGTCGTCTTATTCCCCTAGGTCAGTCAGGATGGGAAGGCTTTGCTGGATGTTTTGCAGCGTCCACTCAGCCCGGGGAACTCGGAGTCTCTCACAGCCACTGCCAACTACTCTAAGGCTGTGCACCAGGTTTTGGATGTTGTCCATGAAGTTCTGCATCACCAGCGAAGGTTGGAAAATATATGGCAGCACCGTAAAGTGCGTCTACATCAGCGGCTCCAGCTCTGCGTCTTTCAGCAGGACGTCCAACAGGTGACCTGTCGTGCTTTATAATCTCCTGTCAGCCGAAGTGCTGAGTACAAAAGCCGGCTAGGGTTTTATCCATCATATGGGTTGGGTTGTGTGGTATTTTGTGCAGAAATTTTTTGTACCATTTTTGTCACCACCTCAGCCACAGATCAGCACACAGCATACCCGGCATGTCCTATGGATAGAAAGCCCTCTGGACATTTCTAAGAATCTTGGGGGAATCGATAAGACTGGAGTTCTGTACTCCAACCTCAATCCATTCCTTCTGGCACTAACTATGCCTGGTTTAATAAGAGGCTCTATTCTCTTAGGGGCTGTTCACATGGCGGAAAATGAAGAGGAATTCCTCTCCATTACTTGGCATCTTTCCCCTGCACCAGATGAATAGGCCTAATAAGCGGGGAGTCTTGACCGTGGACTCCACGGCAAAATCAGCCATGCCATCTGCATCAGGATTGAGCAGCGTCCTGCTGCGATCTGCCAATTCCTATGTGTGAGCACCCCCTTATTTTGGATGTTTTGAGGTCTGCCCACTTTCTAAAAAGTGGTGATTGCGGCACAGAAGAAACGATGTGTTGCGTCTTTGGCACAAGAATGGGCCACTTGCCAAAGATATTTGCATTACACCCATCTATGTCAGAAAAGTTGCTTAGATGGGTTGGTAAATCCCCCCCCTGCACTGATACACTGTAACAAACGATCAGTTGAGACACAGGATTTGTACCGCTGATGTGTCTGTACTGTCACATTGTAATAAGCCCCCGCTGTGTGAGTGGGATTCGGTCAGGACAGGATTTCTGTATTTAATAGATGCTTTATTCTTAAGGAAACCTATATAATGGCATTAAAATGGTGTAAAAGAGTAAATTGTGGAAGGAAACCTGAGGGAAAGGTCCGACCCCACGTGGAGTTGTGATTCAAGGGGCTTTCTGTGTCTATGTAGAGCATAGACAGCACATATCTCTCTCCTGTTCTGATTGTTTGTTACAATGTATCAGTTGTGGAGTCAAGGCTGTTTATCACACTGAGGATGGTCTCAATTGAATAGAATTATAACAACCCCTCAGCTGTGAGAAGTATTAGGGCAGGACGAGGTATTTAGGCTCCAGGTATAAATACAGTAAGAATGTCCACATTTACTGACAGCCAGCAGAGATCTTGCCCAAGTTGAAGCACAAGAGTGTCAGTAAACTGATAAAGCTTTATTCACTGTGTAGGTGACAGGTCACATGACCCTGGCTCTATATTTTACACTTTCCATTGTACTTGTTCACCTGATTCTGTTTGTTGTCGCCGGATCCATTTCTCTTTTTCTTGATTTGCATCCTGATGGCACATAAATAATGGCCGCTCTGTATATTGTTGGTTAATCGCCCCTGTGTGTCGCTTCCCTGTCTCCGGTGACATTGATACTGATGAATTTCTGTTGTGTAAGAAAGAAATGTTTTTTACTGCTTTTGTCACTCGTCCAGAAAGTATTGATCCCCCTCCCCCAGCCGCAGCGTTCCTGTCAGAAACCAAGTGATGGATAAAGGCTATGGAGACGGCTGCGTGGATATGTACTGGGAATCCTCTGCTGCTTTTATGTAGTTTATTGTATTTGGCTGCCAACAGAGAGCAATAGATTATATTCCCCTGTCCTACAGTCGGCCTCTCCCCTCCTGACATGGCTGATAACAGATAGTAATAGATTGTATTCCCCTGTCCTACAGTCGGCCTCTCCCCTCCTGACGTGGCTGATAACAGATAGTAATAGATTGTATTCCCCTGTCCTACAGTCGGCCTCTCCTCTCCTGACGTGGCTGATAACAGATAGTAATAGATTGTATTCCCCTGTCCTACAGTCAGCCTCTCCCCTCCTAACATGGCTGATAACAGATAGTAATAGATTGTATTCCCCTGTCCTACAGTCGGCCTCTCCTCTCCTGACATGGCTGATAACAGATAGTAATAGATTGTATTCCCCTGTCCTACAGTCGGCCTCTCCCCTCCTGACGTGGCTGATAACAGATAGTAATAGATTGTATTCCCCTGTCCTACAGTCGGCCTCTCCCCTCCTGACGTGGCTGATAACAGATAGTAATAGATTGTATTCCCCTGTCCTACAGTCGGCCTCTCCCCTCCTGACATGGCTGATAACAGATAGTAATAGATTGTATTCCCCTGTCCTACAGTCGGCCTCTCCCCTCCTGACATGGCTGATAACAGATAGTAATAGATTGTATTCCCCTGTCCTACAGTCGGCCTCTCCCCTCCTGACATGGCTGATAACAGATAGTAATAGATTGTATTCCCCTGTCCTACAGTCGGCCTCTCCTCTCCTGACATGGCTGATAACAGATAGTAATAGATTGTATTCCCCTGTCCTACAGTCGGCCTCTCCCCTCCTGACATGGCTAATAACAGATAGTAATAGATTGGATTCCCCTGTCCTACAGTCGGCCTCTCCTCTCCTGACATGGCTGATAACAGATAGTAATAGATTGTATTCCCCTGTCCTACAGTCGGCCTCTCCCCTCCTGACATGGCTGATTACAGATAGTAATAGATTGTATTCCCCTGTCCTACAGTCGGCCTCTCCTCTCCTGACGTGGCTGATAACAGATAGTAATAGATTGTATTCCCCTGTCCTACAGTCGGCCCCTCTCCTGACGTGGCTGATAACAGATAGTAATAGATTGTATTCCCCTGTACTACAGTCGGCCTCTCCCCTCCTGACGTGGCTGATAACAGATAGTAATAGATTGTATTCCCCTGTCCTACAGTCGGCCTCTCCTGACATGGCTGATAACAGATAGTAATAGATTGTATTCCCCTGTCCTACAGTCGGCCTCTTCTCTCCTGACATGGCTGATAACAGATAGTAATAGACTGTATTCCCCTGTCCTACAGTCGGCCTCTCCCTGGCTAGTGTCCTGGTCACCCCAGGCTGTCAGTTCATTGAGGTTATTACCCGCCCTGCCTCCAGTATTCCCAGAACACCCTCTGTAAGACCACCAGGCCTCTTTAATTTCTGACT
Organism: Leptodactylus fallax; assembly: GCA_947044405.1. Classification (NCBI taxonomy): domain Eukaryota; kingdom Metazoa; phylum Chordata; class Amphibia; order Anura; family Leptodactylidae; genus Leptodactylus; species Leptodactylus fallax. Next base: position 699,365 of record CAMRHE010000629.1, read on the forward strand.
CCTCCCATGTATGGTAATTACTGACTTGGCGTCTAATTAAGATATTCTGTCTTCTTGGATCCATTATCAGACAGGATCTTCTGTCTATAGGACACGTGTGATAAGACAAAGCTGTGTATAATAGGGCTCCTCTGGGGGCCGGCCTTCCATTGTGTGCACTGACCCCCAGCCCTAACAGATGTGACTGTGACAACTGCGAGGATCCGAAGCAATAACATAAAACCACAGCGATCGCAACAAACTGCACAATTACAGGCAAAACCACAGCATCCCCGAGCATCCGACTGTGCAGCTACAGAGTAAAGTGGTGGCGACAGTGTCATCTGCACTGGTACATAATGAGCATAGCACCCTGAAATAAGAAAGTATCTGCCCCTGAATCGTCCAGTCTGGTGCTTTTCTCTTGTGTCAGTCTTGACTTTAGTTATTGCATTCTGTTCATGAACCATGAGGCCTGAGATGAAAAGATCTGTTTACCCCTTCCAGGTAATGGTGCTGCAGGGTAGAGGATTGTGGTAGGATACAGTATAAAGTGACTCTATGATATAAAGCTCATACAGTCACGGTGACTGTGAGCTACAAGGGCCTGTGACGCTGCACCGGTGGATCTGAGTTTCACTTCGTAGTGGCCACCACTGACCATGTCTTTACTCTTCTCCTCTGCAGGTTCTGGATTGGATCGAGAATCATGGAGAAGCGTTCCTCAGTAAGCACACTGGAGTGGGCAAATCTCTGCACCGGGCGCGGGCGCTGCAGAAGAGGCACGACGACTTTGAGGAGGTCGCACAGGTAATGCTGCATTCTTTTTATTTTTTACAGGTATAGTGTTCTGGGTGCACTACCCCTATCCTCTCCCCCATACTGGGATCTGTAGTCATTAGTCATGGAGAAAGTGGCGGAGTGAATGTGACAGATAGAGACTAATTACAGTCACCCCAGTCTGCTCCATCTGTATTCAATATGCAGAACAGTTCTGCTCCTCCACCTTCAGCAGTGTAATATACACTTCCTCTGTCACATTGTATCCCTGTGTAATGTACAGCTCCCCTGTCACATTGTATCCCTGTGTAATGTACAGCTCCCCTGTCACATTGTATCACTGTGTAATATACACTTCCTCTGTCACATTATATCCCTGTGTAATGAACAGCTCCTCTGTCACATTGTATCACTGCGTAATGTACAGCTCCTCTGTCACATTGTATCCCTGTGTAATGTACAGCTCCTCCGTAACATTGTATCACTGTGTAATGTACAGCTCCTCTGTCACGTTGTATCACTGTGTAATGTACAGCTCCTTTGTCACATTGTATCCCTGTGTAATGTACGGCTCCTCTGTCACATTGTATCCCTGTGTAATGTACGGCTCCTCTGTCACATTGTATCCCTGTGTAATGTACAGCTCCTCTGTCACATTGTATCCCTGTGTAATGTACGGCTCCTCTGTCACATTGTATCACTGTGTAATGTACAGCTCCTCTGTCACATTGTATCACTGTGTAATGTACAGCTCCTCTGTCACGTTGTATCACTGTGTAATGTACAGCTCCTTTGTCACATTGTATCCCTGTGTAATGTATGGCTCCTCTGTCACATTGTATCCCTGTGTAATGTACAGCTCCTCTGTCACATTGTATCCCTGTGTAATGTACAGCTTCCCTGTCACATTGTATCCTTGTGTAATGTACAGCTCCTGTCACATTGTATCCCTGTGTAATGTACAGCTCCTCTGTCACATTGTATCACTGTGTAATGTACAGCTCCCCTGTCACATTGTATCCCTGTGTAATGTACAGCTCCCCTGTCACATTGTATCCCTGTGTAATGTACAGCTCCCCTGTCACATTGTATCCCTGTGTAATGTACAGCTCCTCTGTCACATTGTATCCCTGTGTAATGTACAGCTTCCCTGTCACATTGTATCCTTGTGTAATGTACAGCTCCTGTCACATTGTATCCCTGTGTAATGTACAGCTCCTCTGTCACATTGTATCACTGTGTAATGTACAGCTCCCCTGTCACATTGTATCCCTGTGTAATGTACAGCTCCCCTGTCACATTGTATCCCTGTGTAATGTACAGCTCCCCTGTCACATTGTATCCCTGTGTAATGTACAGCTCCTCTGTCACATTGTATCCCTGTGTAATGTACAGCTCCGCTGTCACATTGTATCCCTGTGTAATGTACAGCTCCTCTGTCACATTGTATCCCTGTGTAATATACACTTCCTCTGTCACATTGTATCACTGTGTAATGTACAGCTCCTCTGTCACATTGTATCCCTGTGTAATGTACAGCTCCCCTGTCACATTGTATCCCTGTGTAATGTACAGCTCCCCTGTCACATTGTATCACTGTGTAATATACACTTCCTCTGTCACATTATATCCCTGTGTAATGAACAGCTCCTCTGTCACATTGTATCCCTGTGTAATGTACAGCTCCTCTGTCACGTTGTATCCCTGTGTAATGTACAGCTCCCCTGTCACATTGTATCCCTGTGTAATGTACAGCTCCCCTGTCACATTGTATCACTGTGTAATATACACTTCCTCTGTCACATTATATCCCTGTGTAATGAACAGCTCCTCTGTCACATTGTATCACTGCGTAATGTACAGCTCCTCTGTCACATTGTATCCCTGTGTAATGTACAGCTCCTCCGTAACATTGTATCACTGTGTAATGTACAGCTCCTCTGTCACGTTGTATCACTGTGTAATGTACAGCTCCTTTGACACATTGTATCCCTGTGTAATGTACGGCTCCTCTGTCACATTGTATCCCTGTGTAATGTACGGCTCCTCTGTCACATTGTATCCCTGTGTAATGTACAGCTCCTCTGTCACATTGTATCACTGTGTAATGTACAGCTCCTCTGTCACGTTGTATCACTGTGTAATGTACAGCTCCTTTGTCACATTGTATCCCTGTGTAATGTATGGCTCCTCTGTCACATTGTATCCCTGTGTAATGTACAGCTCCTCTGTCACATTGTATCCCTGTGTAATGTACAGCTTCCCTGTCACATTGTATCCTTGTGTAATGTACAGCTCCTGTCACATTGTATCCCTGTGTAATGTACAGCTCCTCTGTCACATTGTATCACTGTGTAATGTACAGCTCCCCTGTCACATTGTATCCCTGTGTAATGTACAGCTCCCCTGTCACATTGTATCCCTGTGTAATGTACAGCTCCCCTGTCACATTGTATCCCTGTGTAATGTACAGCTCCTCTGTCACATTGTATCCCTGTGTAATGTACAGCTCCGCTGTCACATTGTATCCCTGTGTAATGTACAGCTCCCCTGTCACATTGTATCACTGTGTAATGTACAGCTTCCCTGTCACATTGTATCCCTGTGTAATGTACAGCTCCCCTGTCACATTGTATCCCTGTGTAATGTACAGCTCCCCTGTCACGTTGTATCACTGTGTAATGTACAGCTCCCCTGTCACATTGTATCCTTGTGTAATGTACAGCTCCCCTGTCACATTGTATCCTTGTGTAATGTACAGCTCCTGTCACATTGTAACCCTGAGTAATGTCCAGCTCCTCTGTCACATTGTATCACTGTGTAATGTACAGCTCCCCTGTCACATTGTATCCCTGTGTAATGTACAGCTCCCCTGTCACATTGTATCCCTATGTAATGTACAGCTCCCCTGTCACATTGTATCCCTGTGTAATGTACAGCTCCTCTGTCACATTGTATCCCTGTGTAATGTACAGCTCCTCTGTCACATTGTATCCCTGTGTAATGTACAGCTCCGCTGTCACATTGTATCCCTGTGTAATGTACAGCTCCTCTGTCACATTGTATCCCTGTGTAATGTACAGCTCCTCTGTCACATTGTATCCCTGTGTAATGTACAGCTCCTCTGTCACATTGTATCCCTGTGTAATGTACAGCTCCGCTGTCACATTGTATCCCTGTGTAATGTACAGCTCCTCTGTCACATTGTATCCCTGTGTAATGTACAGCTCCTCTGTCACATTGTATCCCTGTGTAATGTACAGCTCCGCTGTCACATTGTATCCCTGTGTAATGTACAGCTTCCCTGTCACATTGTACCCCTGTGTAATGTACAGCTCCTCTGTCACATTGTATCCCTGTGTAATGTACAGCTCCTCTGTCACATTGTATCCCTGTGTAATGTACAGCTCCTCTGTCACATTGTATCCCTGTGTAATGTACAGCTTCCCTGTCACATTGTATCCCTGTGTAATGTACAGCTCCTCTGTCACATTGTATCCCTGTGTAATGTACAGCTCCGCTGTCACATTGTATCCCTGTGTAATGTACAGCTCCCTGTCACATTGTATCCCTGTGTAATGTACAGCTCCTCTGTCACATTGTATCCCTGTGTAATGTACAGCTCCGCTGTCACATTGTATCCCTGTGTAATGTACAGCTCCTCTGTCACATTGTATCCCTGTGTAATGTACAGCTCCTCTGTCACATTGTATCCCTGTGTAATGTACAGCCCTCTGTCACATTGTATCCCTGTGTAATGTACAGCTCCTCTGTCACATTGTATCCCTGTGTAATGTACAGCTCCTCTGTCACATTGTATCCCTGTGTAATGTACAGCTCCGCTGTCACATTGTATCCCTGTGTAATGTACAGCTTCCCTGTCACATTGTATCCCTGTGTAATGTACAGCTCCTCTGTCACATTGTATCCCTGTGTAATGTACAGCTCCTCTGTCACATTGTATCCCTGTGTAAATGTACAGCTCCGCTGTCACATTGTATCCCTGTGTAATGTACAGCTCCTCTGTCACATTGTATCCCTGTGTAATGTACAGCTCCTCTGTCACATTGTATCCCTGTGTAATGTACAGCTCCGCTGTCACATTGTATCCCTGTGTAATGTACAGCTTCCCTGTCACATTGTACCCCTGTGTAATGTACAGCTCCTCTGTCACATTGTATCCCTGTGTAATGTACAGCTCCGCTGTCACATTGTATCCCTGTGTAATGTACAGCTCCCTGTCACATTGTATCCCTGTGTAATGTACAGCTCCTCTGTCACATTGTATCCCTGTGTAATGTACAGCTCCTCTGTCACATTGTATCCCTGTGTAATGTACAGCTCCTCTGTCACATTGTATCCCTGTGTAATGTACAGCTCCTCTGTCACATTGTATCCCTGTGTAATGTACAGCTCCTCTGTCACATTGTATCCCTGTGTAATGTACAGCTCCGCTGTCACATTGTATCCCTGTGTAATGTACAGCTCCTCTGTCACATTGTATCCCTGTGTAATGTACAGCTCCTCTGTCACATTGTATCCCTGTGTAATGTACAGCTCCGCTGTCACATTGTATCCCTGTGTAATGTACAGCTCCCCTGTCACATTGTACCCCTGTGTAATGTACAGCTCCTCTGTCACATTGTATCCCTGTGTAATGTACAGCTCCTCTGTCACATTGTATCCCTGTGTAATGTACAGCTCCTCTGTCACATTGTATCCCTGTGTAATGTACAGCTCCCCTGTCACATTGTATCCCTGTGTAATGTACAGCTCCTCTGTCACATTGTATCCCTGTGTAATGTACAGCTCCGCTGTCACATTGTATCCCTGTGTAATGTACAGCTTCCCTGTCACATTGTATCCCTGTGTAATGTACAGCTCCTCTGTCACATTGTATCCCTGTGTAATGTACAGCTCCGCTGTCACATTGTATCCCTGTGTAATGTACAGCTTCCCTGTCACATTGTATCCCTGTGTAATGTACAGCTCCTCTGTCACATTGTATCCCTGTGTAATGTACAGCTCCTCTGTCACATTGTATCCCTGTGTAATGTACAGCTCCTCTGTCACATTGTATCCCTGTGTAATGTACAGCTCCTCTGTCACATTGTATCTCTGTGTAATGTACAGCTCCTCTGTCACATTGTATCTCTGTGTAATGTACAGCTCCTCTGTCACATTGTATCCCCTGTGTAATGTACAGCTCCGCTGTCACATTGTATCCCTGTGTAATGTACAGCTCCTCTGTCACATTGTATCCCTGTGTAATGTACAGCTCCGCTGTCACATTGTATCCCTGTGTAATGTACAGCTCCCCTGTCACATTGTATCCCTGTGTAATGTACAGCTCCTCTGTCACATTGTATCCCTGTGTAATGTACAGCTCCGCTGTCACATTGTATCCCTGTGTAATGTACAGCTTCCCTGTCACATTGTATCCATATTGATGATGGTTGAGCTCCTGTGAGGTTTGTGCTTGTGTTTCTGATTCTGCTCCGTCTTTCTGAATGGCTGCATTAACCATAATTCTGGAGATCATGGAGTGTGGAAAAACAGCGTTCCGGATGTGCGGTGGGCGGCAAATTCATCATCATGCAGAGCAACAAACACAAAAATGAGAAAGAAATGGGGTTAACCCTTCACTGGAGTTGCAGCAGTGCTTTCTGTTCACTCTGTATGACACTTAAGTCAGTGGAATGACGGATGGATTGGATACATTGATCACTTCAGTGTAGACCACCTTATATAAGCTAAACTAACTGATACAGTGTAGCGAACCCCTCGAAGACCGATTTGTGCTGCTCATGATGCATTTAGTTTACAGACTTGGATACATTGTAACAAACCTTCAGTTATGATTGATAAGTCCCAGACTCTGGATTCTTCCATTCATTGACTGCAAGAAATAGAAGAAATCAGAACCTGTAGCATAATGATGAGGCTTTATTACATGCGGTGGATTAAGGGGAGACGTCTTCAGGTGTGAATGGCGCGGATGCTGTATCTACCGCCGTTATCCGTAATTCTGTCACCTCTACTGTACTGATGTGATGAGATTAAGCTGCCGTGTTTTACATGTAGCCTTCACCGCGAGCAGCCAGTCATGTGGGTGGATGCAGTAACCATGGCAACTGTTCCTCGCTACTGTGTACCCACCAGTGTCGCCCCCCTCACCCTACAACTCCCCTCAGGTGCCATCAGAATCTATATTTAGTTGTTTAGATGCTCCCTGCCGTACATGTGGTGGGTGACAGGAATGTTACGGAGTCTCCTGCCCTCTAAGACCCATCCACAATTCAGATATTTATCAGTGGAATTTGTATCCGCCCCAGAAGTGTCGCCCCCGTCACTGGTGCACAGAATTCTGCTGTCGTGTGGTCGCGCAGTACACGAGCGTCTTCATTCATCACTTCTATTATTCATTGTTGCGGTGTAGCGTTACAATGTGTCAGCACATTCTTCTGTTTACTATTTGTTATTTATTTGTTTTTGGATTATTTCTCATTGTTTTTGTGGCCATTCCATTCAGGCTTTTTGGAAAGCTGGGTGACATCTAGTCCAGTAGTGCTGCATTGCAGGTTCCTCTGTCTGTACCCGCGCAGTGTCATGGCGCCTGCGCTGCGTGGTGACTGATCGTGCCAGTTTGTGTGATTTTGGGAATATTAAATTGCAGAAATTCAATATTGGTGATTTTTTTTTTTTTTTAGCAATTGCACAAGGATAAAATTTCACGTGACCCCATTGGGATGTATTACATGTAATGTCGCACTGCAGCCTAAATTAAGCACATCAGAAAAATGCACCTGAGTGATCTCTGCGGAGACTTGTGCAGTGCAGCGGTTACATCCAAAATACTGTAACGCCTCCCGTAAACCACAGAAATCACCCGTAAAATCCACCATAATTGTGCAGTGTAGCCGACTATTCACCTGAATATATGGCGACAAGGCTGAAGATATCTGCCAGGAGGATTATCCACAGGTAGAATTATCCGCAGGAAGCCTTGGCTGTAATCTCTCCTCTGCCCACAGTGTAGCAGCGCCCCCTGGTGGCCATATTACTGTGGATTCCCATCTTACGAGAGCTTCTCCCTCTTTAATGGCGGAGATTTTTCATCTTTTGTGTTTTTCACTTTCTTTTTTGGCAGAACACGTACACCAATGCTGACAAGTTGCTTGAGGCCGCAGAGCAGCTCGCACAGACTGGTGAATGTGACCCAGAAGAGATCTACAAGGCGGCCAGACACCTGGAGGTGCGGATCCAGGACTTTGTCCGCAGGGTGGAGCAGAGGAAGCTGCTGCTGGACATGTCAGTCTCCTTCCACAGTCACACTAAGGAGGTAAGATCTGCCCTTCATGGCTGAGGGGAAGTCAGATAGTCAAATGTAATCTTCCACTGATATGAGTGCATCGGAAGTCAGCACTGTACCAGCAGAATAGTGAGCGCAGCTCTGGGGTATAATACAGGATAAGTAATGTAATGTATGTACACAGTGACTGCACCAGCAGAATAGTGAGCGCAGCTCTGGGGTATAATACAGGATAAGTAATGTAATGTATGTACACAGTGACTGTACCAGCAGAATAGTGAGCGCAGCTCTGGGGTATAATACAGGATAAGTAATGTAATGTATGTACACAGTGACTGTACCAGCAGAATAGTGAGCACAGCTCTGGAGTATAATACAGGATGTAACTCAGGATCAGTACAGGATAAGTAATGTAATGTATGTACACAGTGACTGTACCAGCAGAATAGTGAGCGCAGCTCTGGAGTATAATACAGGATAAGTAATGTAATGTATGTACACAGTGACTGCACCAGCAGAATAGTGAGTGCAGCTCTGGAGTATAATACAGGATGTAACTCAGGATCAGTACAGGATAAGTAATGTAATGTATGTACACAGTGACTGTACCAGCAGAATAGTGAGCGCAGCTCTGGAGTATAATACAGGATGTAACTCAGGATCAGTACAGGATAAGTAATGTAATGTATGTACACAGTGACTGTACCAGCAGAATAGTGAGCGCAGCTCTGGAGTATAATACAGGATAAGTAATGTAATGTATGTACACAGTGACCAGCAGAATAGTGAGCGCAGCTCTGGAGTATAATACAGGATAAGTAATGTAATGTATGTACACAGTGACTGTACCAGCAGAATAGTGAGCGCAGCTCTGGGGTATAATACAGGATGTAACTCAGGATCAGTACAGGATAAGTAATGTAATGTATGTACACAGTGACTGTACCAGCAGAATAGTGAGTGCAGCTCTGGAGTATAATACAGGATGTAACTCAGGATCAGTACAGGATAAGTAATGTAATGTATGTACACAGTGACTGTACCAGCAGAATAGTGAGCGCAGCTCTGGGGTATAATCAGAGAACCAACATACAGGATAAGTAATGTAATGTATGTACACAGTGACTGCACCAGCAGAATAGTGAGCGCAGCTCCGGAGTATAAACAAACCACTACAGGATAAGTAATGTAATGTATGTACACAGTGACTGTACCAGCAGAATAGTGAGCGCAGCTCTGGAGTATAATACAGGATGTAACTCAGAATCAGTACAGGATAAGTAATGTAATGTATGTACACAGTGACTGTACCAGCAGAATAGTGAGCGCAGCTCTGGAGTATAATACAGGATGTAACTCAGGATCAGTACAGGATAAGTAATGTAATGTATGTACACAGTGACTGCACCAGCAGAATAGTGAGCGCAGCTCTGGAGTATAATACAGGATGTAACTCAGGATCAGTACAGGATAAGTAATGTAATGTATGTACACAGTGACTGTACCAGCAGAATAGTGAGCGCAGCTCTGGAGTATAATACAGGATGTAACTCAGGATCAGTACAGGATAAGTAATGTAATGTATGTACACAGTGACTGTACCAGCAGAATAGTGAGCGCAGCTCTGGAGTATAAACAACCACACACAGGATAAGTAATGTAATGTATGTACACAGTGACTGTACCAGCAGAATAGTGAGCGCAGCTCTGGAGTGTAACCCTACAGGATAAGTAATGTAATGTATGTACACAGTGACTGCACCAGCAGAATAGTGAGTGCAGCTCTGGAGTATAATACAGGATGTAACTCAGGATCAGTACAGGATAAGTAATGTAATGTATGTACACAGTGACTGCACCAGCAGAATAGTGAGCGCAGCTCTGGAGTATAATACAGGATGTAACTCAGGATCAGTACAGGATAAGTAATGTAATGTATGTACACAGTGACTGCACCAGCAGAATAGTGAGCGCAGCTCTGGAGTATAATACAGGATGTAACACAGGATCAGTACAGGATAAGTAATGTAATGTATGTACACAGTGACTGTACCAGCAGAATAGTGAGCGCAGCTCTGGAGTATAAACAAACCATACAGGATAAGTAATGTAATGTATGTACACAGTGACTGTTCCCAGAATAGTGAGTGCAGCTCTGGAGTATAATACAGGATAAGTAATGTAATGTATGTACACAGTGACTGTACCAGCAGAATAGTGAGTGCAGCTCTGGAGTATAATACAGGATAAGTAATGTAATGTATGTACACAGTGACTGTACCAGCAGAATAGTGAGTGCAGCTCTGGAGTATAATACAGGATGTAACTCAGGATCAGTACAGGATAAGTAATGTAATGTATGTACACAGTGACTGCACCAGCAGAATAGTGAGCGCAGCTCTGGAGTATAATACAGGATAAGTAATGTAATGTATGTACACAGTGACTGTACCAGCAGAATAGTGAGTGCAGCTCTGCAGTATAATACAGGATAAGTAATGTAATGTATGTACACAGTGACTGCACCAGCAGAATAGTGAGTGCAGCTCTGCAGTATAATACAGGATGTAACTATATCATACAGTGCTAGCAGATAGATCGTGTTCCTGAGGTCTCATCTGGGCGGTGGTTATATGTAGAGGTTGATATATATGCATAGATTATAATGTTGTCTGCGGTGATTCTGGGATGGTTACTTGTGCAGGCAGCTTATCAGCTCTCAGGGGCCGCTGTTTCTATCTCTTAGGGCCACAGCTCCTCCTGCTCTCACTAATTTCATTGTAACTTCCAGAGACTGCAGATCTCGGCGTCTTAGATCAGGGACATGATCTGTGTCAGATATTAATATCACTCGGTGTCTCTCACGAGTTGTTCCAGTTATTGATCTAATTTTACTGCCCCCAACCTGAGAGATAATTGTCATTAGCCCTAATTAGCATCCTTTAATTAGGATTCTGTCCCGTTTGGACATTAACGAGGTTTTGATGACACACGGGGACCGAGAACGTTACAAGGTCACAGAGACCTGAGATCACTGAAATGATGAGAAATATGAGTTTACCTGCAGGTAGATGTAGATGGGGTGACAGAGATGTGACGTCTGCCCTCCTGTTCCTATAGCAATGTGGGGGGAATTGTGGGAAATTGTCAGCAAGTTAGAGGAGCCACAATGAACCCAAGTACACATTTTAATGGTGCCCCTGGTAAAGATATGATGTAGAGACAATGGGGGAGATTTATGAAGTCTGTTATTGATATTTCTTGATATTTCTTGAGCCGGCAGGGCGTGCACATACATCCTCTTAAATAAGGCGCACCCTCTGCTGGGACTTGCATCTGGATGGAAATCTTTGTCCGCTTATGGCTTGTGTAGATTTCCAGCTTCATTTTCACCAGATTTCTAATCCATTTGGCAGGGCTGCTGACCCCGCCCCCGCACACTTAGGCCACGCTTCCTTTTTTGGCAAAGATGTGATTGAGGTGTAAAAAATGAAATCTGCCCCATTAACCCCAAGTACCTCTTATCAATCTCTATCTTAACTTTTATGGTGCAAGAGCATTTGTAAGATTTCTTCTCATTCCTTCTCTCGGTGATATTTTCTGCCTCTTCCCTCTCCTCTGAGTAGTTTTCTGTCTCCTCTTTTTCTTCTCAGTGGTGTCTTCTGTCTCTACCATAATCTTTCAGTGGTGTATTTTCTCTCCTCATTTTCCTCTTGGTGGATTTTTTGTCTCTTGCTTCTTCTCTTGGTGGTCTGTTCCTTCTCCTATCAGTTCTCTCTTTCTTCTCCACTCAATGGTGACTTCTTTCCCTCTTCGGTGGTCTCTTCCTTCTCCATTCAGTGGTCTTTTCCTTCTCTACATGTTGGTGACTTTCGTCTTTTCCTTCTCTACTTGGTAGTGGCTTCTTTCTCCTTTCAGTAGTCTCTTCTTCTTTTGGTGGTCTTACTTCTTCTTTGGTGGTCCGTCTTTCTCCTCTCGATGGTCTGTTTCTTCTCTTCCTTCTGCCATTGGGTAGTGATCTCTTCCGTCTCCACTTGTTGGTCTCTCCCGTCTCCACTTGTTGGTCTCTTCCTTCTCCACTTGTTGGTCTCTTCCGTCTCCACTTGTTGGTCTCTTCCGTCTCCACTTGTTGGTCTCTTCCGTCTCCACTTGTTGGTCTCTCCCTTCTCCACTCTCCTCCGTCTCCACTTGTTGGTCTCTTCCGTCTCCACTTGTTGGTCTCTTCCATCTCCATTTGTTGGTCTCTTCCATCTCCACTTGTTGGTCTCTTCCATCTCCATTTGTTGGTCTCTTCCGTCTCCACTGGGTTTTTCCCTTGTTGGTCTCTTCCATCTCCATTTGTTGGTCTCTTCCGTCTCCACTTGTTGGTCTCTTCCTTCTCCTCTTGTTGGTCTCTTCCATCTCCATTTGTTGGTCTCTTCCGTCTCCACTTGTTGGTCTCTTCCTTCTCCACTTGTTGGTCTCTCCCGCCTCCACTTGTTGGTCTCTTCTCCTCTCCGGTTGTTGGTCTCTTCCATCTCCACTTGTTGGTCTCTTCCGTCTCCATTTGTTGGTCTCTCCCGTCTCCACTTGTTGGTCTCTTCCGTCTCCACTTGTTGGTCTCTCCCGTCTCCACTTGTTGGTCTCTTCCATCTCCACTTGTTGGTCTCTCCCGTCTCCACTTGTTGGTCTCTTCCGTCTCCACTTGTTGGTCTCTTCCGTCTCCACTTGTTGGTCTCTCCCGTCTCCACTTGTTGGTCTCTTCCATCTCCACTTGTTGGTCTCTCCCGTCTCCACTTGTTGGTCTCTTCCGTCTCCACTTGTTGGTCTCTCCCATCTCCACTTGTTGGTCTCTTCCGTCTCCACTTGTTGGTCTCTCGCGTCTCCACTTGTTGGTCTCTCCCGTCTCCACTTGTTGGTCTCTTCCTTCTCCTTTCGGGTAGTGATCTCTCCCGTCTCCACTTGTTGGTCTCTTCCGTCTCCACTTGTTGGTCTCTCCCGTCTCCACTTGTTGGTCTCTTCCGTCTCCACTTGTTGGTCTCTTCTGTCTCCTCTTGTTGATCTCTTCCATCTCCATTTGTTGGTCTCTTCCGTCTCCACTTGTTGGTCTCTCCCTTCTCCACTTGTTGGTCTCTTCCTTCTCCTTTCGGGTAGTGATCTCTTCCATCTCCACTTGTTGGTCTCTTCCGTCTCCATTTGTTGGTCTCTCCCGTCTCCACTTGTTGGTCTCTTCCATCTCCACTTGTTGGTCTCTTCCGTCTCCACTTGTTGGTCTCTTCCGTCTCCACTTGTTGGTCTCTTCCGTCTCCACTTGTTGGTCTCTCCCGTCTCCACTTGTTGGTCTCTTCCGTCTCCACTTGTTGGTCTCTTCCGTCTCCACTTGTTGGTCTCTCCCGTCTCCACTTGTTGGTCTCTTCCGTCTCCACTTGTTGGTCTCTTCTGTCTCCTCTTGTTGATCTCTTCCATCTCCATTTGTTGGTCTCTTCCGCCTCCACTTGTTGGTCTCTCCCTTCTCCACTTGTTGGTCTCTTCCTTCTCCTTTCGGGTAGTGATCTCTTCCATCTCCACTTGTTGGTCTCTTCCATCTCCATTTGTTGGTCTCTCCCGTCTCCACTTGTTGGTCTCTTCCATCTCCACTTGTTGGTCTCTTCCGTCTCCACTTGTTGGTCTCTTCCGTCTCCACTTGTTGGTCTCTTCCGTCTCCACTTGTTGGTCTCTTCCGTCTCCACTTGTTGGTCTCTCCCGTCTCCACTTGTTGGTCTCTTCCATCTCCACCTGTTGCTCTCTTCCGTCTCCACTTGTTGGTCTCTTCCGCCCGTCTCCACTTGTTGGTCTCTTCCGTCTCCACTTGTTGGTCTCTTCCATCTCCACTTGTTGGTCTCTCCCGTCTCCACTTGTTGGTCTCTTCCGTCTCCACTTGTTGGTCTCTTCCGTCTCCACTTGTTGGTCTCTCCCGTCTCCACTTGTTGGTCTCTTCCATCTCCACTTGTTGGTCTCTTCTGTCTCCTCTTGTTGATCTCTTCCATCTCCATTTGTTGGTCTCTTCCGCCTCCACTTGTTGGTCTCTCCCTTCTCCACTTGTTGGTCTCTTCCTTCTCCTTTCGGGTAGTGATCTCTTCCATCTCCACTTGTTGGTCTCTTCCGTCTCCATTTGTTGGTCTCTCCCGTCTCCACTTGTTGGTCTCTTCCGTCTCCACTTGTTGGTCTCTTCCGTCTCCACTTGTTGGTCTCTTCCGTCTCCACTTGTTGGTCTCTTCCGTCTCCACTTGTTGGTCTCTCCCGTCTCCACTTGTTGGTCTCTTCTGTCTCCACTTGTTGGTCTCTTCCGTCTCCACTTGTTGGTCTCTTCCGTCTCCACTTGTTGGTCTCTTCCGTCTCCACTTGTTGGTCTCTTCCGTCTCCACTTGTTGGTCTCTCGCGTCTCCACTTGTTGGTCTCTCCCGTCTCCACTTGTTGGTCTCTTCCTTCTCCTTTCGGGTAGTGATCTCTTCCGTCTCCACTTGTTGGTCTCTTCCGTCTTCATTTGTTGGTCTCTCCCGTCTCCACTTGTTGGTCTCTTCCGTCTCCACTTGTTGGTCTCTCCCGTCTCCCACTTGTTGGTCTCTTCCGTCTCCATTTGTTGGTCTCTCCCGTCTCCACTTGTTGGTCTCTTCCGTCTCCATTTGTTGGTCTCTTCCGTCTCCACTTGTTGGTCTCTTCCGTCTCCACTTGTTGGTCTCTTCCTTCTCCTGTCTGTGGGTGGTGCTTCATATTGCTACTTGGTGATCTTTGTTCTCTTCTCGGTAGGGTCTTCTATCTCTTCCTTCTTCTCATGGTGTTCTCTTCCTTCTCCTCTCAGTACTTTCTTCCTTCTGTGTCACTGATTTCTTCTAAGGTCTTTATTTTTATCTTCTCAGCTCTGGACCTGGATGGAGGATCTGCAGAAGGAGCTGCTGGAGGACGTCTGTGCGGACTCTGTAGACGCCGTCCAGGAGCTCATCAAACAGTTCCAGCAGCAGCAGACAGCCACACTGGATGGGACCCTCAACGTCATTAAGGAGGGTGAAGATCTCATCCAACAACTCAGGTGGGCGCTAGTGCTGCTGGAGACGACATACATGGTCATCATCTTATGGGTGTGCAAAGCCTCCATAATAAATTGATGATGCATATATGGGTTTTTTATAACAAATACTCGAATAAAACCCTACAAATATGGGTACATTATATAATATATTGATGATACAGAGATTGGTTTCCTATATGTGATGAGACGTGGTGCAGAGCTGAGTTGGTTCTGTATGGTGAGACTGGTATTGCAGAGCTAAGTTTGTTGTCAGTGATGAGCTGAGCGTACAGCTTTATGTGTGATGAGTCACGCAGGGTAGAGATGGGTTTGTTATGTGTGGTGAGACCCATGCTGCAGATCTGAACTTGTGTGCTCCGCAGGGATTCAGCGGTGTCCAGCAATAAGACTCCGCACAACAGCTCCATCAGTCACATCGAGTCTGTTCTGCAGCAGCTGGACGAGGCTCAGGTTCAGATGGAAGAACTGTTTCATGAGAGGAAGATAAAGCTGGATATCTTCCTGCAGCTCCGCATATTCGAGCAGTACACCATCGAGGTGGGTCATGTGACAGCCGCCATCTTTACTTTACTTACATCATGTATTTTCCTTCAAGGGAGTGCTCTCAGTTTTTACATTTCTTCCAGTGGAAGTCCTCAACACATGTGACCGCTGAGGCCAATCAGCGGCCTAAGGAAAGGACCTGTGATTGGTCGCTGATTGGCTCATGTAGTCACTTGTGACAAGGAGTTCCGCTAGTGGAAGCCCCGGGCACCGCTGAACTGGACAGTATTTTCCTGGACAACCCCTTTAACAGTAATTTCTAAAAAAAATAAAAATAGTTTTAATCAAAAAATAACACATAAATCTGCAGGTGTGAATACAGCCACATGTTTAGCGTGTTTTCACGCCTGGTGCTTTTACAGTCATTATAATGCACTCCATTGGAGGGCTGTGGCTCCTGTCTCCAGCATCGGGCTAGGACATTGGAAGGCGAGGGGAATGCTGACAGATGGAGCCGGGCCCAGACATGCGTGCACATGCCTTTATTATTATGCAATGTAAAAGTGACCTCAGGTATTATATGGGTGTGTAGATGTAGCAGAGTCGAGTCTGTTTTACATGACTTCAGGCACACTTAAAGTATGTCAATATCCGCATTCACAGACGTCACAGTATGTTAACTATGAAGCATGTCATGGCCAGGATGAGCTCTGTTACATCTGTAGATGATATGGTATCTGATGGCATACTGTACTATTCCTAATATGTGCCTCTGTGTAGGTGACGGCTGAACTGGACGCCTGGAATGAGGATCTTCTCCGTCAGATGAATGACTTCAATACAGAAGACCTGACCCTGGCAGAGCAGCGGCTACAGCGGCACAAAGAGCGGAAACTAGCCATGAACAACATGACCTTCGAAGTCATCCAGCAGGGGCAGGACCTTCACCAGTACATCATGGAGGTGCAGGCGTCAGGTAGGTAGATCCTGACATTACACAAGTGGTCAGGCGGCTTTGGAGTGGATTAAAGTGACCTGGTGGTGGCTGTCTGGATGAGGTAGTAGGTAGATGATGGTGGTCGTGTCAGGTAGGTGATTGTGCATGAGGGACAGATAGGGTGCAATTGAGATGTAGATGACTTGATGGGGTGTTATGGGAAAGGAGCTGGGGAGCTCATGCGCCCTCTATTGGATGTAACAAATCCTCAATTTGCTTTTGACTCACCGAGCCTTGAGACAGCAAAAGGGATTTTAGCCAAGCCAATTTCACTTATCTGCATACAGCGCTGTTTCCGGATTGTTGTCCTTCATCAGTACAGAGCAAAGTGAATTGGCTGGCTTAGTGGGAGGCAATGAGTGGGTTAGGGACAAGAATCTCTCACATTGAGGAGAGCACCAGTGAAGGTGTGTAGAGATTTTAATTGACTTGATGATGGGGTGTAAATTACTTGATGATGATGGTGTGTAGATGACTTGATGATGGGGTGTAGATGACTTGGTGATGGGGTGTAGATGACTTGATGATGGGGTGTAAATTACTTGATGATGGGGTGTAGATGACTGATGATGGGGTGTAAATTACTTGATGATGGTGTGTAGATGACTTGATGATGGGGTGTAGCATGACATGGTGATGGGGGTGTAAATTACTTGATGGGGTGTAGATGACTTGATGGGGTGTAGATGACTTGGTGATAGGGTGTAGATGACATGATGATGGGGTGTAAATTACTTGATGATGGGGTGTAGATGACTTGGTGATGGGGTGTAGATGACATGATGATGGGGTGTAAATTAATTGATGATGGGGTGTAGATGACTTGATGGGGTGTAGATGACTTGGTGATGGGGTGTAGATGACTTGATGATGGGGTGTAGATGACTTGGTGATAGGGTGTAGATGACTTAATGATCGGGTGTAGATGACATGATTATGGGGTGTAGATGACATGATGATGGGGTGTAAATTACTTGATGATGGGGTGTAGATGACATGATGATGGGGTGTAGATGACTTGATGATGGGGTGTAAATTACTTGATGAGGTGTAGATGACTTGATGGGGTGTAGATGACATGATGATGGGGTGTAGATGACTTGATGATGGGGTGTAGATGACTTGATGATGGGGTGTAAATTACTTGATGATGGGGTGTAGATGACATGATGATGGGGTGTAGATGACGTGATGATGGGGTGTAGATGACGTGATGATGGGGTGTAAATTACTTGATGGGGTGTAGACTTGACGATGGGGTGTAGATGACTTGATGATGGGGTGTAGATGACTTGATGATGGAGTGTAGATGATTTGATGATGGGGTGTAGATGACTTGATGATGGGGTGTAGATGACTTGATGATGGGTTGTAGATGATTTGATGATGGGGTGTAGATGACTTGATGGGGTGTAAATTACTTGATGGGGTGTAGTTGACTTGACGATGGGGTGTAGATGACTTGATGATGGGGTGTAGATGATTTGATGATGGGGTGTAGATGACTTGATGATGGGGTGTAGATGACTTGATGGGGTGTAGATGACTTGATGATGGGGTGTAAATTACTTGATGGGGTGTAGTTGACTTGATGATGGGGTGTAGATGACTGTGGTGATGGGGTGTAGATGACATGATGATGGGGTGTAAATTACTTGATGGGGTGTAGATGACTTGGTGATGGGGTGTAGATGACATGATGATGGGGTGTAAATTACTTGATGATGGGGTGTAGATGACTTGATGGGGTGTAGATGACTTGGTGATGGGGTGTAGATGACATGATGATGGGGTGTAGATGACTTGGTGATGGGGTGTAGATGACTTGATGATGGGGTGTAGATGACTTGGTGATGGGGTGAGGATGACTTAATGATCGGGTGTAGATGACATGATTATGGGGTGTAGATGACATGATGATGGGGTGTAGATGACTTGATGATGGGGTGTAAATTACTTGATGGGGTGTAGATGACTTGATGGGGTGTAAATTACTTGATGGGGTGTAGATGACATGATGATGGGGTGTAGATGACTTGATGATGGGGTGTAAATTACTTGATGAGGTGTAGATGACTTGATGGGGTGTAGATGACATGATGATGGGGTGTAGATGACTTGATGATGGGGTGTAAATTACTTGATGAGGTGTAGATGACTTGATGGGGTGTAGATGACATGATGATGGGGTGTAGATGACTTGATGATGGGGTGTAGATGACTTGATGATGGGGTGTAAATTACTTGATGATGGGGTGTAGATGACATGATGATGGGGTGTAGATGACGTGATGATGGGGTGTAGATGACGTGATGATGGGGTGTAAATTACTTGATGGGGTGTAGACTTGACGATGGGGTGTAGATGACTTGATGATGGGGTGTAGATGACTTGATGATGGGGTGTAGATGATTTGATGATGGGGTGTAGATGACTTGATGATGGGGTGTAGATGACTTGATGATGGGTTGTAGATGATTTGATGATGGGGTGTAGATGACTTGATGGGGTGTAAATTACTTGATGGGGTGTAGTTGACTTGAAGATGGGGTGTAGATGACTTGATGATGGGGTGTAGATGATTTGATGATGGGGTGTAGATGACTTGATGGGGGGGGAGTGATGATGGGGTGTAGATGACTTGATGGGGTGTAGATGACTTGGTGATGGGGTGTAGATGACATGATGATGGGGTGTAGATGACTTGGTGATGGGGTGTAGATGACTTGATGATGGGGTGTAGATGACTTGGTGATGGGGTGAGGATGACTTAATGATCGGGTGTAGATGACATGATTATGGGGTGTAGATGACTTGATGATGGGGTGTAGATGACTTGATGATGGGGTGTAGATGACTTGATGATGGGGTGTAAATTACTTGATGGGGTGTAGATGACTTGATGATGGGGTGTAGATGACTTGATGATGGGGTGTAAATTACTTGATGATGGGGTGTAGATGACATGATGGTGGGGTGTAGATGACGTGATGATGGGGTGTAGATGACATGATAATGGGGTGTAAATTACTTGATGGGGTGTAGTTGACTTGACGATGGGGTGTAGATGACTTGAGGTGATGGGGTGTAGATGACTTGATGGGGTGTAGATGACTTGATGATGGGGTGTAGATGACTTGATGGGTTGTAGATGATTTGATGTTGGGGTGTAGATGACTTGATGATGGGGTGTAAATTACTTGATGGGGTGTAGTTGACTTGACGATGGGGTGTAGATGACTTGACGATGGGGTGTAGATGACTTGGTGATGGGGTGTAGATGACATGATGATGGGGTGTAAATTACTTGACTGATGGTGTGTAGATGACTTGATGATGGGGTGTAGATGACTTGGTGATGGGGTGTAGATGACATGATGGGGTGTAAATTATTTGATGGGGTGTAGATGACTTGGTGATGGGGTGTAGATGACATGATGATGGGGTGTAAATTACTTGATGGGGTGTAGATGACTTGATGGGGTGTAGATGACTTGGTGATGGGGTGTAGCTGACATGATGATGGGGTGTAGATGACTTGGTGATGGGGTGTAGATGACTTGATGATGGGGTGTAGATGACTTGGTGATGGGGTGTAGATGACTTAATGATGGGGTGTAGATGACATGATTATGGGGTGTAGATGACATGATGATGGGGTGTAGATGACTTGATGATGGGGTGTAAATTACTTGATGGGGTGTAGATGACTTGATGGGGTGTAAATTACTTGATGGGGTGTAGATGACATGATGATGGGGTGTAGATGACTTGATGATGGGGTGTAAATTACTTGATGAGGTGTAGATGACTTGATGGGGTGTAGATGACATGATGATGGGGTGTAGATGACTTGATGATGGGGTGTAGATGACTTGATGATGGGGTGTAGATGACTTGATGATGGGGTGTAAATTACTTGATGGGGTGTAGATGACTTGATGATGGGGTGTAGATGACTTGATGATGGGGTGTAAATTACTTGATGATGGGGTGTAGATGATGTGATGATGGGGTGTAGATGACATGATAATGGGGTGTAAATTACTTGATGGGGTGTAGTTGACTTGACGATGGGGTGTAGATGACTTGATGGTGTGTAGATGATTTGATGATGGGGTGTAGATGACTTGATGATGGGGTGTAGATGACTTGATGATGGGGTGTAGATGATTTGATGATGGGGTGTAGATGACTTGATGATGGGGTGTAAATTACTTGATGGGATGTAGTTGACTTGACGATGGGATGTAGATGACTTGATGGGGTGTAGATGACTTGGTGATGGGGTGTAGATGACATGATGATGGGGTGTAAATTACTTGATGGTGTGTAGATGACTTGATGATGGGGTGTAGATGACTTGGTGATGGGGTGTAGATGACATGACGATGGGGTGTAGATGACTTGATGGGGTGTAGATGACTTGGTGATGGGGTGTAGATGACATGATGATGGGGTGTAGATGACTTGGTGATGGGGTGTAGATGACTTGATGATGGGGTGTAGATGATTTGATGATGGGGTGTAGATGACTTGATGATGGGGTGTAGATGACTTGATGGGTTGTAGATGATTTGATGTTGGGGTGTAGATGACTTGATGATGGGGTGTAAATTACTTGATGGGGTGTAGTTGACTTGACGATGGGGTGTAAATTACTTGATGGGGTGTAGTTGACTTGACGATGGGGTGTAGATGACTTGATGATGGGGTGTAGATGACTTGGTGATGGGGTGTAGATGACATGATGATGGGGTGTAAATTACTTGATGGTGTGTAGATGACTTGATGATGGGGTGTAGATGACTTGGTGATGGGGTGTAGATGACATGATGATGGGGTGTAAATTATTTGATGGGGTGTAGATGACTTGGTGATGGGGTGTAGATGACATGATGATGGGGTGTAAATTACTTGATGATGGGGTGTAGATGACTGTGATGGGGTGTAGATGACTTGGTGATGGGGTGTAGATGACTTGATGATGGGGTGTAGATGACATGGTGATGGGGTGTAGATGACTTGATGGGGGGGGGATGGGAGGGGTGTAGATGACTTGATGGGGGGGTGTAGAGACGATGGGGGAGGCGATGATGGGGTGTAGATGACTTGATGATGGGGTTGTGATGGGGTGTAGATGACTTGATGGGGTGTAGATGACATGATGGTGGGGTGGGGTAGATGACTTGATGATGGGGTGTAAATTACTTGATGGGGTGTAGATGACTTGATGGGGTGTAGATGACTTGATGGGGTGTAGATGACTTGATGATGGGGTGTAGATGACTTGTGATGGGGTGTAGATGACTTGATGATGGGGTGTAGATGACATGATGATGGGGTGTAGATGACTTGATGATGGGGTGTAGATGACTTGATGGGGTGTAGATGACTGATGGGGTGTAGATGACTTGATGATGGGGTGTAGATGACTTGATGATGGGGTGTAGATTACTTGATGATGGGGTGTAGATGACTTGATGATGGGGTGTAGATGACTGATGATGGGGTGTAGATGACTTGATGGGGTGTAGAGTGACTGATGGGGTGTAGATGACTTGATGATGGGGTGTAGATGACTTGATGATGGGGTGTAGATGACTTGATGATGGGGTGTATTGATGGGGTGTAGATGACTTGTGATGGGGTGTAAATTACTTGATGGGGTGTAGATGACATGATGATGGGGTGTAGATGACTTGATGATGGGGTGTAAATTGACTTGATGGGGTGTAGATGACTTGATGATGGGGTGTAGATGACATGATGATGGGGTGTAGATGACTTGATGATGGGGTGTAGATGACTTGATGATGGGGTGTAGATGACTTGATGATGGGGTGTAAATTATGCTAGATGATGGGGTGTAGATGACTTGATGATGGGGTGTAGATGACTTGATGATGGGGTGTAAATTACTTGATGGGGTGTAGATGACTTGATGATGGGGTGTAGATGACTTGATGATGGGGTGTAAATTACTTGATGATGGGGTGTAGATGACATGATGGTGTGGGGTGTAGATGACTGATGAGGGGTGTAGAGCTGATGATGGGGTGTAGATGACATGATAATGGGGTGTAAATTACTTGATGGGGTGTAGTTGACTTGATGATGGGGTGTAGATGACTTGATGATGGGGTGTAGATGACTTGATGGGGTGTAGATGACTTGATGATGGGGTGTAGATGACTTGATGGGTTGTAGATGATTTGATGTTGGGGTGTAGATGACTTGTGATGGGGTGTAAATTACTTGATGGGGTGTAGTTGACTTGACGATGGGGTGTAAATTACTTGATGGGGTGTAGTTGACTTGACGATGGGGTGTAGATGACTTGACGATGGGGTGTAGATGACTTGGTGATGGGGTGTAGATGACATGATGATGGGGTGTAAATTACTTGATGATGGTGTGTAGATGACTTGATGATGGGGTGTAGATGACTTGGTGATGGGGTGTAGATGACATGATGGGGTGTAAATTATTTGATGGGGTGTAGATGACTTGGTGATGGGGTGTAGATGACATGATGATGGGGTGTAAATTACTTGATGGGGTGTAGATGACTTGATGGGGTGTAGATGACTTGGTGATGGGGTGTAGCTGACATGATGATGGGGTGTAGATGACTTGGTGATGGGGTGTAGATGACTTGATGATGGGGTGTAGATGACTTGGTGATGGGGTGTAGATGACTAATGCGGGGGGCATGGGGTGTAGATGACTTGATGATGGGGTGTAGATGACTTGGTGATGGGGTGTAGATGACTTGATGGGGTGTAGATGACTTGATGATGGGGTGTAGTTGACTTGATGATGGGGTGTAGATGACTTGATGATGGGGTGTAGATGACTTGATGATGGGGTGTAGATGATTTGATGATGGGGTGTAGATGACATGATGATGGGGTGTAGATGACTTGATGATGGGTTGTAGATGATTTGATGATGGGGTGTAGATGACTTGATGGGGTGTAAATTACTTGATGGGGTGTAGATGACTTGATGATGGGGTGTAGATGACTTGATGATGGGGTGTAGATGATTTGATGATGGGGTGTAGATGACTTGATGATGGGGTGTAGATGACTTGATGATGGGGTGTAGATGACTTGATGGGGTGTAGATGACTTGATGGGGTGTAGATGACTTGATGATGGGGTGTAGATGACTTGATGATGGGGTGTACGATGATGGGGTGTAGATGACTGATGGGGTGTAGATGACTTGATGATGGGGTGTAGATGACTTGATGATGGGGTGTAAATATGATGGGGTGTAGATGACTTGATGATGGGGTGTAGATGACTTGATGATGGGGTGTAATTACTGATGATGGGGTGTAGATGATGTGATGATGGGGTGTAGATGACATGATAATGGGGTGTAAATTACTTGATGGGGTGTAGTTGACTTGACGATGGGGTGTAGATGACGATGGTGTGTAGATGATTTGATGATGGGGTGTAGATGACTTGATGATGGGGTGTAGATGACTTGATGGGGTGTAGATGATTTGATGATGGGGTGTAGATGACTTGATGATGGGGTGTAAATTACTTGATGGGATGTAGTTGACTTGACGATGGGGTGTAGATGACTTGATGGGGTGTAGATGACTTGGTGATGGGGTGTAGATGACATGATGATGGGGTGTAAATTACTTGATGGTGTGTAGATGACTTGATGATGGGGTGTAGATGACATGACGATGGGGTGTAGATGACTTGATGGGGTGTAGATGACTTGGTGATGGGGTGTAGATGACATGATGATGGGGTGTAGATGACTTGGTGATGGGGTGTAGATGACTTGATGATGGGGTGTAGATGATTTGATGATGGGGTGTAGATGACTTGATGATGGGGTGTAGATGACTTGATGGGTTGTAGATGATTTGATGTTGGGGTGTAGATGACTTGTGATGGGGTGTAAATTACTTGATGGGGTGTAGTTGACTTGACGATGGGGTGTAAATTACTTGATGTGGTGTAGTTGACTTGACAATGGGGTGTAGATGACTTGACGATGGGGTGTAGATGACTTGGTGATGGGGTGTAGATGACATGATGATGGGGTGTAAATTACTTGATGGTGTGTAGATGACTTGATGATGGGGTGTAGATGACTTGGTGATGGGGTGTAGATGACATGATGATGGGGTGTAAATTATTTGATGGGGTGTAGATGACTTGGTGATGGGGTGTAGATGACATGATGATGGGGTGTAAATTACTTGATGATGGGGTGTAGATGACTTGATGGGGTGTAGATGACTTGGTGATGGGGTGTAGATGACATGATGATGGGGTGTAGATGACTTGGGGGGGGTGATGGGGTGTAGATGACTTGATGGGGTGTAGATGACTTGGTGATGGGGTGTAGATGACTTAATGATCGGGTGTAGATGACATGATTATGGGGTGTAGATGACATGATGATGGGGTGTAGATGACTTGATGATGGGGTGTAAATTACTTGATGGGGTGTAGATGACTTGATGGGGTGTAAATTACTTGATGGGGTGTAGATGACTTGATGATGGGGTGTAAATTACTTGATGGGGTGTAGATGACATGATGATGGGGTGTAAATTACTTGATGGGGTGTAGATGACTTGATGATGGGGTGTAGATGACTTGGTGATAGGGTGTAGATGACATGATGGGGTGTAGATGACTTGGTGATGGGGTGTAGATGACTTGGTGATGGGGTGTAGATGACTTAATGATCGGGTGTAGATGACATGATTATGGGGTGTAGATGACATGATGGGGTGTAGATGACTTGATGATGGGGTGTAAATTACTTGATGGGGTGTAGATGACTTGATGGGGTGTAAATTACTTGATGGGGTGTAGATGACATGATGATGGGGTGTAGATGACTTGATGATGAGGTGTAAATTACTTGATGAGGTGTAGATGACTTGATGGGGTGTAGATGACATGATGATGGGGTGTAGATGACTTGATGATGGGGTGAAGATGACTTGATGGGGTGTAGATGACTTGATGATGGGGTGTAAATTACTTGATGGGGTGTAGATGACTTGATGATGGGGTGTAGATGACTTGATGATGGGGTGTAAATTACTTGATGATGGGGTGTAGATGACATGATGATGGGTTGTAGATGACTTGATGATGGGGTGTAAATTACTTGATGAGGTGTAGATGACTTGATGGGGTGTAGATGACATGATGGGGTGTAGATGACTTGGTGATGGGGTGTAGATGACTTGATGATGGGGTGTAGATGACTTGGTGATGGGGTGTAGATGACTTAATGATCGGGTGTAGATGACATGATTATGGGGTGTAGATGACATGATGGGGTGTAGATGACTTGATGATGGGGTGTAAATTACTTGATGGGGTGTAGATGACTTGATGGGGTGTAAATTACTTGATGGGGTGTAGATGACATGATGATGGGGTGTAGATGACTTGATGATGAGGTGTAAATTACTTGATGAGGTGTAGATGACTTGATGGGGTGTAGATGACATGATGATGGGGTGTAGATGACTTGATGATGGGGTGTAGATGACTTGATGGGGTGTAGATGACTTGATGATGGGGTGTAAATTACTTGATGGGGTGTAGATGACTTGATGATGGGGTGTAGATGACTTGATGATGGGGTGTAAATTACTTGATGATGGGGTGTAGATGACATGATGATGGGTTGTAGATGACTTGATGATGGGGTGTAAATTACTTGATGAGGTGTAGATGACTTGATGGGGTGTAGATGACTTGATGTTGGGGTGTAGATGACTTGATGATGGGGTGTAGATGACTTGATGATGAGGTGTAAATTACTTGATGAGGTGTAGATGACTTGATGGGGTGTAGATGACATGATGATGGGGTGTAGATGACTTGATGATGGGGTGTAGATGACTTGATGGGGTGTAGATGACTTGATGATGGGGTGTAAATTACTTGATGGGGTGTAGATGACTTGATGATGGGGTGTAGATGACTTGATGATGGGGTGTAAATTACTTGTGATGGGGTGTAGATGACATGATGATGGGTTGTAGATGACTTGATGATGGGGTGTAAATTACTTGATGAGGTGTAGATGACTTGATGGGGTGTAGATGACTTGATGTTGGGGTGTAGATGACTTGATGATGGGGTGTAGATGACCTGATGATGGGGTGTAATTACTTGATGATGGGGTGTAGATGACTTGATGATGGGGTGTAGATGACTTGATGGGGTGTAAATTACTTGATGATGGGGTGTAGATGACATGATGATGGGGTGTAGATGACATGATGATGGGGTGTAAATTACTTGATGGGGTGTAGTTGACTTGACGATGGGGTGTAGATGACTTGATGGGGTGTAGATGACTTGATGATGGGGTGTAGATGATTTGATGATGGGGTGTAGATGACTTGATGGGTTGTAGATGATTTGATGATGGGGTGTAGATGACTTGATGATGGGGTGTAGATGACTTGATGATGGGTTGTAGATGATTTGATGATGGGGTGTAGATTACTTGATGGGGTGTAAATTACTTGATGGGGTGTAGTTGACTTGACGATGGGGTGTAGTTGACTTGACGATGGGGTGTAGATGACTTGATGATGGGGTGTAGATGACTTGATGATGGGGTGTAGATGATTTGATGATGGGGTGTAGATGACATGATGATGGGGTGTAGATGACTTGATGATGGGTTGTAGATGATTTGATGATGGGGTGTAGATGACTTGATGGGGTGTAAATTACTTGATGGGGTGTAGTTGACTTGACGATGGGGTGTAGATGACTTGATGATGGGGTGTAGATGATTTGATGATGGGGTGTAGATGATTTGATGATGGGGTGTAGATGACTTGATGATGGGGTGTAGATGACTTGATGGGGTGTAGATGATTTGAAGATGGGGTGTAAATTACTTGATGGGTTGTAGTTGACTTGACGATGGGGTGTAGATGACTTGATGGGGTGTAGATGACTTGATGATGGGGTGTAGATGATTTGATGATGGGGTGTAGATGACTTGATGATGGGGTGTAAATTACTTGATGGGGTGTAGTTGACTTGACGATGGGGTGTAGATGACTTGATGCTGGGGTGTAGATGACTTGATGATGGGGTGTAGATGATTTGATGATGGGGTGTAGATGACTTGATGATGGGGTGTAGATGACTTGATGGGGTGTAGATGACTTGATGGGGTGTAGATGACTTGATGATGGGGTGTAGAGTGTAGTTGACATGATGATGGGTTGTAGAGTGTAGAAGACTTGATGGGGTGTAGATGACTTGATGGGGTGCAGAGTGTAGTTGACTTTATGATGGGGTGTAGATGACTTGATGATGGGTTGTGGGATGTAGATGACTTGATGGGGTGTAGATGACTTGATGATGGGGTGTAGAGTTTTAAATGGCACGAGGATGGAGTGTAGATGACATATAGGTAGGGTGTAAGTGAGGTGTAGACAGCACGTAGATGGGGTGTATATGACATGAAGATGGGGTTTAGAAGCGTAGATGACATGGGGTGCGGGTGACGTGTCCATGAGGTGTAGATGAGGTGACCATGAGGCATAGGGGTGTAGATGAGATGTTGATGTGTAACGTTGCAGCCGTTCCCCTCAGCGTTTGGTTTATGCATGGCGTCTCTCTCCTCCAGGCATTGAGCTGATCTGTGAGAAGGACATAGACCTGGCCACACAGGTGCAAGAGTTGTTGGAGTTCCTCCATGAGAAGCAGCATGAGCTGGACCTGAATGCTGATCAGACCCATAAGCGCCTGGAGCAATGTCTGCAGCTGCGCCACCTACAGGCTGAGGTCAAGCAGGTGCGTATAAGAGTGTAATAGTCTGTGACGCTGCAACGCTTGTATGCACAGCAGAAAGAAGGCACGAAAACATGTGCGGCGCAGGTGGCGACTAGAAACTGTGTCATATCCTCCGGGATTGTTTATTAAGGTAATAAAATATTATCCAATGTGAAGATGAGAAGTTTATACAGCGGAGTCCATGAGGCTCTCGTGAACATTTCTGGCAAGAAGTAGGAAGGAGTCTGATGATCTAAGTAGCTGATATTAGGAGGACTGAGAGTCTTATTGCACCCTATAGCTGGTATTAGGAGGACTGAGAGTCTTATTACATCCCTGTAGCTGATATTAGGAGGACTGAGAGTCTTATTACACCCTATAGCTGATATTAGGAGGACTGAGAGTCTTATTACACCCCTGTAGCTGATATTAGGAGGACTGAGAGTCTTATTACACCCCTGTAGCTGATATTAGGAGGACTGAGAGTCTTATTACACCCCTGTAGCTGGTATTAGGAGGACTGAGAGTCTTATTACACCCCTGTAGCTGATATTAGGAGGACTGAGAGTCTTATTACACCAATATAGCTGGTATTAGGAGGACTGAGAGTCTTATTACACCCCTGTAGCTGATATTAGGAGGACTGAGAGTCTTATTACACACCTGTAGCTGATATTAGGAGGACTGAGAGTCTTATTACACCCCTGTAGCTGGTATTAGGAGGACTGAGAGTCTTATTACACCCCTGTAGCTGATATTAGGAGGACTGAGAGTCTTATTACACCCCTGTAGCTGGTATTAGGAGGACTGAGAGTCTTATTACACCAATATAGCTGGTATTAGGAGGACTGAGAGTCTTATTACACCAATATAGCTGGTATTAGGAGGACTGAGAGTCTTATTACACCCCTGTAGCTGATATTAGGAGGACTGAGAGTCTTATTACACCCCTATAGCTGATACTAGGAGGACTGAGAGTCTTATTACACCCCTGTAGCTGATATTAGGAGGACTGAGAGTTTATTACACCCCTGTAGCTGATATTTGGAGGACTGAGAGTCTTATTACACCCCTGTGGCTGATATTAGGAGGACTGAGAGTCTTATTACACCCCTGTAGCTGATATTAGGAGGACTGAGAGTCTTATTACACCCCTGTAGCTGATATTAGGAGGACTGAGAGTCTTATTACACCAATATAGCTGGTATTAGGAGGACTGAGAGTCTTATTACACACCTATAGCTGGGTATTAGGAGGACTGAGAGTCTTATTACACCCCTGTAGCTGATATTAGGAGGACTGAGAGTCTTATTACACCCCTATAGCTGATACTAGGAGGACTGAGGTCTTATTACACCCCTGTAGCTGATATTAGGAGGACTGAGAGTCTTATTACACCCCTGTAGCTGATATTTGGAGGACTGAGAGTCTTATTACACCCCTGTGGCTGATATTAGGAGGACTGAGAGTCTTATTACACCCCTGTAGCTGATATTAGGAGGACTGAGAGTCTTATTACACCCCTGTAGCTGATATTAGGAGGACTGAGAGTCTTATTACACCCCTATAGCTGGTATTAGGAGAACTGAGAGTCTTATTACACCCTATAGCTGATATTAGGAGGACTTGAGAGTCTTATTACACCCCTGTAGCTGATATTAGGAGGACTGAGAGTCTTATTACACCCCTGTAGCTGATATTAGGAGGACTGAGAGTATTATTACACTCCTGTAGCTGATATTAGGAGGACTGAGAGTCTTATTACACCCCTGTAGCTGATATTAGGAGGACTGAGAGTCTTATTACACCACTATAGCTGGTATTAGGAGGACTGAGAGTCTTATTACACCCCTGTAGCTGATATTAGGAGGACTGAGAGTCTTATTACACCCCTGTAGCTGATATTAGGAGGACTGAGAGTCTTATTACACCCCTGTAGCTGGTATTAGGAGGACTGAGAGTCTTATTACACCCCTGTAGCTGATATTAGGAGGACTGAGAGTCTTATTACACCCATATAGCTGGTATTAGGAGGACTGAGAGTCTTATTACACCCCTGTAGCTGGTATTAGGAGGACTGAGAGTCTTATTACACCCCTGTAGCTGATATTAGGAGGACTGAGAGTCTTATTACACCCCTGTAGCTGATATTAGGAGGACTGAGAGTCTTATTACACCCCTATAGCTGATATTAGGAGGACTGACTGAGAGTCTTATTACACCCTATAGCTGATATTAGGAGGACTGAGAGTCTTATTACACCCCTGTAGCTGATATTAGGAGGACTGAGAGTCTTATTACACCCCTGTAGCTGATATTAGGAGGACTGAGAGTCTTATTACACCCCTGTAGCTGGTATTAGGAGGACTGAGAGTCTTATTACACCCCTGTAGCTGATATTAGGAGGACTGAGAGTCTTATTACACCCCTGTAGCTGATATTAGGAGGACTGAGAGTCTTATTACACCCTCACTATAGCTGGTATTAGGAGGACTGAGAGTCTTATTACACCCTATAGCTGATATTAGGAGGACTGAGAGTCTTATTACACCCCTGTAGCTGATATTAGGAGGACTGAGAGTCTTATTACACCCTGAATATAGCTGATATTAGGAGGACTGAGAGTCTTATTACACCCCTGTAGCTGATATTAGGAGGACTGAGAGTCTTATTACACCCCTATAGCTGGTATTAGGAGGACTGAGAGTCTTATTACACCCTATAGCTGATATTAGGAGGACTGAGAGTCTTATTACACCCCTGTAGCTGGTATTAGGAGGACTGAGAGTCTTATTACACCAATATAGCTGGTATTAGGAGGACTGAGAGTCTTATTACACCCCTGTAGCTGATATTAGGAGGACTGAGAGTCTTATTACACCAATATAGCTGGTATTAGAAGATCTGAGAGTCTTATTACACCCCTATAGCTGATATTAGGAGGACTTGAGAGTCTTATTACACCCCTGTAGCTGATATTAGGAGGACTGAGAGTCTTATTACACCCCTGTAGCTGATATTAGGAGGACTGAGAGTCTTATTACACCCTCTGTAGCTGGTATTAGGAGGACTGAGAGTCTTATTACACCAATATAGCTGGTATTAGGAGGACTGAGAGTCTTATTACACCAATATAGCTGGTATTAGGAGGACTGAGAGTCTTATTACACCCCTGTAGCTGATATTAGGAGGACTGAGAGTCTTATTACACCCCTGTAGCTGATATTAGGAGGACTGAGAGTCTTATTACACCAATATAGCTGGTATTAGGAGGACTGAGAGTCTTATTACACCCTATAGCTGATATTAGGAGGACTGAGAGTCTTATTACACCCCTGTAGCTGATATTAGGAGGACTGAGAGTCTTATTACACCCCTGTAGCTGATATTAGGAGGACTGAGAGTCTTATTACACCCTATAGCTGATATTAGGAGGACTGAGAGTCTTATTACACCCCTGTAGCTGATATTAGGAGGACTTGAGAGTCTTATTACACCCCTGTAGCTGGTATTAGGAGGACTGAGAGTCTTATTACACCCCTGTAGCTGATATTAGGAGGACTGAGAGTCTTATTACACCCCTTTTGGTCTTATGTCTTGGACTTGTATTTTGGAAGCGTCTTCCTCCTGCTGGATTCCTTCCCCTCAGTCATATCTGTAGATCTAGATTGAGTCTTGACTCTTGGGCAGGATGTGTCTGATAAGACTTGGACTGAAATTGGATTTTTGGATTACGGTGAGATGAGATTTCCTCCTGTCATCCCCGAGGAGCGGCTTGTTGCGATAAGGAGTGCTGGCTGTCGGGCCCCTGCTGGGCGGTTTCTTTCCAGAATCCCCTTGTCCTGTTCATTGTGAAGATGGCAGAAGATGCCCCCGGAGCCGCGTCTCCTCCAGGGTGGGAGGTTGTAGCTCCAGATGTAGATGACAGCAGAGCTGGAATATGGGGTGTATAAGGTTGGGGTGACCTGGATATGTGGTTCTCCAGGTAGGTCACAGAGCTATACATGTAAGCTTTTCCATCTAGACAGTGTTGTCAAGAAGGGGTATGGGAAAGCTGGGTGACCACACTTTGGTGTTTTGGTTGTCACCCAGCCGTCCAGCCCCTGATTTACCTCCCGGGAGTCACGTAATCCGATTACAATTCTTGTGATAATGTCAGGTCCTTTTTAGTCCTAGCTGTAAATCTCTGACAAACATGAATTTTCTCTTTATGGGCAAGAGGTTGTCGGGGGCAGTAATGGCTGACATGTCTTCTCTCCTCCAGGTCTTGGGATGGATTCGT
Source organism: Leptodactylus fallax (assembly GCA_947044405.1). Classification (NCBI taxonomy): domain Eukaryota; kingdom Metazoa; phylum Chordata; class Amphibia; order Anura; family Leptodactylidae; genus Leptodactylus; species Leptodactylus fallax. The sequence continues at coordinate 732,060 of CAMRHE010000629.1, forward strand.
AATGGGGAGTCCATGTTGAATGCCAGCCTGGTGAACGCCAGCTCCTTGTCAGAGGCCGAACAACTCCAGAGGGAACATGAGCAATTCCAGATGGCGATCGAGGTGACTAGACGGGTGGACAGTGTGCTGGACAGGAGAGGGGGGAATCCTGCAAAATATTACTGCAGACTATCTTCATTGTTAAAGGGACAGTAGCAGCCGAAGTGTGGAGCTTGTAGTGCTGTAAGAGGGTATCATTCACCCTTATGTCTCTGGAGGTTCTCTGCCTTGGAGGCATGTGACACCAGCCTGAAGTGGTTGATAACAGTGAGCAATAGTAGATGTCCTGCTGGGTTAACCCTAACGTTACGTTATAATGACCGGGTTTTACTGTACAATAAGAACTTGTTCTGGGACAGGTTGGTGCGTAGTGATAGTCAGGTGTCATACCTTGCTGGATTTCTTTGCTCTCTCGTCACTCGGTCTCCTTTTCTCCTTCGCAGTCCCTCTTTCACGCCAGCTCCTTACAGAAGACACATCAGAGTGCTCTGCAGGTGCAGCAGAAGGCGGAGGCGCTGCTCCAGGCCGGCCATTACGATGCTGACGCTATCCGGGAATGTGCAGAGAAGGTGGCCATGCACTGGCAGCAGCTGATGCTGAAGATGGAGGACAGGCTGAAGCTGGTCAATGCCTCAGTGGCCTTCTACAAAACCTCAGAACAGGTCAGTGGCTCCACACAGTGCGGCAACCTTCTAGGACAGAGATAAGGGGATGTTATATATTCTATGCATTTTATAGGGATATCACAGAAAGTTAGAGGCCAACCCCTGAAAAGCAGCCCCATGGCATCACCCCTCCTCCACCAGACTATACAGCAGGTAACGTTCTCGTGGCATTCGCCATACCCAGATTGGCCTATCATACCACCAGATAGAGAAGTGGGATTGGTCACTGCACAGAACACATTTCCACGGCTTCAGAGTCCAGTGGTGGTTTTGTGCTTTACACCGCTCCATCCGACACTTGGCATTGTGTGCACCCCCAGTGTAATGTTACGTGGTCTGCCCGCACTTCAGGGTTGCTGTAGTTCTAAATGATGGAAGAATATCTCGGAAAAAGAAGAAGTTATAGAATATATTGTTTGGGGAGATCGCAGAGGATTGTGACCGTCAGTCCTTGGTTGTGGGGTGAAGTGATTACATGGGGGGTCTGAGGGGTCACACTCGCTATTCCTGTACAAGCTGCCATCACTTATTCTTTTGGTTGTGGTCTAGGTTTGCAGCGTCCTGGAAAGTCTGGAGCAGGAATACCGGAGGGACGAGGACTGGTGCCGAGGACACGATAAACTAGGACCAACCGCATCTGAAGTGGATCATGTGATGCCTCTGATCAGCAAACACTTGGAGCAGAAAGAAGCCTTCCTGAAGGTGAGGGCAGGGGAGGGTGTTCTCAGGGGCCTATGCTGGGCAGGTACATACAGACCATACCCACTATGTTAGCTCTTCTTATATTTTTTTTTCTTTTGTCTTTAGGCCTGCACATTGGCGAGGAGAAACGCTGAGGTTTTCTTAAAGTACATTCACCGTAACAATGTCAGTATGCCAGGAGTGGCCCCACACACACGAGGGCCGGAACAACAGGTCAAAGGTAAGTGTGAGCGTCCCATGGAGCATTGCAATGTGTCTCCGCTCTCTTGCCGGACTTGGCGGGGAAGAAGACGCTGTTACTGTTACACTGGACGTGGGCTACTGTGGGTCGGTAACGCAGAGATCGCAGAGCATGGGTCATGTCTAGTCTTCTGCCTCCCCCAAACTCCCCTCTGTGGTCTGACGCTTGCTCGGCCCAGGATATTGAGCGCGTCGTGGGCGCTCAGCCTTCCAATGGCTCTGGAGTTTCTTCCTGAACTGTTAATGAATTTGGCGCGGGGCTGGAGTGCGGCTTTTTATTGGATTAGTTGCTGTTAAGCTGCAGAACGGAGGGGATTACTGGTAATGCCCAGAAACGCACTGCAGATCCTATTTAGGTGTCACAGAGATCGCTGGCGGGATGGGAGCTTGTACCCATCTGGGCCTGTGTGAACATGTCTCATATATATCAGACTGCGCTCTCCTAGGAAGATTAGGGCCTATGGCAGACAATTCACTATTGGCTGCAGATTAGTCACCTGTCCGCCTGTCCCCTTCTGAAGGTCTGTGTCAGGGTATCCGGGGTGTTGGGATTTTAGGTAGATTGTGACTACTGTGTCAGGTGACAGACTGTGGACATTTTGCAGCCATCCTCAGCGAGCTGCTACAGAGGGAGAACCGGGTGCTGCATTTCTGGACCCTGAAAAAGAGGCGCCTGGACCAGTGCCAGCAATATGTGGTTTTTGAAAGAAGCGCCAAGCAGGTAGGTTGATGTAAGCCGTGACCTGTCGGCGAGATAATCCTTATACTGTCCGTGGTATGAACGTACACTAGGAGGGATTTTTGGACGCCCCTTACTTTTTGGTTAGTTTGCTGACATTTTTTATTTCCTTCTGCCATCTGATGGTCACAGCTGGTATTACATTTGTATTAACCCTATAGTTTCCAATAGAAAGATTTCCTATAACTTTTGTTTTGTTCCTTCTCCAAAAATTCTGTGCTAATGAATTTCATAATATGTCTCCATGGGGTTAGGGTTGGGGTTAAACCCAGAGGGATCAGAGCTGTTGTCTTATACAGAGCACCAACACCCTAGTAACTTTTCACACAGCTGCTACTAATATTACTAGAGGCACCACTAGGGGGCGCTCACTTACACAGATGTAAACAGATCCTACAGAGTGCCCCCTAGTGGTGCCTGCAGGCAAGAAGCATGGTATGCAGGGGATTTGTAATTCACTGGTATGAACTGGATATTTCGTGACAATGTCTCAGTGACTTCCTCTCTTCTCTCCAGGCTTTAGACTGGATCCAGGAGACTGGAGAACATTTCCTCTGCTCTCACACAAGCACTGGGGAGAGTCTGGAGGAAACTCAGGGTCTGCTGAAGGAATATGAGGACTTCCGCATTCCTGCCAAGGTGAGGTGGGGTCTTATTTCTTGTATTATAGCAGGATGTTGCAGTTGTCCTGTTGTCAGGTATCTGGACTGATGGTTGCCAGTGTTACAGGTGATGACTATGCTACAGATCAGAAATTGTGCAGAAATCTGTGTGTTTTGGATCCTGAGTGGTGAACGTCTTTGAGGCTCGGGCCTCGCACTCCCCGAGGGGTCTCTGACACCCACAGTTTCCTCTGCTTGTTGCTGCTGTTGCCCTCTAGTGTTCAGTTTTGGCACTTCTTCTCAGCTGTCATATATGTCAGTGAGGAGGCAGTGAAGGTCATGGTGACCTCTCCTGACGTCTGAGCATCCCCGGCTGGTTGTCCCGGCGCCTGCGGCTCCAGTGCTGATCAGAGTCTCATAGCTCAGTGATTAATGTTCTAGTAATAATGATTGCAACGATTTATATAGACTCCGAGATCAGCGGGGTGAGATCCCGCCATCTTTATACACATCTTCTTCTTCTCTCCTGACAGCAAACTAAGGAGAAGGTGCGGCTGCTCATCCAGCTGGCAGACAGCTTTGTGGAGAAAGGACATGTCCATGCCACCGAGCTGAAGAAATGGGTGACCACTGTGAACAAGCATTACCGCGACTTCTCCCTGCGGATGGGGAAATACCAGTGTTCACTACAGAGGGCGCTGGGCATCAGCACTGAGGTACCCACATGCACCATACCAAGAGAAGCCGTGCCCCCGCCCCAAGTGCCCAGCCACATCACTGCTTTACTTTCCTAACCTGCAGCGGGCAATGGAGGCTGCACCAAGAGGAGAAGTGAAATGGCTCATTTCAGCCCCTGGTCTTTACTTTAGGGGATGCAGTTACTGGTTAACTTGTATTGGGCCACTTCTCAACTAGGCGACACGCAGCTGACCGCGTATGTGGTGCCAGGCTGTGGTTAAACAACATGGTTGTCATCCATGTGCCGCTCGTGCCTTCATTCACTGAGGTCAGTGAGCATGGGCCACAAAGTGGACAGGGATAGGACCTGTCCTGAATTTTGTTCACGGCCACATACACAGGACCCTGTAAATCCACAGTCGTGTGTATAGGGCCATAGAAATGAATGGGTCAGTGTGCTAGCCATGAACAGCACGTCTCGCACACTAATAGGGCACACGGTCGTGTGTATGAGGCCTAAATGTGACCTGTCGGAAGGGTATGAGCTGCACGGACTGTCTGCTGCATGTTCAGATCGCCCTGAGCCTTGACCCTGCAGGTGTCATGTGGGACAGGTCTAGTGTTACCATCATATTGGAGTATACATGTATACAGTCCTATCTGCAGCTGTAAGCGCACTGTCCGAGTGCCCCCTTATACATCGCTCAGTAATTAGTTTTTCTGCTGCTGCTGTAATTGAAAGGATTTACTTATATAAAATGGCCATTTCATCATCATATCTGGAGGCAGTGGCGATGACAGATCTGTCATATATAATTCATGAACCGTCTTGGCAGCGATATGACTGCTGCTTATAATTAATGAGTGTTTGCCTCGCATCTTCTGATCAATAATCCGGAGGCGCCCGCAGTCCTCCTCGCTGAGCAGCAGCTCCAGGGGGCACAGTGCCTGCTTCTCTCCCGGTGACCACTAGGTGGGGTGTGATCAGAGACTTGTGTAATCTATCATTGGCTGATTGTGATGTCGGTCATTACTGCATTCTCGCTTTTGCTTCTTTCTCTAGGACACTAAGGATCTGGAACTCGACATCGTTCCGGCCATTCTGACTGACCCAGAGGTGAAGCTGCGAGATGCCGGCCATGAGGTCAACGAGGAGAAAAGGAAATCTGCCCGCAAAAAAGAGTGAGAATCATCCTACAGCGCCCAAGGCCCAACATTGGATTCGGGTCCAATGTTGATTCACCCTATAGGGGCCATTACATTGCAGTCTATACCAGTGGCTCGAGACCTCTGGATGAGAGAAGTTCTGATGTCAGTGTCAGATACCAGGATGGACCCGCCCTTCAGAGGTCACAGCCCCGCCCTTCAGAGGTCACAGCCCCGCCCTTCAGAGGTCACAGCCCCGCCCTTCAGAGATCACAGCCCCGCCCTTCAGAGGTCACAGCCCCGCCCTTCAGAGATCACAGCCCCGCCCCCATTTCTATGATTTTTTTTTTTTTTTTTTATATATATGCAAATGATGCAACAAATGTCAAGGTCAAATCTCACCCCATGGAGACGGCTGAGCTGCAAATAACATCTGTGCATAGTGTAAAACCAGCATAACACCCATGTCCAGTATATAACACCAGTATATAATCAGTATAACACCCATGTCTAGTATATAACCAGTATAGCGCCACTGTCCAGTTTATAACACCAGTATATAATCAGTATATCACCCATGTCCAGTATATAACACCAGTATATAACCAGTATAACACCAGTGTCCAGTATATAACCAGTATAAAACCCGTGTCCAGTATATAACACCAGTATATAACCAGTATAACACCGGTATCCAATATATAACCAGTATAACACCAGTGTCCAGTATATAACAATTGAGTCCAGTATGTAATATGATACCAGTAGAGGACCAGTGGTCAGTGAAATATCTTGACAACATTAACCCTTCTTCTTCAGGTTTATAATGGCAGAGCTTCTCCAGACAGAGAAAGCCTATGTTCGAGACCTGCACGAGTGTATGGAGGTATCTGTCTATCTAGCTATGTATCTCATATCTATCTATCTCATATCTATCTATCTCATATCTATCTATCTCATATCTATCTATCTATCTCATATCTATCTATCTCATATCTATCTATCTCATATCTATCCTATCTATCTCTCTCATATCTATCTATCTATCTATCTATCTCATATCTATCTCATATCTATCTCATATCTATCTCTCTCATATCTATCTATCTCTATCTATCTATCTCATATCTATCTATCTCATATCTATCTCATATCTATCTCATATCTATCTATCTATCTATCTCATATCTATCTATCTCATATCTATCTCATATCTATCTATCTATCTCATTCTATCTATCTCATATCTATCTCATATCTATCTCATATCTATCTATCTATCTCCTATCTATCTATCTCATATCTATCTATCTATCTCATATCTATCTATCTATATCTATCTATCTATCTCATATCTATCTATCTCATATCTATCTCATATCTATCTATCTCATATCTATCTATCTCATATCTATCTCATATCTATCTTTCCTATCTATCTATCTCCTATCTATCTATCTATCTCATATCTATCTTCTATCTATCTATCTATCTATCTATCTCCTATCTATCTATCTCATATCTATCTATCTATCTCTATCTATCTATCTCATTCTATCTTATCTATCTCTATATCTATCTATCTCATATCTATCTATCTATCTCATATCTATCTATCTCATATCTATCTATCTCATATCTATCTCATATCTATCTCTCTCATATCTATCTATCTATCTATCTATCTCATATCTATCTCATATCTATCTATCTATCTCATATCTATCTATCTCATATCTATCTCATATCTATCTATCTATCTCATATCTATCTATCTCATATCTATCTATCTCATATCTATCTCATATCTATCTCATATCTATCTATCTATCTCATATCTATCTATCTCATATCTATCTATCTATCTATCTCCTATCTATCTATCTCATATCTATCTATCTATCTCATATCTATCTATCTCATATCTATCTATCTCATATCTATCTATCTCATATCTATCTATCTCATATCTATCTATCTATCTCATATCTATCTATCTCATATCTATCTATCTCATATCTATCTCATATCTATCTCTCTCCTATCTATCTATCTATCTATCTATCTATCTATCTCATATCTATCTCATATCTATCTATCTATCTATCTCATATCTATCTATCTCATATCTATCTCATATCTATCTATCTATCTCATATCTATCTATCTCATATCTATCTATCTCATATCTATCTCATATCTATCTCATATCTATCTATCTATCTCCTATCTATCTATCTCATATCTATCTATCTATCTATCTCATATCTATCTATCTATCTCATATCTATCTATCTCATATCTATCTATCTCATATCTATCTCATATCTATCTATCTCATATCTATCTATCTCATATCTATCTCATATCTATCTATCTCCTATCTATCTATCTCATATCTATCTATCTCATATCTATCTATCTCATATCTATCTATCTATCTATCTATCTCATATCTATCTATCTCATATCTATCTATCTATCTATCTCATATCTATCTATCTATCTATCTATCTATCTATCTATCTCCTATCTATCTATCTCATATCTATCTATCTCATATCTATCTATTTATCTCATATCTATCTCCTATCTATCTATCTATCTATCTATCTATCTATCTATCTCCTATCTATCTATCTCATATCTATCTATCTTATCTATCTATCTCATCTATCTATCTATCTATCTATCTATCTCATATCTATCTATCTATCTCATATCTATCTATCTCATATCTATCGATCTCATATCTATCTATCTCATCTCATATCTATCTATCTCATATCTATCTCATATCATCTATCTATCTCCTATCTATCTCATATCTATCTATCTCATATCTATCTCATCTCTATCTATCTATCTATCTATCTATCTATCTATCTCATATCTATCTATCTATCTCATATCTATCTATCTCATATCTATCTATCTATCTATCTATCTATCTATCTATCTATCTCATATCTATCACATATCTATCTATCTATCTATCTATCTCATATCTATCTATCTATCTATCTATCTCATATCTATCACATATCTATCTATCTATCTATCTATCTCATATCTATCCATATCTATCTCATATCTATCACATATCTATCTATCTATCTATCTATCTCATATCTATCTATCTATCTATCACATATCTATCTTATCTATCTCATATCTATCACATATCTATCTATCTATCTATCTATTTCATATCTATCTATCTATCTATCACATATCTATCTATCTATCTCATATCTATCTATCTCATATCTATCTATCTCATATCTATCTATCTCATATCTATCTATCTATCTATCTATCTATATCTATCTATCTATCTCATCTATCTATCTATCTCATATCTATCTCATATCTATCTATCTCATATCTATCTCATATCTATCTATCTATCTCATATCTATCTATCTCATATCTATCTATCTATCTATCTATCTATCTATCTCATATCTATCTATCTATCTATCTCATATCTATCTATCTATCATATCTATCTATCTATATCATATCTATCTCCTATCTATCTATCTATCTATCTATCTCATATCTATCATATCTATCTATCTATCTCATATCTATCTATCTCATATCTATCTATCATCATATCTATCTTATCTATCTATCTCTATCTATCTATCTAATATCTATCTATCTATCTATCTATCTATCTATCTCATATCTATCTCCTATCTATCTATCTATCTCATATCTATCTATCTCATATATATCTATCTCATATCTATCTATCTCATATCTATCTATCTCATATCTATCTATCTATCTCATATCTATCTATCTATATCTATCTATCTCATATCATATCTATCTATCTATCTATCTCATATCTATCTATCTCATATCTATCTATCTCATATCTATCTATCTATCTCATATCTATCTATCTCATATCTATCTATCTCATATCATATCTATCTATCTCATATCTATCTATCTATCTCATATCTATCTCATATCTATCTATCTATCTATCTCATATCTATCTCATATCTATCTATCTATCTATCTCATATCTATCTATCTATCTATCTCATATCTATCTATCTCATATCTATCTATCTCATATCTATCTATCTCATATCTATCTATCTCATATCTATCTATCTCATATCTATCTATCTCATATCTATCTATATATCTCATATCTATCTATCTCATATCTATCTATCTCATATCTATCTATCTCATATCTATCTATCTATCTCATATCTATCTATCTCATATCTATCTATCTCATCTCATATCTATCTATCTCATATCATATCTATCTCATATCTATCTATCTCATATCTATCTATCTATCTCATATCTATCTATCTCATATCTATCTATGTATCTATCTATGTATCTATTTCATATCTATCTATCTATCTATATATCTCATATCTACAGTCATGGCCAAAAGTTTTGAGAATGACACAAATATTCTCTTTTCACATGATCTGCTGCCCTCTGGTTTTTCTGTGTGTTTGTCAGATGTTTTTATCACATACAGAAATAGAATTGCATTCATATTATGAGTAACAGAAGCTTATATTGACACTTAGAATGAGTTAATGCAGCAAGTCAATATTTGCAGTGTTGACCCTTCTTCTTCAGGACCTCTGCAATTCTCCCTGGCATGCTCTCAATCAACTTCTGGACCAAATCCTGACTGATAGCAGTCCATTCTTGCAGAATCAATGCTTTCATTTTGTCTGAATTTGTTGGTTTTTGTTTGTCCACCCGTCTCTTGATGATTGACCACAAGTTCTCAATGGGATTAAGATCTGGGGAGTTTCCAGGCCATGGACCCAAAATCTCTATGTTTTGTTCCCTGAGCCATTTAGTTATCACCTTTGCTTTATGGCAAGGTGCTCCATCATGCTGGAAAAGGCATTGTTGAGCGCCAAACTGCTCTTGGACGGTTGGGAGAAGTTGCTCTTGGAGGACATTCTGGTACCATTCTTTATTCATGGCAAGACTGTGAGAGAGCCGATTCCCTTGGCTGAGAAGCAACCCCACACATGAATGGTTTCAGGATGCTTTACAGTTGGCATGAGACAAGACTGGTGGTAGCGCTCACCTCTTCTTCTCCGAATAAGCTGTTTTCCAGATGTTCCAAACAATGGAAAAGGGGATTCATCAGAGAAAATGACTTTCCCCCAGTCCTCAGCAGTCCACTCTCTGTACCTTTTGCAGAATATCAGTCTGTCCCTGATGTTTTTTCTGGAGAGAAGTGGCTTCTTTGCTGCCCTCCTTGAGACCAGGCCTTGCTCCAAGAGTCTCCGCCTCACAGTGCGTGCAGATGCACTCACACCTGCCTGCTGCCATTCCTCAGCAAGCTCTGCACTGCTGGTAGCCCCATCCCGCAGCTGAAACACTTTTAAGAGACGGTCCTGCCGCTTGCTGGTCTTTCTTGGGCGCCCTGGAGCCTTTTTGGCACCAATGGAACCTCTCTCCTTGAAGTTCTTGATGATGCGATAGATTGTTGACTGAGGTGCAATCTTTCTATCTGCAATACTCTTCCCAGTTAGGCCATTTTTGTGCAGTGCAATGATGACTGCACGTGTGTCTTTAGAGATAACCATGGTTAACAGAAGAGAAACAATGATGGCAAGCACCAGCCTCCTTTTAAAGTGTCCAGTGGTGTCATTCTTACTTAATCATGACAGATTGATCTCCAGCCCTGTCCTCATCAACACCCACACCTGTGTTAATGGAGCAATCACTGAAACGATGTTAGGTGGTCCTTTTAAGGCAGGGCTGCAATGATGTTGAAATGTGTTTTGGGGGATAAAGTTCATTTTCTAGGCAAATATTGACTTTGCAAGTAATTGCTGTTAAGCTGATCACTCTTTATAACATTCTGGAGTATATGCAAATTGCCATTAGAAAAACTGAAGCAGTAGACTTTGTAAAAATTAATATTTGTATCATTCTCAAAACTTTTGGCCATGACTGTATCTATCTATCTCATATCTATCTATCTCATATCTATCTATCTCATATCTATCTATCTATCTATCTATCTCATATCTATCTATCTCATATCTATCTATCTATCTATCTATCTCATATCTATCTATCTCCTATCTATCTCATATCTATCTCATAATCTATCTCTATCTATCTATCTATCTCATATCTATCTATCTATCTATCTATGTATCTCATATCTATCTATATCTATCTATCTATCTCATATCTATCTATCTATCTATTTATCTCATATCTATCTCATATCTATCTATCTATCTATCTCATATCTATCTATCTCATATCTATCTATATATCTCATATCTATCTATCTATCTATCTATCTATCTCATATCTATCTATCTATCTATCTATCTAATATCTATCTATCTATCTCATATCTATCTATCTATATATCTCATATCTATCTCATATCTATCTATCTATCTCATATCTATCTATCTATCTATCTATCTCATATCTATCTATATATCTCATATCTATCTATCTATCTCATATCTATCTATCTATCTATCTCATCTATCTATCTCATATCTATCTATCTATCTCATATCTATCTATCTATCTATCTATCTCATATCTATCTATCTATCTCATATCTATCTATCTATCTATCTCATATCTATCTATATATATATATCTATATATCTCATATCTATCTATCTCATATCTATCTATCTCATATCTATCTATCTATGTATCTCATATCTATCTATCTATCTATCTCATCTATCTATCTATCTATCTCATATTATCTATCTATCATATCTATCTATCTCATATCTATCTATCTATCTCATATCTATCTATCTATCTATCTCATATCTATCTATCTATCTATATATCTCATATCTATCTCATCTATCTTCATATCTATCTATCTCATATCTATCTATCTATCTCATATCTATCTATCTATCTAATATCTATCTATCTATCTCATATCTATCTATCTATCTATCTATATATCTATATCTATCTATCTATCTATCTATCTATCTATATCTATCTATCTATCTCATATCTATCTATCTCATATCTATCTATCTATCTATCTCATATCTATCTATCTATCTATCTCATATCTATCTATATCTATCTATCTATCTATCTCATATCTATCTATCTCATATCTATCTCATATCTATCTATCTATCTCATATCTATCTATCTCATATCTATCGATCTATGTATCTCATATCTATCTATCTATCTCATATCTATCTATCTATCTATCTATCTATCTCATATCTATCTATCTATCTCATATCTATCTATCTCATATCTATCTATCTCATATCTATCTATCTATCTCATATCTATCTATCTATCTCATATCTATCTATCTATCTCATATCTATCTATCTATCTATCTATCTATATATCTCATATCTATCTCATCTATCTCATATCTATCTATCTATCTATCTCATATCTATCTATATCTATCTATCTATCTATCTCATATCTATCTATCTATCTCATATCTATCGATCTATGTATCTCATATCTATCTATCTATCTATCTATCTATCATCTATCTATCTATCTCATATCTATCTATCTATCTCATATCTATCTATCTATCTTATCTATCTATCTATCTATCTATCTCATATCTATCTATCTCATATCTATCTATCTCATATCTATCTATCTATCTCATATCTATCTATCTATCTCATATCTATCTATCTATATATCTCATATCTATCTCATCTATCTCATATCTATCTATCTATCTCATATCTATCTATCTCATATCTATCTATCTATCTCATATCTATCTATATTTCTCATATCTATCTATCAATCTATCTCATATCTATCTATCTATCTCATATCTATCTATCTATCTATCTATCTATCTATCTATATATCTATCTATCTATCTCTATCTATCTATCTCATATCTATCTATCTCATATCTATCTATCTATCTATCTATCTATCTATCTCATATCTATCTATCTATCTCATATCTATCTATCTATCTCATATCTATCTATCTCATATCTATCTCATATCTATCTATCTATCTATCTCATATCTATCTATCTATCTATCTCATATCTATCTATCTCATATCTATCGATCTATCTATCTCATATCTATCTATCTTCTCATATCTATCTATCTATCTATCTCATATCTATCTATCTCATATCTATCTATCTCATATCTATCTATCTATCTCATATCTATCTATCTATCTCATATCTATCTATCTCATATCTATCTATCTATCTATATATCTCATATCTATCTATCTATCTATCTATCTCATATCTATCTATCTCATATCTATCTATCTATCTATCTCATATCTATCTATCTATCTATCTCATATCTATCTATCTATCTCATATCTATCTATCTATCTATCTATCTATCTATATATCTCATATCTATCTATCTATCTTTCTCATATCTATCTATCTCCTATCTATCTATCTCATATCTATCTATCTATCTATCTCATATCTATCTATATATATATATCTATCTATCTATCTATCTACTCATATCTATCTATCTATCTAATATCTATCTATCTATCTCATATCTATCTATCTATCTATATATCTCATATCTATCTATCTATCTATCTCATATCTATCTATCTCATATCTATCTATCTATCTATCTATCTCATATCTATCTATCTCATATCTATCTATCTATCTATCTATCTATATCTATCTATCTATCTCATATCTATCTATCTATCTATCTATCTATCTATCTATCTATCTATCTATCTATCTATCTCATATCTATCTCATATCTATCTATCTCATATCTATCTATCTATCTCATATCTATCTATCTATCTATCTCATATCTATCTATCTCATATCTATCTCATATCTATCTATCTATCTATCTCATATCTATCTATCTATCTATCTGTCTCTCATATTGATCTCTCTATGTCTCTGTCCTGTCTTGCAGACGTACCTTTGGGAGATGACCAGTGGTGTGGAGGAGATTCCCCCTGGGATTGTTAATAAGGAGCACATTATATTTGGGAATATTCAGGAGATCTATGATTTTCACAATAAGTGAGTCCCCGGGGTTGATGTCATGTCTGATGCTCTTATATCTGCCGTATTTTACTACCTGCTGCCCGACCAGAGTATAATGGGCTGTACTGATTGTGTGTGGTCACATAATGACACCGGAGAGTATATACCGTATACAACCACCTAACCCACAATCCACTGCTTCTCTACAGCATCTTTTTAAAGGAACTGGAGAAATATGAGCAACTTCCAGAGGATGTTGGACACTGCTTCGTCACATGGGTAACTATAATGTACCTGTTCTTGGGGTATAAGGGTGTATAGGGTCACTGATGATGGGTGTAGAGCTGTATATGGTCAGTGATTATGGAAGTAGTGGTGTATAAGGTCACTGATGATGGGTATAGAGGTGTATAGGGTCACTCATCATAGGTGTAGAGATGTATAGGGTCACTCATCATGTGTGTAGAGGTGTATAGGGTCACTCATCATGGGTATAGAGGTGTATAGGGTCACTCATCATGGGTATAGAGGTGTATAGGGTCACTCATCATGTGTGTAGAGGTGTATAGGGTCACTCATCATGGGTATAGGGGGGCCGGAGGGTGTATAGGGTCACTCATCATGGGGGGCCTATAGAGGTGTATAGGGTCACTCATCATAGGTGTAGAGATGTATAGGGTCACTCATCATGTGTGTAGAGGTGTATAGGGTCACTCATCATGGATATAGAGGTGTATAGGGTCACTCATCATGGGTTTAGAGGTGTATAGGGTCACTCATCATGTGTGTAGAGGTGTATAGGGCTCACAAAAATAAAAGGGAAAACGTTGAGCGGCACATCGTGTAATAAATTCACACCAAGTAGGAATATAAGTGTAAAGGGCCTAAGAGGGGCCTCTCACCTTGTGTTGTTGTGAATAAGGTCACAACAACCAATGTAGCATACTTTAAAGACCCAATCTTGGGTGGCAGCGGGCTTGTCCTGCGCATGTCTGGGGGATGTCAGAAATTCACAACTGGCCAGGGTGGAGGACCCAGGAATATGGAAGGACAAGGCGTGCACTTTAATGGACAGGAATCACGGTCATATAGATGAAGTTCCTTTTATTCGTTTAAAAAGCACAACGCATTTCGGGATGTGTCTCCCTTTATCATGTGCATAAAAACACTGTATCAAATAACAAATACACATATAGCATTACTTAATAGATTACTAAAAAAACTATTTAAAAAAGAATACTAACAGAAACAAATCGCATGTCTGAATGTTTCGACGTCATTAAAAGAAGATCAAATTGGTCACCAACATGCTATTATTGTTCACTAACCATACAGATTTATAATCATTATGTGGTTAAAATAAATAAAATAAAATTTATATGTATAGAAAAATTCTTAAGTATATATAACTTATGTCACTTTCCTAGTAAATATAATAACTTATTAAGGGCTTAGCAAATTGGAGATACTATTATACCCCTTAAATAATACAATTTGTGCCTCCATTATAATGATATAATTGGATTCCATAATATTCAGTGGATAATGACAAGCCCATTGATTGGTGTTGCCCATCAAGTTTTAAAAAGTTTCCCACTCAGATTGTGGTGTCTTACCCTAATAGATACCGTCCTGGTAAAGAATAAGACCCAAGGATGAGGGCTGACAGTGATCCCTTTTATATCTGCCTAATTGCACGTCAGGGAACGGGGATTTCCCGGGTGAAATATAGTGCGCCTGCGCACTTCCTACTTAAGACGCTGCTCGTGTAGAGGTTGACAGCGCATACCCTGTGAATCAACCTGAAGGAACCTATCCTAATGTTCAGAGAGATGTATACTAGTGATAATAGACATTACTAGGGACTGGAGACCACCAGATAGAATTAATAATAAAAGGTGTATTCACACATGGATAGTTATATATGATCGATAGCTTTTAAAATCAATTACAGTAATTACAGTAACCCCCATTGATCATATCCCAGAAGATGTACCAAATCATAACAGCACTCTGAACAAAAAAGAAATGTACTGGATATATCAAATGGACACTCTTAACCCGACAGGTCTCAATGAAGCGCTTGAAGACGTTACTAAACATTGAGTTTATATATATGAATATAAAATATTTTGTGTGTGTGTGTGTGTATAATTTTATATATATATATATATATATATATATATACACAAGTATGAGGAGGTGATATGAAGATCTGATAGAAATTTTATTATATTTATTATTATATTTTAATGTATTGTATACCTTTTTTTTTTAATATTAGTTATGAATACAGTTATCAAATAAGAAATACAAATATACCATTACTTAATAGACTACTAAAAAGACAATATGAAAAAAACTATTTACAAAAGAATACTAACAGAAACAAGGCTCACTCATGGTTGTAGAGGTGTATAGGGTCTCATCATGGGTGTAGAGGTGTATAGGGTCTCATCATGGGTGTAGAGGTGTATAGGGTCACGCATCATGTGTGTAGAGGTGTATAGGGTCACTCATCATGGGTGTAGAGATGTATAGGTTCACTTATGTGTGTAGAGATGTATAGGGTCTCATCATGGGTGTAGAGATGTATAGGGTCACTCATCATGGGTGTAGAGGTGTATAGGGTCACTCATGGGTGTAGAGATGTATAGGGTCTCATCATGGGTGTAGAGATGTATAGGGTCACTCATGGGTGTAGAGATGTATAGGGTCACATCATGTGTGTAGAGGTGTATAGGGTCACGCATCATGTGTGTAGAGATGGATAGGGTCACGCATCATGGGTGTAGAGATGTATAGGGTCACGCATCATGGGTGTAGAGATGTATAGGGTCTCATCGTGGGTATAGAGGTGTATAGGGTCTCATCATGTGTGTAGCAGGTGTAGAGGGTGTCATCATGTGTGTCATCATTGTGTAGAGATGTATAGGGTCACTCATCATGTGTGTAGAGGTGTATAGGGTCACTCATCATGTGTGTAGAGGTGTATAGGGTCACTCATCATGTGTGTAGAGGTGTATAGGGTCTCATCATGTGTGTCGTGTGTAGAGATGTATAGGGTCTCATCGTGGGTATAGAGATGTATAGGGTCACTGATTTCTAGCATTCTGCTCTCTTTCCAGGCTGACAAGTTCCAGATGTATGTGACATACTGTAAGAACAAGCCAGACTCCAGTCAGCTGATCCTTGAACATGCCGGAACCTTCTTTGATGTAAGTGTAGTCATTTTGGTGAGCGCTGCATACACTATCCCCGCCCGCCGCTCACCATCTCTTTTCTCTTTCAGGAGATCCAGCAGAGACACGGCCTGGCCAATTCCATCTCCTCATATCTGATCAAACCTGTGCAAAGGATCACAAAGTATCAGCTGCTGCTCAAGGTGCGCAAAGTATACACACCCTACACCTGGTGCTATAGGTGACAACAACACGGACAGTGCCCATACTGAGCAACTGATCATGGCTCCTACTCCAGTCACATCCAGAGCTGCATTCACAGTCTGCCTGAAAACTCCCAGGATTCAGGACGTTCTATATTAGTCTTATTTCATTCTGGTTCTGTATATTCCTAGCTGTATTGTATTGCTGGAAATGTAGTGTTTATACCAGACACTGTGCTACACACGTGGACACAATTGTTGGTCCCTCCCTCGGTTAATGAAAGAAAACCCCACAATGGTCACAGAAATAACTGGAATCTGACAAAAGTAATAATATATAAAAATTCTATGAAAATGACCAAATGAAAGTCAGACATTGCTTTCCAACCAGGCTTCACCATGAAACAGGCCTGGACAGAAATGAGGGTTCCCTTAATATTTAGTTGCACAACCTTTTGAGGCAATCCCTGCAATCAGACGATTCCTGTAACTGGCAATGAGACTTCTGCACCTCTCAGCAGGGATTTTGGCCGCTCCTCATGAGCAAACTGCTCCAGTTGTCTCGGGTGTGAAGGGCGCCTTTTCCAGACGGCATGTTTCAGCTCCTTCCAATAGGATTTAGGTCCGGGCTCATAGAAGGCCACTTCAGAATAGTCCAATGTTTTCCTCTTAGCCATTCTTGGGGTTTTTAGCTGTGTTTTGGGTCATTATCTTGTTGCAAGACCCATGACCTGCGACTGAGACCAAGCTTTCTGACACTGGGCAGCACATTTCTCTCTAGAATCCCTTGATAGTCTTGAGATTTCATTGTACCCTGCACAGATTCAAGACATCCTGTGCCAGATGCAGCAAAGCAGCCCCAGAACATAACAGAGCCTCCTCCATGTGTCACAGTAGGGACAGTGTTCTTTTCACGATAGGCTTCATTTTTCCATCTGTGAACATAGAGCTGATGTGCCTTGCCAAAAATTTAGATTTTTGTCTCATCTGTCCATAGGACATTCTCCCAGAAACTTTGTGGCTTGTCAACATGGAGTTTATATATTATTACTTTTGTCAGATTATTTCAAGTTATTTCTGTGACCATTGTGGGTTTTTTCTTTCATTAAACGAGGGGGACCAATAATTTTGTCCACGTGTGTTTAATCTGCTTCTCCCAGAATGCAGCACAACGGACTGCAGTCCACAATGGGAGCTATGAGATGGGGATCCAGCAGATTTGTCAGTACAGCTCTGGATGTGACTGGAGTATAATGTATCTTAGGGCCAGCAATCCTAGGATTATGCGGTTACTCGGCGCTGTCTGAAGGGTATATCTGCCCCTTGGGATATTTGAGGACAGAGCGCAGGTTTCTGGTGTTGCAGCTTCGGATGTGTTTCAGTTTCCATTGCAGAGATGTGATAAATATTTAGCGTATGGCTCGCTGTAGATTCCACGGGCGGCCGGAATTCGCTTTACCTTCTAGTTCTTTGTGTCTCTCCACCAGGAGCTGCTGACCTGCTGCGAGGAGGGCAAAGGCGAGATTAAGGACGGCCTGGAGGTGATGCTCAGCGTGCCGAAGAAAGCCAACGACGCCATGCACGTCAGCATGCTGGAAGGTGAGCGCCCTCTACACCTATGAGTATTGCCTGGGAACCACAAATCTCAGCATGGCCTGATGATCACTCAACCCCATGAGATGTCACGGCTTACAACTTGTGTTATTTTTAAGGGTTTGACGAGAACCTAGACGTTCAGGGCGAGCTCATCCTGCAGGATTCCTTCCAGGTCTGGGACCCCAAGTCTTTGATACGCAAGGGACGAGACCGCCACCTCTTCCTGTTCGAGATCTCTCTGGTGTTCAGTAAAGAGATAAAAGACTCAACGGGACACACAAAATATGTTTACAAGAACAAGCTGCTGGTGAGGCTCGCAACAGATCTGAGGGGGCGGGGTGTTAATCATACACCATGTGGGCGGGTAATAAGTGTACAATGTGGGGGCGCAGTATTAACCGTACAC
Source organism: Leptodactylus fallax (assembly GCA_947044405.1). Classification (NCBI taxonomy): domain Eukaryota; kingdom Metazoa; phylum Chordata; class Amphibia; order Anura; family Leptodactylidae; genus Leptodactylus; species Leptodactylus fallax. The sequence continues at coordinate 751,302 of CAMRHE010000629.1, forward strand.
TGTGGGGGGCGCAGTATTAACCGTACACTGTGGGGGGCGCAGTATTAACCGTACACTGTGGGGGCGCAGTATTAACCGTACACTGTGGGGGCGCAGTATTAACCGTACACTGTGGGGGGCGCAGTATTAACCGTACACTGTGGGGGGCGCAGTATTAACCATACACTGTGGGGGCGCAGTATTAACCGTACACTGTGGGGGGCGCAGTATTAACCGTACACTGTGGGGGGCGCAGTATTAACCGTACACTGTGGGGGGCGCAGTATTAACCATACACTGTGGGGGGTGCAGTATTAACCGTACACTGTGGGGGCGCAGTATTAACCGTACACTGTGGGGGCGCAGTATTAACCGTACAATGTGGGGGGGCAGAACCGACACTGTGGGGGGCGCAGTATAACCGTACACTGTGGGGGGCGCAGTATTAACCGTACACTGTGGGGGGCGCAGAAACCGACACTGTGGGGGCGATAACCGTACACTGTGGGGGGCGCAGTATAACCGTACACTGTGGGGGGCGCAGTATAACCGTACACTGTGGGGGGCGCAGTATTAACCGTACACTGTGGGGGGCGCAGTATTAACCGTACACTGTGGGGGGCGCAGTATTAACCGTACACTGTGGGGGGCGCAGTATTAACCGTACACTGTGGGGGGCGCAGTATTAACCGTACACTGTGGGGGGCGCAGTATTAACCGTACACTGTGGGGGCGCAGTATAACCGTACACTGTGGGGGCGCAGTATTAACCGTACACTGTGGGGGGCGCAGTATTAACCGTACACTGTGGGGGGCGCAGTATAACCGTACACTGTGGGGGCGCAGTATAACCATACACTGTGGGGGGCGCAGACAACCATACACTGTGGGGGGCGCAGTATAACCGTACACTGTGGGGGCGCAGTATAACCGACACGTGGGGGCGCAGAACCGACACTGTGGGGGCGCAGTATTAACCATACACTGTGGGGGGCGCAGTATAACCGTACACTGTGGGGGCGCAGTATAACCGTACACTGTGGGGGCGCAGTATAACCGACACTGTGGGGGCGCAGTATTAACCGTACACTGTGGGGGGCGCAGTATAACCATACACTGTGGGGGCGCAGTATAACCGACACTGTGGGGGCGCAGTATTAACCGTACACTGTGGGGGGCGCAGTATAACCGTACACTGTGGGGGGCGCAGTATTAACCGTACACTGTGGGGGGCGCAGTAAACCGCACACTGTGGGGGGCGGCATAACCGACACTGTGGGGGGCAGATAACCGACACTGTGGGGGCGCAGATAACCGACACTGTGGGGGGCGCGTATTAACCGACACGTGGGGGGCGCAGTAAACCGTACACTGTGGGGGGGCAGTATAACCGACACTGTGGGGGGCGCAGTATAACCGACACTGTGGGGGCGCAGTATTAACCGTACACTGTGGGGGCGCAGTATAACCGTACACTGTGGGGGGCGCAGTATAACCGTACACTGTGGGGGGGAAAAAACCGACACTGTGGGGGCGCAGTATAACCGTACACTGTGGGGGGCGCAGTATTAACCGTACACTGTGGGGGGCGCAGTATTAACCGTACACTGTGGGGGGCGCAGTATTAACCGTACACTGTGGGGGGCGCAGTATTAACCGTACACTGTGGGGGGCGCAGTATTAACCGTACACTGTGGGGGCGCAGTATTAACCGTACACTGTGGGGGGCGCGTATAACCGTACACTGTGGGGGGCAGTAAACCGTACACTGTGGGGGGCGCAGTAACCGTACACTGTGGGGGCGCAGTATTAACCGTACACTGTGGGGGCGCAGTATTAACCGTACACTGTGGGGGGCGCAGTATTAACCGTACACTGTGGGGGGCGCAGTATTAACCGTACACTGTGGGGGGCGCAGTATTAACCGTACACTGTGGGGGGCGCAGTATTAACCGTACACTGTGGGGGGCGCAGTATTAACCGTACACTGTGGGGGCGCAGTATTAACCGTACACTGTGGGGGGCGCAGTATTAACCGTACACTGTGGGGGGGCCGCAGTATTAACCGTACACTGTGGGGGGCGCAGTATTAACCGTACACTGTGGGGGGCGCAGTATTAACCGTACACTGTGGGGGGCGCAGTATTAACCGTACACTGTGGGGGGCGCAGTATTAACCGTACACTGTGGGGGGCGCAGTATTAACCGTACACTGTGGGGGGCGCAGTATTAACCGTACACTGTGGGGGGCGCAGTATTAACCGTACACTGTGGGGGGGCGCAGTATTAACCGTACACTGTGGGGGGCGCAGTATTAACCGTACACTGTGGGGGGCGCAGTATTAACCGTACACTGTGGGGGCGCAGTATTAACCGACACTGTGGGGGGCGCAGTATTAACCGTACACTGTGGGGGGGCGCAGTATTAACCGTACACTGTGGGGGGCGCAGTATTAACCGTACACTGTGGGGGGCGCAGTATTAACCGTACACTGTGGGGGGCGCAGTATTAACCGTACACTGTGGGGGGCGCAGTATTAACCGTACACTGTGGGGGGCGCAGTATTAACCGTACACTGTGGGGGCGCAGTATTAACCGTACACTGTGGGGGGCGCAGTATTAACCATACACTGTGGGGGGCGCAGTATTAACCGTACACTGTGGGGGGCACAGTATTAACCGTACACTGTGGGGGGCGCAGTATTAACCGTACACTGTGGGGGCGCAGTATTAACCGTACACTGTGGGGGGCGCAGTATTAACCGTACACTGTGGGGGGCGCAGTATTAACCGTACACTGTGGGGGGCGCAGTATTAACCGTACACTGTGGGGGGCGCAGTATTAACCGTACACTGTGGGGGGCACAGTATTAACCGTACACTGTGGGGGGCGCAGTATTAACCGTACACTGTGGGGGGGCGCAGTATTAACCGTACACTGTGGGGGGCGCAGTATTAACCGTACACTGTGGGGGGCGCAGTATTAACCGTACACTGTGGGGGCGCAGTATTAACCGTACACTGTGGGGGCGCAGTATTAACCATACACTGTGGGGGCGCAGTATTAACCGTACACTGTGGGGGGCGCAGTATTAACCATACACTGTGGGGGCGCAGTATTAACCGTACACCAACATTGAATGGAAACATTCTTCATCCAGAAGCTGAAAATTGGTTCTGATCTACTTCTTTGCATTTCTGAGGGTTTGTTACATTTGTATCAGGTCTAGACAATGCTCTGTGAGCTCAACAAACTGTACTAAGGTAGCCAAACAGTTAGGTTGCAGCAAAAAAAGGGTTATCTTCTTCTTTGCTGTAATTGTGACAACCCCTCAGCTGTGTGAAGGCCCCCTTAGGTCAGGATGGACTTTTCAGCCTCTGAATGTGACGCCGATGCCAGGAATATTTCCATTCACTGACTGACAACCGGTGACTAGTCAGGATCTGTGCTCATAAGTTATTGACACTGTTGTAGGAATGGCGCCATCTCTGGTAAATTTCAGTTCATTGGATGGCTTGTCGTATGTCTATGATTCTGGTCTTTATATGGTGACTCCTAAGCTCCGCCCACTTGTACAATTGTTAGAGCAGATGGTTCCTGATTGGACAGAGGTTGAGTATTACTAATGTACATGGCGCAGGCGTAGGGTAGGCGCAGGGCTCAGGCGCCATCTTGTCTGTATAATGACCAGTCTTTGTCACTTTCTCCCATTGTGTTCTTTCTCTGCCGCTTTCCTTGCAGACCTCGGAGCTGGGGGTGACGGAGCACGTTGAAGGGGACTCTTGTAAATTCGCCCTGTGGTCAGGTCGCACGCCATCCTCCGATAATAAAACTGTTCTGAAGGTGCGTTCCTTATGACTTCTGCCAGGTGCCTTCTGGGATACTTGGTACGCTTTGCACGAGATCGGATTCACAGTCCTTACTTCTAGCACTCGCACGGCCATCTTTCCCTCTGATCTGTCTGTATCAGGGCAAGCTGTGCCAGAGATGCGGGGTTTGTCTGGATGTAACTGATGTAACTGCAGCTCTGGATGTGACTAGAGCATAGAGATAGATGTAACCTGTGATATAAGTATATAGTGAGTGCAGCAGAGTTACTCGCTACATGTGACTGTATGGCTAGATACAGATACACAGTTTACAGTATGTGGCAGCGCCTGCGCTCGTCTCGGCAGCTGTACGTGCGCCTGGTGAGCTGCCGCTTAACTCTTGACATCTTCCTTGTCCGTAGGCATCAAGCATAGAAGTAAAACAGGAGTGGATCAAAAATATCCGAGAGGTGATCCAGGAGAGGATGATCCACTTGAAAGGAGCCTTAAAGGAGCCAATCCAGCCCCCAAAGACCCCAGCGAAGCAGAGGAACAACAGCAAGAGGTGAGAGGCGCGAGGCACGGCCGCCATAGTTGCATGGCTCTTTAAGGGTGGCCATAACCTGGGAGAGAGTCTGTCGTTCTCCGTGCTCTGGCTCCGGTTTCTGTCAGTGTCAGGTCATGTGACTGCGATCCTCCAGCTTTCCTCTGTATTTTAAGACCTCGGTCATTATAAGTTGTTGTCACATGACATGACTCGATACCCCCCTGAGGATGGAGCACCATGGATGGAGTTATGTCTTTCATTGCAGCAAGTCTTCATTCATGCATTTAGTACACAGTTTCTGAAGCATCTGGATCCTACAAGCGTTGTCACCCAGCTTTCCCAGAGTCCTGAATGTATCTACTCACACAGGGAAACTTTCCCTGCTGCCATCGTATTACACTATAACAAGATGGTTGTATTTGTATTGCACTGGACTATAGGAAAGATGGGTGGAACTTCTGGAGACCTGTAGTGGTTGTCACCCAGCTTTCCCAGATAATGATATGGAATAGCTGCATAAAATACTGTGAATGAAAGGATGACTCGGAGACTTGTGTTACTGGGGATGTGAAGTGATGCGAGGGATGGTACTCTGTGGGGATTACAGCTACAGTAAAGTGATGCGAGGGATGGTTCAGTTATGGTGACACGTGGCAGGGCCTGGGGGGAAAGCGGGGTCTCAAGGGATAGGACCCGGGAGGGCAGGAACCCTGGGGTGGGGTGCAGGCATCTAGGGGGGCAGAGTCGTCTGTGGGGACAGGATCCTAGAGGGCTGGAGAGTAGAGGAGCCAGGGTGAATCCAGGGGGGCCGAGTCTGCAGGGGGAGGGTCGGGTCGGGTCTAAGGATCGGGCACATGTCTTATTGTTGTGTCTCTTCCTTGCAGGGATGGAATGGAGGATCTGGACAGTCAAGGAGATGGCAGCAGCCAGCCGGACACCATCTCTATCGCCTCTCGGACGTCGCAGAACACTGTGGACAGTGACAAGGTAAGACTCCCCCAATACACAACCTGGAGCCTGCATATCTCAGCCCCACCATGTGGGGGCGCTACATACTGACACACAGGATGAGGTGACGGCCAATCACTGACGGGGCAGGAAGGATTCTTGTCACTTACAGCACTGAAGAACACTCCATCAGCTCCACGTGCCTGATAACAGGGAACAGCAGCTTGTCTTCACATCCATTGTTTTCCCATGACCATCGCTCCCACCTGCCCCTTTAATAAGACTTGGGGTTTCCAAGATCTCTTCTTACTGTCATGAGAGGTAATCCTCTGCAGCAGCACAAGTCTATCCCCAGCCCTGGACTACAGGCTGATGGCCCTTTCCTGCACTGATACATTGTAACAAACCCCTCAGCAGTGTGAAGTATTAGGTCTCAGGATCCTGTCACCACTGCAGCTTCTCTGTCTGCTGGTCCCTGGATGCCCCTAATGCTCCATGATAATGTCACCACTAGGGGGCAGCATGCAGGCTGATGTGTGAACTGCTGGGAATCTGCAGACTGGTTTTACTGGAATTGAATTAAAACATGAGGGAGGCCGGATCGTAATCAGATGATGACACTGTGACGAGTCTTCTGAGAAATGTCTTCTCTGTGCACCCACAATTCCCTGCAGTGCACTGCTCCTTGTCTGGGAGGGGCTGTTACCCTGCTCATCCTGAGCCTCCTGGTTCATGAATGGACTGCAGTGAAGACTGACACTCCTGCAGGACACAGTATGAGGGAGCAGAAGATCCGCAGGTTCTGGATCAACTTGCAGACTTCTATCTCATTCAGGGTTTGTGAGTATAGAAGTGACCAGGAATGGCGGGACATACCGTGAACACGTCACCCAGGAGACAATTCTGTGGCTGAGATTTCTTGGTAATTTCTTGCACACGTTCCTGTAGAACCTGTTGGGCGAGCGTCTGGCGCTGTGCGTGGTGCGGTATTCTTTATTGTGATATCCTTCCTGCTCTTATAGATTTATAGACCGATCTAGTCTGCTTGTTTCTTGGTGAATGTAGCAGAGCCGGTTGTGCGACTTCACAGTTGCTGGTTGAAGGTGGATTTTTAGTGGTCATTCTGCGCACCCGGATGATGCGTCCTCCTGCCTGTGTGTATGGGGAGATATACATGGCATACATCTGGTGTCCTCAGCCATCTCGCTGCCTGGAGCGCTGTGTAGTAAACCGTCTCTTCTCCCGTCATCTAATTGCCAGCGTAGTCTCTGCTAATCACAAGACGTTCCTGACACACATGTGATTGTGCTGCAGGCTCTCTGCCGGCCCCTTGTGTCACAGCTTGCAAACAGTCTGCAGCTGCAACCACACACTACTGCAACCGCTCTGCTGTGCCGTACAAAAGCCGGGGCGAGGGCGGAGGGCACACCATGAAAAAGTGGCTGAATATGAAGCAGGCCAAGCGGGCGTCAAATGTAAGTAGACTGCTTGAAGTGTGAGCGCGGCTCTGCAGCATTGGTTGGGGCAACATTCTGCTGAGTGGGTGTGGGTGCGCTCACTACCTGTCTGATGGAAGTGCTGGGGATTACTAGGGGGCCTGGACTGAGGGCCCGGTCCTGTGTGCCACCCCGTACCCAGGATTAATTACTTGGCTTTATGTGAGAAACCTTTGCCATTTACACCGAGCCCAGAGCTGCCATCGCTGGCCACTGGTTAACCCTGTCAGTGTCAGGTCTGTACACAATGCCTTCATTGTGTGCCTGGACTCTGGGGGGCTCTGCCGGGGTCATACATAGAATAGAGGGGCTAGAATCAGAACGCTCCCCCTTGGTGCTGGTTCATATTACAATGCTCATTCATCTCTCCCGCATTGAAGAGAGGGGGACGTGACACTCAGATATTCCACCCATTTAGGTTCACATCAACCAGGAGGTTCATGGGTTCGGCCTGAGCCTGGTGCCCCTCTCCACAGAACCCTGATTAACATATGGTGGATCAGTGACATCATTGCTCCGATGACATCACTGATGACCTCACCTGCAGCCTGAGCCCAGGGGACCGCTCACACTCACAGAGATGTAAGATACGGTTGTCAGGTGGAGTCAGCAGCTGCCCAAGCCCTGTGTGGAGGAATCATTAACCCTGAAGCCCCTGATATAAGAGGTGTATGATGGTGCTCCAGCTGTGCAGGGGTTAATGGTCTGCGTCTTGAGTGTGAGGGTAAAGTCCATATAGTGATTAGGGATTGGGGAGACGCCTTTCACAAGGACTGGAGTACAAGTCTGACTGGACTGCAGGGAGACAGTAAAAGTTTATCACATGGCCTGGGCACTAGGACCCTGAGATTGTCTGAATAGTGTTCTCTTACTGACACAGGGTCTCACTGCATGTAACCCCTCAGCTGCAGAGCTGTGTACTATTTACTGACACAGGGTCTCAATGCATGTAACATCTCAGCTGCAGAGCTGTGTACTATTTACTGACACAGGGTCTCAATGCATGTAACATCTCAGCTGCAGAGCTGTGTACTATACTGACACAGGCCCTTCCCCAGCTGCAGAGCTGTGTACTATTTACTGACACAGGGTCTCTCAATGCATGTAACATCTCAGCTGCAGAGCTGTGTACTATTTACTGGCACAGGGACTTACTGCATGTACCATCTCAGCTGCAGAGCTGTGTACTATTTACTGACACAGGGTCTCAATGCATGTAACATCTCAGCTGCAGAGCTGTGTACTATTTACTGGCACAGGGTCTTACTGCATGTACATCCCTCAGCTGCAGAGCTGTGTACTATTTACTGACACAGGGTCTCACTGCATGTAACCCCTCAGCTGCAGAGCTGTGTACTATTTACTGACACAGGGTCTCACTGCATGTAACCCCTCAGCTGCAGAGCTGTGTACTATTTACTGGCACAGGGTCTCACTGCATGTAACCCCCAGCGCGGCGGCACTCAGCTGCAGAGCTGTGTACTATTTACTGACACAGGGTCTCACTGCATGTAACCCCTCAGCTGCAGAGCTGTGTACTATTTACTGACACAGGGTCTCACTGCATGTAACCCCTCAGCTGCAGAGCTGTGTACTATTTACTGGCACAGGGTCTTCCACTGCATGTACCATCTCAGCTGCAGAGCTGTGTACTATTTACTGACACAGGGTCTTACTGCATGTAACATCTCAGCTGCAGAGCTGTGTACTATTTACTGACACAGGTTCTTACTGCATGTAATCCCTCAGCTGCAGAGCTGTGTACTATTTACTGACACAGGGTCTCACTGCATGTAACATCTCAGCTGCAGAGCTGTGTACTATTTACTGACACAGGGTCTTACTGCATGTAATCCCTCAGCTGCAGAGCTGTGTACTATTTACTGACACAGGGTCTTACTGCATGTAACCATCTCAGCTGCAGAGCTGTGTACTATTTACTGACACAGGGTCTTACTGCATGTAATCCCTCAGCTGCAGAGCTGTGTACTATTTACTGACACAGGGTCTTACTGCATGTAATCCCTCAGCTGCAGAGCTGTGTACTATTTACTGACACAGGGTCTTACTGCATGTACCACCCCTCAGCTGCAGAGCTGTGTACTATTTACTGACACAGGGTCTTACTGCATGTAACATCCCTCAGCTGCAGAGCTGTGTACTATACGCACAGGGCCCCCTTACTGCAGACACCCCAGCGCACAGGGACTTACTGCATGTACCATCTCAGCTGCAGAGCTGTGTACTATTTACTGACACAGGGTCTCACTGCATGTACCATCCCTCAGCTGCAGAGCTGTGTACTATTTACTGACACAGGGTCTTACTGCATGTAATCCCTCAGCTGCAGAGCTGTGTACTATTTACTGACACAGGGTCTTACTGCATGTAATCCCTCAGCTGCAGAGCTGCTGCACAGGTCTATTTACTGACACAGGGTCTCACCACATGTAACACCTCAGCTGCAGAGCTGTGTACTATTTCCTGACACAGGGTCTCACTGCATGTACCCCCCTCAGCTGCAGAGCTGTGTACATTTACGGGTGGCACAGGGCTACTGCATGAACCCCTCAGCTGCAGAGCTGTGTACTATTTACTGACACAGGGTCTCACTGCATGTAACATCCACTGCCACGGCATCGCCAGGCCCGCCCCCCCCCCCCCCCCCCCTCAGCTGCAGAGCTGTGTACTATTTACTGACACAGGGTCTCACTGCATGTAACCCCTCAGCTGCAGAGCTGTGTACTATTTACTGACACAGGGTCTTACTGCATGTAAACCAGCTGCAGAGCTGTGTACATTTCCGACAAAGGGGCTTACGGAAGGAAAACCCTCAGCTGCAGAGCTGTGTACTATTTACTGACACAGGGACACTCTCAAGCAGAACCCCTCAGCGCAGAGCGGACATGTTCCTAGCCTGACACAGCCCATGTACACCCTCAGCTGCAGAGCTGTGTACTATTTACTGACACAGGGTCTTACTGCATGTAACCCCTCAGCTGCAGAGCTGTGTACTATTTACTGACACAGGGTCTTACTGCATGTAATCCCTCAGCTGCAGAGCTGTGTACTATTTACTGACACAGGGTCTTACTGCATGTAAACCCTCAGCTGCAGAGCTGTGTACTATTTACTGACACAGGGTCTTACAATGCATGTAACCCCTCAGCTGCAGAGCTGTGTACTATTTACTGACACAGGGACTCTAACCTCCCTCAGCTGCAGAGCTGTGTACTATTTACTGACACAGGGTCTCACTGCATGCAACCCCCAGCTGCAGAGCTGTGTGCTACTGACACGGGCTCAGCTGCAACAACCCCAGCGCAGAGCTGTGTACATACCCACCCACCATGTAACATCTCAGCTGCAGAGCTGTGTACTATTTACTGGCACAGGGACTTACTGCATGTACCATCTCAGCTGCAGAGCTGTGTACTATTTACTGACACAGGGTCTCAACTGCATGTAACATCTCAGCTGCAGAGCTGTGTACTATTTACTGACACAGGGTTCTTACTGCATGTAATCCCTCAGCTGCAGAGCTGTGTACTATTTACTGGCACAGGGTCTCACTGCATGTAACATCTCAGCTGCAGAGCTGTGTACTATTTACTGACACAGGTTCTTACTGCATGTAATCCCTCAGCTGCAGAGCTGTGTACTATTTACTGACACAGGGTCTCACTGCATGTAACCCCTCAGCTGCAGAGCTGTGTACTATTTAC